>QANY01005277.1:1146857-1246662 GCA_003255025.1 Datisca glomerata | reverse complement strand
TGGTATAACATGTATTGTCTAAGCCGATGAGCAACCCAGGCCAATGCACAACACGTTTTCTCCAATATCGAATAATTAGCCTCGTAATTTGTGAACATTTTGCTTAAATAGTATATTGCTTGTTCTTTCCTTCCAGAAGCGTCATGCTGACCAAGTACGCAACCCATGGATTTTTCTGTTACTGTAAGATACAAAATGAGTGGACACCCTAGAGTTGGATGAACAAGTATAGGCGGATTTTGCAAGTATTGCTTGATCTTCTCAAAAGCAATTTGACAATCATCATTCCATCCTTCTGTATCACTTTTGCGGAGAAGTTTAAAGATAGGTTCACAAGTTGCAGTTAGCTGTGAGATGAAACGAGCTATGTAATTTAATCTCCCCAAGAAACCTCTAACTTCATTTTGAGTTTAAGGTGGTGGCATATCAATGATGGCTCGAACCTTATCAGGGTCAACTTTTATTCCTTCCTTGCTCACGACAAAACCAAGTAGTTTCCCTAAAGACGTTGCGAACGTACATTTTATCGGGTTAAGCTTTAATTGGAACTTTCTCAACCGTCTAAATAGTTTTCATAGAGTGACCGTATGATCTTCCCCTTGACGTGATTTGGCAATCATATCATTAACGTAAACTTTGATTTCTTTATGCATCATATCATGAAACAATGTTACCATTGTCCGCTGGTAAGTTGCCCCTGCATTCTTCAGACTAAATGGCATAACCTTATAACAAAATGTACCCCACAAAGTTATAAAAGTCATATTTTCACGGTCTTCAGGAGCCATTTTGATTTGGTTATACCCCAAAAAACCATCCATGAAAGAGAAGGTTGAATGTCCTGCAGTGTTATCTACTAAGACATCGATATGGGGTAATGGAAAATTATCCTTGGGGCTTGCCCGATTTAAATCTTTATAATCGACGCACACCCTTACTTTCCCATTTTTCTTCAGCAGTGAGACTATTTTAGCAACTCATTCAGGGTATTTTGCTACTTCTAGAAAACCCACATCTACTTGCTTTTTAACTTCTTCTTTGATTTGTACCAGCATGTCTGGTTTCATAAGTGGCAAATGATGAACCATGATATCAGTGTCAAGACCTGGCATATCTTGGTAAGGCCATGCAAAGACATCAATATACTCTTTGAGTAAGTCAATTAATTCTCAACGGCCTTGGCTTGTCATAGAAGTGCCGATTTGGACTTCTTTCGTCTCTCCCTCCAATCCCAAATTTATCACCTCCGTTAACTCTTGATATGGCTGAGTTATTTTTTCATCTGACTCTACCATTTTTAAAATTTCCGGAGATGGTTCAAAATTATTCTCGTCACTTTCACATGATTCTACGCTAAGAATGGGATTGTCAAAGTTGTTGCTTATGCTCTTATTTTCAAAATCACCGTTCTCGAACCTGAATCAGATTATTGGATGAAAAGAAGGCGAAAGAAAAAAATAAAAATAAATAAACAATGCGTGAGTATGGACAACATTTCAGAAATGGAAAACGTAGACATAAAAGGAAAAAAAAAGAACTGGAATTATATTTATCATCAGCAAAAGGAGACGAAACAAGTTTTTAGATTTTCATTCAAAAAGATGACATGAAATAGACGAGAACATAGGCTCATAACAATGAAATTCCTAAGGCATTGGGTATAATCATTAGAATTTTGGCATGAACACATTACTCTTGAAAATTCTCGAGAAGCATTGGTAGTTCGGTGACGTCCCAATTGTTAAGTTCATGATCTGAATCGTATTGAAAAACCAAGTCCTCTGTACTTGAACTTGATGATTTTCCCAGGATTGCAGATATTGAAAGCTCGGCGATATCATCCTCAAGGTTGTACTGCTCTACTATAACCGGTTCTTTGAATGAAATTCCCCCAGTTCTAAAGGATTTAGAAATATGGGGTATGATTGCCATTTACACATCGAATTCCCTATTTTCAAGCCTAGCAATCCTCTTTTCTTTCTTTTGAGCTTCCACTCTCCCTCTAAATATTAAAATAAAATCGAAAAATTAATTCTAATTAATAAAGGCTCGTTATAAGTTCTGGGCAGTGGGTGCGATTCTCCTCCTTGCTTTCTGGTCCTTGTTTACTACATGTATCTTGGAATCCTTATCATCCACATCTGTTGAAATGGGAGAATTTATCTCATCTCCATCTTCTTTATTTCTTTTCACCCATCATTTTCAAAAGCTTTAAGTCTATTTTTCTTATCTCTCACATGCAAGTTGGGGCTCTGGTGTGTTGGGTCATCTTAAATTTTTCCATTGGCATATGTATAATGTAAGATCCATTTTGAAAATTTTTAGATTCCTTATAGACCAAAGACCAGATGCATTCCACTCAAAAAAAATATACAAATAAGTTATGGAATGGCGAATCTCTGACTTATATCACACCAAAACTCTCGTATTTAGTATGATTAACATGTTAAATCATGCTAAATACATATAATAATATTATCATAATCTAACAACCAAGCTAGTGTAACCTGAGTTTATGAAGTCATATTGGACACAAAATCTTTGTCGATATAGAAATCTACTATCGAAGAACATCACGCGTTGTCTGGTGGATGTCTGATCTGGGAATAAGAACAGAAATATAATCTTAATAATATTAAAATGAGATTAGTTTGGTGCCTAGTCAAATTCATTCTGACAATCAAGTCAATGAAAACAATTGGAATAATAAAGACTAGAGAGTTTAAGAAACTAGAGAATGAATACCATCTAATGTTGGCACCTGATTCATTACGGGAAGTTGATTGAGTTCTAGTTTGAATTGAAGCCTATCTCTAGATAACTAATTTTGTTGAGTTTAAACTAAGATAATATGCTTAGTTATCTAGTAAGAATATGTCATCTAGTGAAAGGATGAGCCTTTTTTATAGATGCTTATCAATGTACATGGTTATCATGTAGAGGTTCTCGGTCGTCCCTTTTGGAACGACAAAGGGTAGTTGGTGTGATTTGGATTGTCTGACCAGAACTGGATGACTCAAATTACTCTAGTTGAAAAAACAAATAAAAAATAGCGTCTTCTATTTGTTTTCATTTAGGCGGATATGGATCGTCTAAAACAGATCTGACAGTCTAAATTTGCTAACTTCTCGACATTTGGCACTGCATCCATGGATATCTATATCATGCTATTTAAATAGAGTCCTTATCTATATATGACTCTTAAATATCTTATACACTTGCTCATCTTATGAGATTTGGATTAAAGATTTGAATTTAAAATTTATAATATTGTGTTTGCTATTTGAATTATGTTGAATTAGATGATTTGAATTATGCTAGATCATATAAGTTTATTATATGTCATTCAATTAATAAAATTGTTAGTTTGAATGATGATTTAAAAGAGTATTTTTGACTTTGCACGTTAAATTCAACAATATTTGGATTTGAATTTATAGTCCCTTTTTTAGTTAGATTAGAAATTCATAAAAACTTAGATTTTAAATCCAATAATATGGCGGGTGTCACATAAATTTTTAATCTTTTTTAATAAACATTTGATTTGAATTACAAATACAAATCCGTAGAATCTTTTTTAATAAACATTTGATTTGAATTACAAATACAAATCCATAGAATTTATAATTCAAATCTAACAAGTAAATGCCCCTCGCTAATATGAGTTAGGTTGAGTATCAGGGTATTTCTCGAACTCAGACCTTGTCCTTAGTCTTGAGTACGTCAACCCGTGAGTGATGGCTCTAGCACGAACTAAAGGTGTGATCCATAGGTAGGCCAAGATGATGGTTGCTCGAGTCATAATATTCTTGGATCTTTGTAGAGTTGTACTTTTGATTAAAAAATGATGGCTTGGTCTAAAGGCAGCCTTCACTGTGTAGCTCTACCTCGGTCACATCGCTCTATCTCGGACACATGGTGGGGTCCATGGCCTTAGTCCATTGGGCTTCATCTGAACTTAGTCTAAACTTTGCCCAAATGGATTTAACCTTATGATGACTATTAACAGATAAAATTCATTTGAAATATGTACGAAATAGTATATAGGAGATACATTTTGATAAGAAACTATATTAGTTTCTTTCATTAAAGAGCTAACCAGTGACAGAGAACTTAATACATTATTGAATCATATCAGAAAATTTGACAAAAGATAGGCATAACTTTCACTTTATGGATCTAAATCAGTGTAATATTAAGTTTTACCAAGTACATTATCTCAACATTTAACATTTTTCAAGTACAAACTGATAGTCAAAGGTTGCCATCATTGTCTCAATATTCTCCATTGCTGATTGGTCCATGATAAAAAAGTTAGAAAGAGAGACGGTATAACGTCTTTTATATTAAATCAAGCATGAATAATATATGTTCATTGCAACTTATATGACAATTATAGTAACTTATTCCAATTTAACATCATTGAAAGACATTTATTCTCTCTCAGCGGTCCCTCCTCACAAGTTGGAGTTGGCCATCGTCCAGGCTCTATCATTATTAGAGGGGGTATGATTGAATTTTGTTCTTCTATGTGCGGTTTTAGTCAACAACTGGTACTTTATTTTTGTCCCTGACAAGTCCATCCATTGTGGGAAAGCATTTTTATTATACCATCCGAGATACTTTTCAGAAAGAGAAGATAAGCAGGAAAACTTATGCCATTCCTTTATTGTATTACATCGACTTGTAGTCCTCCCCTCTTAATTTTGTGTTTAAGGGGGAGACGAAAGGAGATTCACTTACGGCTATCTTTCCCTTTGTTTGGGATAATATAATACGCGGTCATTCATATCAAAGATAAAAACGAATAATCATTTTATGATATTGTAAGTGTAGCACATTGAAAAGAGAAATGAGAGGAAAGAGAAACTTCTTCCGCTCTCTCTCTCCCGGCTAGTATGTTACAGACAATAAATACTATAGACTTCTGCAACAAGAGATCATTTTTCTTAGTAAGCGCCATGACACAGGTGATCTTTCAACTTGATGAAAGAGAGCATGATCTTCTGTTTCTGCTAATGTTTCTAATAAGCTTACAATTAGCAAGAGACTCTGTATATATCATCTTGTAGTTGTATTGGCCGCGAGAAATCATTTCTTAGGTTCTTATGCCCAATGCAGATAGATTTTGGGCGATAGAAAGAGCCATATATATGATCAGTAATGAGCTACATATATGATCACCAATGAGCTATATTTACGTTAGTATAGTGCACTTCATTTATTTTCCCTTGTTAATGTCTTCCACGTTTGAAGTTTCAATTACAAAGAATTGCAATCAGTGAATTCTTAATCATTATTTCAGCTACACCAACAATCCTTTAGCTAATAAGTTCATATCAGTCCTTAGACATATTACACTTGTGCATATAGTAGACCAACTGGAGCTTTAAACTTTGTGAACAATTAACTACACATAAACATCTATCTATATCATGTTGTATTGGAGCTATTGATGAAAGGGAACGCGAAGAGAACGAAAAGGGACCTCTTATAGAAGCTCTAGCGTTATGCTTCCCAATACGATCAACAAAATAATGAATGACGACTTCCATCCGTCTCTAGGTTTAATAATGAATGACGACTTCCATCCGTCTCCAGGTTAAACGCTTTTTAGAAAGGAATAATGCCAAATTCATGGGGCATGAAATCTTCACTGGGTCTATAGTACTTATCTGGAGAATAAAGGCTTAAGTTCGTAACTTGGCTAGTGTAAAGGCAGGCAAACCTCTCAACCTGCATCATTTTCATAACAAAATTGACAAATATAATTAAGAAGATTTCGGTATTTGCCAGAATACATCTTTAGGAACAGGCAATATCCAAAAACAATTTTAAGAAGTATACATTGGTCTCCATACCCCTCAAATAACAGTTAGGTTGTGTTTAGATCACGGAAAGTGTGAGGGAAAGGATGAGAAATTATGGGGATCTCATATTCATTGTTTGGGTCCAATAGAGAATGAAGAGAAAAGTAAGCATAAGAATAGAGTTTACTACTTTATCAATTTCCTCATCTTTTTCCTTCACATTCTTTCCTTCATAATTTCGAGATCCAAACACAGTCTTAAAGATTACCTGATGAGCAAAGCGTGAGTTCTGATAACCAGTCTTCATGAGTTGTCCCCATACGCTGTGAAACTGTAATCGTTTTGTGATACAAGGTAAGCATCACTGAAACCTATAATTTGGACTAACCAAAATGCTAAATTACAGACAAGCAGGAAGTAGAAATCAATATGCAAGTGTTCTACTTCTACCTTACGGTGACATTCACGTTGAACCTGTTGATGCCTGGACCGAACTTCCACTCGCTGAGGCTGCATTAAACAAATGAAGAACAATTATATTGGTCATTTAATATTTTTAAGTTACCATGTATAAGCTGGATAGTATACATGGCTTGTAGACAAATGGGCTAACCTCCAATATTTCTAGTTCAGAAGATAGTCCATGCTCATCATCATTGACATCTCCAAACCTAAACAATGAGTAAATTTTCAAAGCTGCTAAAATATTAAGCAATATATAGGGCGACTCAGATAGACTCCTCTAACACCCCTGTAGTTTGCATAATCACACAAACACCCCCTCTAATTTGCAAATGACATATAAGTTCATTTTGTAAAAAATATGTTAGTTTAGATGTGAAAAGACATGATTATTCTCATAACATAAACGATTTTGGGTTGCATATAAATTAGGTAAGTTCGGGTTTCAATATCTAACAAAATTGATTTTAACGTTTTTAGAATTGAGAAAAAGCGATAAAAATTTTGGTATTACATAATATTTAAACATAGTTAGTTTAAAATTGAACTTTGAGTTTTTTGTCACAGAAACCTAAGAAGGTGTCTGACATTTGAGCACACTATAAGGGCTCTCGGTAGAATTTTCCCAAATTTAAAGCTGCTATAATATCAAGAAGCCCAATATAGGGCGATTCAGATAAATACTTGAGTGACCACTTCAAATGATGTATTTTGTCTTCAATAAGGTCCCGATCTGTTCTCAACAACTGAAGTTGCTGCGTAATAAAAAATGAAGACATTGATCAAAGCAATGCACCCACGTGTAATAGTTTAACAACATGAATTATTACGTTGAATATCATCTGAAAGTAAGTAATGAACCTTGCGGGTATCTCTCAATTCCCATAGAAGTTCAACCTCCCTCTCAAGCTCTGGGACAACTAGCATTGTCCTCCATCCTGCTCATAAAGACATAACATGTCACCAGAAAAAATGAGATCAACTTTCATATACTTGCCAGTGAAAGCAAATTGGAGACAAGAAGAAATAGTGAAGACTATACCAAGAACCTTTTTGCTCCTTAATATATCTCCATAGATGTGATCCCCAACATAAAGAACCTACTTAACGAGTGAAACAAACTTAAAGCAACAAACTGGAGACTAAATTGGATATTAAACTTCTAAGCAAATTAATGTCTTTTCCTCGCTGCCTAATCCACGAACATATAATTCACCTGTGGACTCGATTCAATAGAAAGTAGTTTATGCAGGTGCCTGACATTGCCTCCCTACAGATATAATAGTAAACCATGACATACATAAAATGCAGTGGAAAAAATATATCAAAAGAGGTCACAATTTTAGAGAACACAAATACAATTTTATGTGGCGTCACACAAAATTCCTCTGTAACTATGCATTACCTGGAAAACTCTGCACCTCTTATTCAGCCCCTTCAATGATAATCTTGGCGAAGTATCTCCCACCTTTTAAGCCATTGAAAAGAGATGTAAATGCAAAGTCGCAAAAGGTAAGCAGTTAATGGTATGACATGTGAAGCAGAAGATACAAATTTCACCATGCTAACCTGAGGCACCGGAGAGCCATTATCAGTGTTAAGCAGCATCCCTGACTCAGGTTCAACTTCAAAGAGATTGGCACGATTTTCCTCTTGAAAAAAGCTTGGTTTTGCACTGTATTGACAAATTTAACTTCAGTTACGTATAATACAAATAGCTCCGGTATAAATGAAACAATAAACTCGCCAACATCATGTGTACATCTACTACCACACTGGATCCATTTGTATCCAGCAAGAACAGTTTTCACAATAAACATGTTTATTGTTTGCTGATTGCTCTAATCGGATAATTACAGAAGTTTAGAATTTCTATCATAACACTAAGTTTGCCTTCTATGAAATCCTTTGAAAATCTTTCTTCATCCCTAAAACAATTATCCATGACCAATACTTGGACACACACAATGCACTTTACAGATGTGTTAAAATCTATAATTTCTCTTTCTACCACACAAAAGGGCCAGCAGAGGCTATATCAGTTATCCAACATTGATTGTAGCATAATTACCGGAGGTCTAACTGCCCATTATAGCAACAGCAAGAACCGTGGACCAAATAGAGTAACAACTACGAAGGTGGTCATGGTGGGGATGTACAAGCTTTTTGTTTTTTGATTCTACAGTTCTATCTATAAAGCAGAGAAACATTTTTCACATTATATTAAGAGAAAAAAAGCCAAAGGCAATGGGCTTACAAAAATCAGGGGGAAAGAGACCGAGGAAAAAAATATCAGTCTCAATCAAAGGATATAAAGGTTAAATCCATTCTGTACACAAAAGCAGCAAAAACATTCAATGATAAAGAAAAAATTGAACAAATAGAAGAGAATCAAGAGATATCAAAATAGTTTATCAAATGCATGTTATTCTAGCTTTACTATGTCAAAAGGAAGGAAAGAGACCTGCCAGTGATGACAACATCGAAATACTGAAGCCAATCAAAGTTACACTTCTTATCACCATCAAGTGTGCGAGAACCACACAGGAAATTCATCACAATATTTGTATAGTCCCACAAACTACAAGAGAAAAAACACCCTGTTACCACATTGTCAGCAACCTGGAAAAATGCTAAACCACATTGTTACCTATTCGTCACCAAGAAAGTAGCTCGATCAGAATCTCTGAGCATTTTCAGCATAGGCACTATGGAGGTATCCTCATTGATATACCTAGAAAGTATCATCAAAAGGTGTAAGCCGCAACAGTTGACTAAGCATCAGATCAGCAAACATCAAATCTTCAATTAATATTTTCATAAAAGCAATTTCACCAATTACTTATCAAAAATAGATTCTCCAACTACTTATTTTATTTTTATTTTTTTGATACCGCCGGTGGGCTTGCACCCAAAAAATTCCACGGGTCCTGAAGTTAACGACCATGTAAACTTCCAGTGACCCTGGATGCGATCGAACTAGTGAATTCTGAGGAGCAAACTCAAGATCCAACTACTTATTAATTTGAAAAAGAAGCTCAGAAGATATTTGTCTTTTGATATTTTTATGTTTAGTTAGAACAAAAAAGTTCTCATTAGACCACAACAAGAATAACAGGCCCAAACCCTTGATGAAATTACCATTTCTGATCCTCACCTTTTAGGATCCTTTGCAACCATTTGCTTTAAAGTTCCATCACGATGACACAAATCAACTGCAGCTCGAACATCTTTATACATGCTAGAGTAACTGGAAGATTAACATACAAAACATTGATACACTATAACAACATACAAAACATTGATACACTATAACTACAGAAACTCAGAATCAATATAAAAAAACTATAAGTTTATGGAGTAAATACACCCAAAAAAATATTTGCTTACTCAACAGCCTCTGGGACTTTCCCGGCATTATTGTCCTTAAAGTCGACTAATTGTGCAAACAAGTAAGCTTCAGCTAGTGAAAAAAGTGTATCAATGAGAGCATAGTCAGGCTCATCAAAAGAATCCCGTACTAGGGTATTCCCATAAGTTCCAATTTTGTCTTCCTTGGACAGTTCTTTAAATCCATGATAGGCTACTTTAACATATTTGTGCCGATCCATCTGTACAATGGTCAGACATATATTCACCTTAGAAAGTCATGAGACACTAGCCAAGCTTCCAAAAAAATCATCAAAGAACTAAGAAGTGATGGGAAATATAATGGCGTTAACCTTCAAAATGTTTCCTCTCTTCTTATCAAGAACCAATCCTCTAACCATGTATTTCCAGTCAAATGACCATTCCAGCAACTACAAGAAACCAACATTACCAAGTAACTAACGATATACTGTCCAGACTCCAGATTAGAAGGAAACAACTTTGGTTAAAAAGTGAAGAACATGTACACTAAGATCAAAACAAAGGAAGAAGACGTAACTAGGCAAACAAAATAAATTATTAATATAACTTTAAGCCTATATTTTGCCCACATCATAGCTGATAAAAGATTGCATCATAAGCATATTCTTAACATGGTAAGAGTAATAAAGAAAAACGTACCTCTTGGGGATATCCCAAATCGTAAACCAGTTTTCTTATTGTGCCTTCATATGCAAGGGATTCGAATGTTTCAGGCTTGTATTGTGCCAATGTGTAATCCATATCAAACCCCACTGCAACGATACCCTTCATGTTCAAGGATCTGTTACAAAATATCTGCTTTCCTAAATCAATTTTGCATCCTTCCTCTGATGATGACCATATGCATGGTCCCTGACCACCATCTCTGTGAGCAGTATGTAGAATACTAGATGATGTGTCCCCAACAACAGTCCGATGGCTCTCACCCATTGGAAATCTGGCATGCAATGGATTAACTCCTAATAGGGATTTGACAATGACAGAAAGAAGATAAGCTTCTAACCGTGTGATGAACTACTCAAATCATGTTAAACATGCACTAATATATCTAACCAAAATCCAAAGACAAGTTTAGTAAGTGACATTTTACTAAAAGCCAATAACATAATAATTTGTCTACTAAGGGGTGTCAATGTCCATTCGACCAATTTCATAAGTTTCATACTCAATAAGCTCCCAAGAAAAACCAAGTGATATATGGTCACAATTCAAACCCTTGTAATTTGTCTACGACACTTTCACCATCTCAATTGCACCAAGTACTTAGTACGGTACTTAGATGACTGGCGACTAGAATTCTCAATGTTATCAAAATCGAAGAGAGATGCATTCCCTAGCTTTCTTTTGATTTTTTAGCAACTTTCTAGCAAGAGTAACTGTTACAAGAAAAAATAACTATAAAAATCCTTTCCACAATGAAACATAAATGTTTAACCTGTTCTCATCAACTAACCGAGCACAGAATAAAGCAGCATCTCAATCGCACCAAGTACCGTACTTAGATGACTGGCAACTAGAATTCTCACTGTTAATAACGCGAAGAGAGATGCATTACCTAGCTTTCTTTCGATTTTTAGCAACTTTCCAGAAACAGTAATTGTTCCATCAAATATGTTTTACCTGTATGTCTAACCTGCTCTCATCAATTAAACGAGTACAGGGCAAAGCAGCCTAGGTTCTAACTCAGAGAATCCTCCATGCTAAGCTTCGAAAACTACCACCGAAATCTAATTTCCCAAACTTTTAAGCTCTCCTAAACTTACCTTCTAGTCAAAACAAGTCATATACTAAAACGTCTCTCTTACAAAAATTCTTAGAAGATTGCTAAATCATAGGCAAGAAATACAGTGATTATTCGACTGCGCACAGCCAAGTGAACAACACAACCGAGAAGAACGACACAGAAAAACAGCTTCACATTAAAGGAAAATATGAAATGATGAGAAGAAGCAGAATATTGATAAATTCAGATTAGTTGAACTTCACAGATATTCAAATTCACCTAAAACGCCCAGTAAGCAAGAAGTTCAAATGGAAATGCGTTAAAAAACACGAACCTAAGGTATTAATTCCTCTTAATTTCCGGGAAGAATAAGTGAACTTTCCGAGAAAAATCTGAGACGAAAATGAAGGTGAGGATTCAGGAGAGAAGATGGAGAGACAAAAGGAAAACGGCTTCTTGGGAATTCGCATGGCGAAGTAGTTAAATAGCCATCTCGAGAAAGAGAGAGCGGTTGGGTTGAGGAAGAGGAGAATCGGATACTGAAATGGATGTGACAGATGTGCGAATTACAACTTGACAATTGAAACTGCATGGACGGACATAAAAAAAATTATAGCCAAGGAAAAAAAGAAAACTAGTTGAGAATGAGATTGGTTATGCGAGTAATTATATTCGCACCTGGAATTAGATTATCCAAGTTGGGGATTAATTTGAGAATGAGATTCGTTTTCTCGAAGAATGATTTGGAGTGGATTGGGTTGGGGAATGTGAGACACTGGAAGAATGATGATGGTGTGGGGTGAGAATAATCTGCCACGTCGGCTTGCGTGAATGAGACGGTGGCGTCAGTAACTTGCGCCGGGATGAAATGGTACCAAAACAAGGGAATGGGCTCCCCGGTGGACTTTTCGTGCGCTTTGGCAACGGAAAGCTTCTCCGTGCACGAGACTGGCGGGTAAATTATTAAAAATTTGAGAACTAAAAATTTGCACGACCCAAATACTACATCACCTTTATTGTTCCTTAATATAGGGGATCTGGAGATAATGATAAAAAAGTTTATCCCCTCTTACACAATACAAAAATATATTATCAGAAAATAACGAAAAATCATAAATAACAAAGTAAATTTCAATTTTAAGAAGATATACGTTAGATGAAGATAATGATAAATCACAAATAAAATAAGTTTTAATTTCATATAAATAGAGAGAGTGTGTGTTGATTTAACCAAATGATTTTGTGTTGATTTAACCAAATGATTTTAACAGTATTGTGTTTTTTGAGTCGGAGTATTCTTTGTTTTTCTTATCAATGATTTTGTATCCTCCTTGTTAAAGATGAATTATCCTTTCTTGTGTCTAAATTTAGAAATTAAAATTTTTCCTCCTAAACTCATCTTTCATAATCCACGTCGAATATGCTTATTTCTCCTTATTACTAGAACTTTAAGTAGGAGATGGTGGACAAGAATCAGTTAGGACAAACTTGATTCTCTTAGTAGATAATGTCTAGGTTACATTTCCAGTTAAGTAAACTCCAAATAACATGCTTCAAGCTAGTCAAATTATGCTCTCAATCAATTATGCTATGCTTTATTTCTTTTTATACAATCACAAGCACTTTCTCATATTTAAAAAACCTAAATAGTCTCCTGGTTTTTAAAATTATGATCGATATATCTAAGCATAAAATGATATAAAATATTATAAGCAATTAAAAGCATAATAGTCATGCAAGGCATTGTAATGTAAATTACTATTGCATAACCCCAACCCTAATCCTTAAACCTAATATTAAACTTTAGTTAGGTTTAATCTTGTATGCAACTGCTCTAATCATCACTACGTTCATCCACATCAATGTCGTAAGTCTTCGCAAGTCACCGGAACATTGTTGGGCACTGTCCAGCAATGCTGAATGCACTATCCAGTGCATTTCAGCACTGTCCAGCGGAGCCGAATACACTGTTAAATGCATTTCAGCAATGTGCAGTGCAATTTCAACACTGTTGTGCAGTACAGTCCACTGCACGGACGCCTGCCGCCCATTGAGCATTGTTGTCCACATAGTTTCTTGTTTATTTGCATGGTTTCCAATGATGTTTTCCCAACTAAAAATCATTACAAAAAGTCCTATGCTTTTGAAGAAAGTGTACGTGAATTCAATTAAAAAAATTTAGTAAAGCCGAAGGAAATACACAACCACTTTGTAGGTTGCCCCACAAAATTACATAACCCAAACTAAAAACTAGAGTGTATGGGCACTCGAAAATCAAAAATCAACACTATCCTCTTCTTTTTCACTCGGTTAAAGGGAGAGCATGAAGATATTTTTTATTTTTGTTGAAAAATTGAATTACATCAATTTTGTAAAAAAAATTCTCAAAGTGTTTGCCCAAAACACACTTATTCTTAAAGTCCACTGTTACAACTATCAAAACAATTCAAAAGCTTCGATTGAAAGCAAAATTTCCAATTGTATTACTTTTTTAATTATAATAAATTAAAATTAATTTTAATTAATCTTAATACTAGGACTTTTAAAATTAAGATAATTTTTTAAGTCATTTGATTGATTATAGGATATTTATATTGGGTCAATTATTTATTAAACAAGTTTGGTCAGAGCATAATTCAAATTCGAGGTTAGCAGGGGAACTAAAAAGATAAAAAAAAATACACTTAGCTACATAATTAATCAAATCTACCAATTAAAATTATAATCAAATCTATTAATTATTAATTATGATTAATTCTACTATAAAGTTGTAATTGAACTTAACGTGTATTTTTATATTATTCGACGTTAATATCCTTAACCCATTATTCATTACGCAATGACTAATGCCCCTCCATAATATAGTACCGTACATAATTATATGAAGTATTATCGACCTAATATTTAGGCACTTCGGCGTATCCATATGTTCTAAATGTATTCTATCAGTCAACTATGATAATTTTCTTACGCGATGCCTCAAGTAAAATGATCAAGTCTCTAGTACTCCACATAGATTATAAGCGTTTAGTTATTGTGAACACATAAATAAATTACGTAAGAGGTACTATACAACTTAATTAAAAGTGTCTCGGGATTCTACTATTGAGAAACTATGGACTCACTATCCAATAACACGGTCATCCCCTACGAAATATATTCACTCATAAAGTCTCATTCTTAATAAATCAAAATGACTAAGCTATTAAATATGAGCTCATAACTCTATCAAGATTGAGAGTACTCATACAATAATAACAATGAGTCTGGACTATCATTAGATAGTACTTTACTAAAAAAAAATATACTCGTTATTCATTTCAATACATTTTAAATGTACTAGCACATTAACTAGGTACTCCACCAATGACCAGGGTAAGTCAATCTACATAATATAATTAATGTACTACAATCTTTTCTTGTAAAGCTCCAGCCAGTACATTAGACTGTGGAATTAAGTATTTACAAGTCATAAAAAATTCTTGGTTTATACCTTATGTCTATGAGCAAACTTCATAGAGCAAAATCAAATACAAAATGCTCATGGACCTTGTAGTAAGAATTTTTACATATTATTTATAAAAATATCAATTTATTAGCTATTCATAAAATAAATCGTCAAAATTGCATTGGATTCTCATGTTTTTATGGCATATTCTTTTTTTAGAAGATAAACATCACATTTCATTTAGAACGCATAGATAAAACAACATTAGGATCTAAACAAACTATCAGATCTAAATATAAATAAATTATTATAAGTGTCAGATAAGACCAATATACACATACTTACATATATGGAGGGAATCATGTGCATAAACAGCACATAAAAGTAGAGCTCATGCGGCTCGTTCTAAAGGTCTTCCACCATCCAAACCTGACTCGACCAGCTAGCACTGTAAAGATAAATTTACATGAAGAACATCATAATCTTGAACAGATTTGAGAAACTCGGTTGTGTCACATACAAATAAAGTCATAAAATTTTCACAAAATCCAAATTGGAAGAAAAAACCCACCAAGGGCCAAAGATTTGGTGGACCAATATCTACCCAACTGGTAAAAAATAAAAACCTTCCAAAACAGAAGGAAAACTCCGTAAAAAGTTCAAAAACAGACCTGCAAAGAAAGAGAAACCAATGAAAGAGAAGGAAAATATAATAGAGGGAAAACAGAGGAGTGGGGTAGGGAAAGAAATCAATGAGGAGGGGGAGAAAGAAAAGAGAGAAAGAAAGGTGAATCAAGAGAGAAAGCAGGAGAAAAATGTCACGGGGAGAGCAAATGAGCTCTCCCCGTGGTAGCGGCCTAATCATAGTTAGTTAATTCATAGATGACAAAAATACGAAATATTATCCGGAAAGTATTACACAAATATTAAACTGTCAAATATTCAGTAAAAATTCAGACAATAATACGCAATACGTAATAATTTGAATTTCATTTAAAAAAATCAGTATAAAATATACGGATTGCAAATATATAATACCTAGGAAAATATATAACATTCATAAGATAAAAGACAAAAGAATCATTAATTACAATGAAAACCATTAATAATTTCATTAATTAGATAATAAATCATTGGATAATTGATTATCTGAAATATGAAAACAAGTAGAGTTGACAAATATATTTTCACTCAATTGAAAAAATATATGTATAAATAAATACTGATATGATTTAGTTTATAATAATATTTTATTCATATTCTAAAAGAATAACTCATTATAAAGAAAAACCACTACTAATTTCACTAATATGATAATAAATCATCGAATAAGTGATTATCTAATATATTAAAGTAAGTAGAATTGATAAATACATTTTGTAGTCAATTAAACAAATATATGTATAAATAAATATTAATATATAATTTGATATATAATAATATTATATTCATATTTTCAAAATAACAAAAATTTCTTTTCACTGACTTGAGACTTAATTTATTATTATATCTAATAAAAATTGTATCATTAAGAATAATTTTTAAAGTAAAGTACTTTAAAAAAGAAAAAGTAAAATAAGTAGTCAAAAAATGTATGATAAAAGAAAAAAGTAAAATGAAGAATAAAAAAGAAAAACAAAACAAAACAAAATGATAGGGAGAAGGTCAAGTGTGAATCTGAGTCAAGTCCCTACCAATCAGGGAGCATAGTCACTGAGCCATGCCTTCTAACTATAACGATGACGCAAAATTTATTTATACAGCTTTTTGTACTGGGCCAACATGATGAATGCCAACCACTTCTGCGCTGACCAGTCCTCCCATTCTTATGGTTACAAAAAGCACATCTTGTCAATTGTTATAATGTCACGTTTTTTTTTTCAATAATTATAATGTCACGTTTAGTTGTTTGTTTAATAAATTATAATTTGGCTATTGGTTAAGATATTTTGTTGTTTCTCCACGTGATCCAAAATCTATTTGATAAATTTTTTATTTTCACCGACAAAAACTGAATAAAAATATTAATTTTACTAATCACATAGATAGATACTAATCACATAGATAGATAGACGGGAATTCTAAATTGATTGTTCAATAAAAAAATTAACACATGATCCATCTTAATAATATATTATTAATAAGTGAATACCTGCATTATTTTTTCACGTTAAACTTGCTCTTCTTATTAGCAAGTACGAATAAAATTATTTATTTTATTTTTTTAATTCTAGAATAAAATATATTATTTAATCATTAGTGGTGAAAGCTAATTACTAATGATTCGTATTCTCATATTCAAAGGATATGGTTTCTCACTGGGCAATTGTTTTTATCAGATGTCCATTCTGCATTCCAAAACTATAATGAAAATTATATGTATCCAGTGACAGGAGCTTTGACTTTGAGTATACGGCAAAGAGGGTTAAAGCCAAACTATATTGCACCCATATGGGCTATCTAGCCTATACCTACTACCAATGTCATTGCTCCTCAGAGAAGGTTGTTGTTGATCACATTAACTGGTCACTATAACCATATGATTTGAATCGGATTATTGATTAGAAAAACTATTAATCGACGTTCAAACTATTGTTTATTGAGTAGTTTAAATACTAATATTGATTTAGTTTGGTTTAATTTTTTTGAAAATTGATTAAATTCGTTTGATTTCAATTTGATCGTATTATGAACCAACAAAATCAACCGGTTAAACATTAGGCACAGCAAACAAGAACTCCACACTTTCATGCACAACCGATTAAATTCGTTTGATTTCAGTTTTTAAACAACCTCAAGAAACCATGGAAGATGTCATAGAAAATCTTGAAATTGTGAACAACCAAAATAATCAGGCGATTCGAGACTATGCTATGCCAGTGGTCAATGAGGTTGTGTCTGCCATTCAACTCCCTGTTATTAGTGCCAACAATTTAGAGATCAATCCTGCTATCATTCAAATGGTGCAAGTAAATCAGTTCAGTGGTCTACCTAACGATGACCCAAACGTTTATATAGCCATTTTTCTCAAAATTTGTGAGACATTCAAGCATAACGATGTCTCAACTGATGCAATTAGGGTGAGATTATTCCCATTCTCACTACGGGATAAGGCTAAGAGTTGGTTGAACTCTTTGTCAGCTGGGTCGATCACTACTTGAAATGGCCTCTCTGAGAAATTTTTAGCCAAATTCTTTCCACCAGTTAAAACAGCTAAAATGAAGAATGAGATCATCACATTTGCCCAACATAATATGGAGTCTCTTTATGAAGCTTGAGAGAGCTTTAAAGAGATGTTGAGAGGATGTTCACATCATGGACTCCCTAGATGGCTATAAGTCCAACCTTTCTACAATGGTTTCAGAAATTCAACAAGGACACTAGTGGATGCAGCAGTAGGAGGTGCTTTGATGGGAAAAACACATGAGGATGTTTATGCCTTGCTAGAAGAAATGGTTGCTAATGCTTATCAATGACCAACTGAGCGCAATGTACTAAGAAAGATTTATGGAGTTCATGAAGTAGATGCATTTATTGCTTTCACAGCTCAAGTAGCTATAGTAACAAAGCAATTTAGCTATTTAACTGTCAATGCTAGTGTAGTGTGTCGTGTGAGAGCAATAAGCGCAATAGTCAAAATGTGATTAATCCACCAACTGCTACTCAGCCTCAGCAACATAAAATTTTTTTAGAAGATGTTATTGCTCAACTCACAGTCAATACTACTCAATTTATAGCAAGAACAGATGTTACACTTCATAAGCAAGAAACAAGTATTCAGAGGCAAGAAATAAGTATTCAGAGTCATGCTGCGTCTATTCAAAATTTAAACTTTTAAATGGGTCAACTTTCAGAAATAATCACTCAAAGACACACAGTTCTATGTCGAGCAACACGTAGAAGAATCCAAATGAGTAAGTAAAGGCCATTACTCTTCATAGTGGCGAGGAGTTAGTTGAACCTCAGGAAGCGACTCTTGAAAGTTCTCAGCCAATTGAAGCAAAAACTGAGATGATGGGTGATGATCTAACCAAAAGCTCAGAAAAGAAAGAAGACAAACCTAAGTCAAAGCTCTTTCCTAATAATCATCCACCGTATTTTCCACCTATTTCATGTTAGATTTTTTGGCGTCACGCAGCGAAGGCGTGGTGGTTTTTAAAAATTTAAATCTATTTATAAAATGATAAACAATTGAATTGTCGCAGATCTCAAAGATGAAAACCTTTTAATTCAAAAATATTTTTTCAGATCGGATCCATTATATATTTATACGTTAAATCTAAAGACATGCAAAGATATGAATAATACCTCTTGTAGTCTATCAAGCGTCCTTGCCAACAACGAATAGGAGATTCCACGAACGACGAACAACGAGATCTACACCAAAATCTTTCGAATCAATCTTGGAACACACTACGACGTATGTTGGCACGTAGAATATAACAAAGACACTTTTATATTTTTAGATATACCCAACACATGAGATCTAGAGATTAAGAGAATGACTATTTGAGACAGAACTCGGAAGGAGAATAATAGAACTCACAGAGCTTTGATTAACAATTAATCGATCAGATTATTCACTTAGCTTAAGATAGCTTGTGATTACTCTCAGAGGCCAATAGAACATTATCAATATATATATATATATATTCTAGGTTACATGCTCCTTCGATTTTGGATATAAATAATAAATTATTTATTTAATGTGCCATTTCCGTGGGACTCACTGCAATTGGTGCAACACTGCAATGCCACATGGCACTGCAGTGTGTCGTGTGGATCAGTGGTTTCTTACGGCACTGTTGATTCACAGCACCACTATAGTGTCGTGTGGCACTATAGTGTGCCACATGTTACTGTAGTGTCACGTGGTACTATAGTAACTTATGTCAATCTCTGATTCAAAAATCAGTAACCGACATGTGACAGTCTAATTTTCCACATGACAAATATCCTATAATTTATTATTTATATTAATCAGATAAATATCTAGATATCAGTTAATTTGAAATTAACTTATCTGATCTCTCAATCAATTATTTTATCTGTTAATTAACAAATTAGATAAACCAAATCAAACCATTATCTCATAATGATTTAATATTATTTAATTTCATAAATTAAATATTTTGTGTCACTAATCGATCAACATTAAATTAATCGATATTATTATTTATTTATAATTTCTAAAAATTACAATAAATAATATTAGTAATTAATTAATATCACATAATTATTTATAGTTATCTACTTACCCCAAAAGTTTAATTCCATATGCAAGCTAGTCATTTTCTCATGTCCTGAAATATTCACACCCTATACTGTGTAGTACAGAGGTGACTCGGGAACTATGGACTCATAATTCTAAGCTCCAATAAACTAGATTATTAATTAAACTCTTAAATTAAATAATCTTGTTTATTAATTCCATTAGTATTTCATTATAAATATGGAATTGCACTCTTAGTAATTACAGTATATATTTATAAAGTAATCTCATTGATATAATCATTTTATGCAGTTTTGTCTTCAATTATTAGTTCGTAAATTAGAGTTGGTCAAAATTACCGTTTTATCTTTCTAATTACCTCTTGATCCTTGAGTACCATTAATTCACTAATGAATGGTCAATTTATAATTGTATTATAAATTTGACTCCAATAATCATTCAGTTCTAGAATTAACACTTAAAATAACTAATATACGATATGCCAGAAAAGCTTGGATTCCAAATCTTGTAAAATCATGTTCACAGCCATCCATATCACTAAATCCCGAAAATAAAAATTACTAGTCTGTTTTACAAACAAACATTAACGAGTGAATCAAAAGATCCAGTAGACATGTATAGGAGTTCATAACTACTCAGGATTTAGACTGATCTATATATGATCATCAGATTAATGTGTATTAAATCTTTTATAATAAACGGTAAGTTAATAATAATATTAATCAACATTAGTCATGTCTAATATAATCTAATTATATAAAGTACATTCACTAAGATGTCTATCCACATCAGTTATCTGGATCTAGATCACATGCGTTTAAAATGCTTAGCAAACCGTACTAGCAACCATTCATTAAAGATTTCATACTTTAATATGTTGTGAATTATTTTATTCATTATCTATAATATTAATCCTCTCGTACTTATACAAGATCATAGTCTCATTAATGAATATGAAATTTGCAAATATTTATATAAATTATTCAACAATAATTCAAAAGAACAATTATAAGAAAAATATAATTTCATATATTTCATATTAAAAATATCTAAACACGTGCTTTGAAGGCATTATGCCCAAAATTTCATACCCTCAGTGGTTCCAAAAGTATAAATTAAACAAGCAGTTTTCCAAGTTTCAAATTCATTTTGCTGATGGTTTGGAAAAAATGCCGAGCTATGTCAAATTCATGAAATAAATTCTCTTAAACAAGAGAAAGCTAGAGGAGTATGAGACAGTCGGACTTTCTGAGGAGTGCAGTGCAATCTTGTAGAATAAATTGCTCCCGAAACTAAAGGACCCTGAAAGTTTTACTATTCCATGCACCATTGGTAATTCATATTTGTAAAAGGCTCTATGTGATCTTGGAGCTAGTATTAATTTGATGCCTTACTCTGTTTATAAGAAGTTATGTCTTGGAGAAATTAAGCCTACAATGATATCTTTACAGTTAGTTGATCAATCTATCAAATATATTCATGGGAAATTATGGAGGACGTCTTGGTAAATATGGATAAATTTATTATTTTCAACTGATTTTATTGTTCTTGACATAAAGGAAAACCAAGAAATTCCAATAATTTTTGGTAGACCAATCTTAGTAAAAGGAAGAACTCTCATTGATGTGCAAAAATGGAACTTATTCTGAGAGTGCAAGAAGATCAGGTGATTTTTAATGTCTTCAAAGTAATAAAACACATAAATGATATGAATAGTTGTTTACGGGTGGGAATTGCAGAAGTATGTTTTGAGGAAGAAACTCACACCAATGAACTGAGTGAATCATTGAAAGCATGTCTAGTTGGGGTTATTGGCAAGAAGAATCCAGAGATGTTGGAGTGTGTTAATCAGTTGGAAGCACCCCTTTCCATATTCATTAAGAGGCCTTATGCATATTTGAGAGAAGGTAAACATAAACACCTACCATCAATTGAAAACCACAAGTGTTAGACCTCCATCTTCGGTACACCTTTATGGGAGAAGCATCCATTCTTCCTGTCATTATCTCTGCTTCATTAAATGGTGAACAAGAAGACAAGCTACTGAGGATGTTAAGAGAGGACAAAAGGGCATTGGGGTGGTCAATTTTTGACATAAAGGAAATTCTAAAGTCAATGGACAACGGGTGAAGCTTGGATGATCATTACTTCTGGTTGAAGACATTAAAGCAAACGCTAATAGGAGGCAACCCAATTTTATTTCTGTTATTTCATTTTATTCATTTTTAGTTTTTTTCAAATATTTTCTTTTGCTTATTTTATTTTGTTTCATTCAGGTTTTTACAATAAAAAAACTATGGACATAACGTTTAGTGTCGACATTGACCTCCCAACGACACGATGTCATACCTTGGATGAATCTGCCTTAGACACCATTTTCCCTCTCAATTAGAGAAACCATGAACAATGCGAAGAATTACAAAGATGAAAGCTCATCCTTATTCAGGGGAGTCTTCTCTACTTAATCATTTTACATATTTTCTTTTCATAGAGGACAATGAAAGTTTTAAGTTTGAGGGTGGTGGCTTTATTAAAAAGTAAAATTTTGGCATTTTGTAGTATACAACACTAATGCCTATTATGAGATTGGTTTTGATTTATTGATAACTTTGAAAAAATGATGAATTTGTGTATCTGTGTATGTTTGAACCAATTGTTGATTTACATTTCACTTGAGAATCCCAACATATTGAGCACCTAGCCTTGAGCGTTTGATTATCTTTTTTTTAGAGAAGATTTTGTGACTTAAAGAAACACTATGATCTTATAAGAACTTTAGAACCAGTTTGATTGTTGTTCGAGGTGAAATTCTAGGGTACACAATACTTAAGACATAATTTAGGCCATATTTGGACCGTTTGAACTTTTCAAGTCAACATATGCATAATTGTTTCCCTAGTCAACCATGTTGAGCCTAAATAGTCATATTTTTTTTATCACCTATGACAGTTTCCTAACCTTATAAAAAAATTCCCTATTAACCCTTTTTACTCATAGTATTTGAATGTTCTAGGAAATACTTGAAGCTATGATAATCTGGGGGGATGGGAGGAATTGTGATGTTTCCAAAAACAATTGTGCATAAGTTTAATTTGGTAGCTTCTTAGACTTGAGTGACTAAGCTCGAATGGATGTCTTAACACCTAATACCCTAAGACCAACTGGTTTGAGAGCTATTAGCTGAAAACTTGTTAAGAAAAAGAGAAGCTTAAGGAAATCAAATTAAAAAAAATGGTTGGGTATGGTTGATTTTTCAAGTAGTGGAAAGTGACAGGTTTGGGGGTGCAACAAGAGAAGTTGGGTTGAGCTTGTTGATTCCTAGAATGCATGTGTGACTATGGGTAAAGATTGAGCCGACATAATATCCTCTATCCTACCCTGAACCCTAGCCATACATTACAAGCCTACGAAGTCCTCCTGATCCTAAGCGATGTGATCTGTCTATATTAGTGGAGAGTAACATGAAAAATTTGCCAATGGAGTTCTAATGAATCCACTTTTACAAAATTTGGTTGCATAAACTCATTTGAGATTAAGAAGTTGGACGACTTAAGGAATCCACTTTTACACTTTTACACACGCACTCTAGATTTTAGAAAGTGTAATGTAAGTTGGTGTTTATGTTGAAATTCTATTGAACATAATTCATAAGTTTTTCTTGGGTTATCGCTATTTTAAAATCTCTGAGGCATATTTAGTTAGTTGAAACATTTCATCACTTGATCCGTAATTTTTTCAGAATTAGTGTTTAATGTTTTTTTGTTTGCTTTTTATGTTTTGTTTTGCTCGAGGACTAGCAAAAAGTTAAGTTTGTGGGTATTTGATGAGTGTGTTTCACATTCATATTTAAGATAATCTTAACTTTAACTTTATTGATTTTTTTAGATTTATTTTTTGATTTATGTTTGTTTTTATTTTTATTTTGTAGGTTTGTTATTTAAATACATTTGGATTGATTTGGAAAGATTTGTAAGGTCAAAATACGGATAAAACAAGAAAGAACGAACCTGAGCAGAAGGACCAGCATCGCGATGCTAGCGTCGCGAAGCTGGGTGCAAGCAGCTGCCAGGGCCATGGTGCTGGCTTCCCAGCATCCCAGCGTTGGGTGCTGGCCAGCAAAAGCAGTAATACAGCGCCGCGACACTGGCGCAATAATGTTTTAAATATTTTCCATGATTTTTTCCTCATTTTTGATTCTTATCAAATCCTGGTGCATAAATAGAATATTTTAGGGTTATTTTGATGACTTCTTGCGATATGGGAGGTAGAGAAGATGGCTTTTTGGAGAGAAAACGCAGACGAATCCAACGGAGAGACGGATCTCAATTTCAATTTCATCCTCAAATCTAGTTTTTTTTCTCATTTCCTCTATGTTCATGAATCTTATTAGGATGTTTTCTTATTTAAGTATGTTCTAATTTTCTGATCTAGGGCTGCGACATAGTCAAACCATGATTGTTCATAAATTTTTATTTTTAATTCAATCGATATTTATTCAGTATTACTGAGTGTTATAATCCGTTCTTAATGTTTGTCATCATCTGGCCAACTATTGCATGGTTTTGGATTTAATTCTGACACTAAGAAGTAATGGTTAAATTTGCATTTTGTTTATAACACCATTAGAATTTTATAAGTTAGAGATAATTATGGATATAGTGTAGCAATTGTAATTTTTTGTGTTTAATGAATTTCGATATATTTAATCTTGACAGAGATGTGGGATTTGTATTTTTATTCATTGTTATCAATGCTTCAGAAATGTTTATAATAACATTAGAGAAATTCGTTGACAATAATTTGATAAATATTGATTGATTCAGATTTAAAATTTAGAGCATGTTTGGTTTGGTGAAATAAAAAATCCTAGAGTTTTTAACTATTCAAATTTTAATACTTATCCTTATCAAGTTTAATCTTTTTAGTTTAATTTTTCATTAAAAAATCTCAGCTTTTCGATCTTCTCAATTAAAATTAGTATTTAGTTGATTTTAATATTTAATATAAATCAATCATGTGGACGATACTCTAATTTCATAAAAAAAAATTATTACTTGATGATGAGTGTACACTTACACTATAGAAAAACCGTAATATATATTTATACAATTTATATTATGTAAGTAAATAAAACTGAGAATATTATAACTAATAATGACGTTAATTTCTTAAGAAATTATGGTAACCGACCCTGTTATAATCCAAACAATACATTTTTTCTTGTTGACAAGAAAATATAGTAAAGTAATTTACCTCGCTCAAAATTATTGACATGAGAAAGTTGAATCGAGTTCCTCTCATGTTCCATCAAATCACTGAACATGAGATTCCCTATTGCATTTCTGTCATTGAGTTAGTTTATACCGTTGAGACTTTGAGCTCAACAATCAATATTGAGAGAACACAACTTCTCGTATTGAGATCCTAACAGAAAGAGATCCATGTTCGGGAAGGTTTTATATATTAAATATAGATATAGTTAACAAGTAAGTTGGTATTCTTTTCCTCTAAGAGATTTAAACCAAACTTGGGGAGAATAGTATAGACTAAAGTAGACTCTATACATGTTACATACTTAACAAAAGGGTTTCAATTATTGAGTCTTCATTCTTCAATAATTAAACTCCTGGACAATATCGTACATCATCCTTGTTTATCTATTCAGATAAGCCTCTAAATTTTTGTCTACTTGTTCCTAAAAACAAAAAAAAATAATATTTGTCTTCGTTATTCACGGTGATGATTTATATATTGGAGTTGGGAAAACTATGGTTTCAGTTGCATTATTCTATCATTTTTATTGGTAGGTCTACTAGATATATAGTTAAGTAAATTTGTAGTTGACAATTAAGGGATGGAGAATGGAGATGTTGCCCTCAATATATTTAACATCAGATTTTCATAGGATTTTTGTTACAAATTTTTTTAATAAAAAATAACCATATAGTACATTTCAAAATAATCATGAAATCATCTCTTGAAAAGGTAATTTACGATAATACAGAAGGAGAGAATATGTGGACAAAAACGTGTTTTTAAAACATGATATCTACTTAAAAGGACATCATTTTTTAGAAGTCGAGATCCAAGTTAAAAGAACTCATCTTTTGAAAACACGAGGTTTGATTTAAAAGACCTCGTTTTACGATAACATGAAATGCCCTTAAAGGATGTCTTTTTGGGACCTCATTTCACAAGGTCCTTAGATTTCTGACCTTGTGAAACAAGGTATGTGTAAGACCTCTTGGAGTCAGACATAAAGAGGTTTATAGACCTCATTAAACGAGGCTAGTGAAATCGTGTATTCAAGACGCAAGTACCCCGTGTCTTGCTGGCATGTGTTTTTTAACGGCGTAGTTTTCATTTAAACAATGTCAACGGAATTCCCCTCTTCAAGAGGCGGTTCTTTGTTTTTCTTTTATATTCATTCCCCGCTCATTTTCCTCTCATCACTCACTCTCTTCCCTGATTTCTCTCCTCCCTCACCAGTCACCCCCACACCTCAAGTCGCTGCCTACCTCAGCCGCTGAGTGTCTGCCGCCCTCCACCATGTAGTATATTAGATTAGATATAAATCATTGTTTAAAACTCTAGTTTTATGTTTTTTGATAAAAAAAACTCTAAGTTTACGATGTTTGTTATTTATGATGTTTTTTCAACTATTCACGATGTTATTAGTAAAACATACTTGGTCTAATTCTGTACTATTCAGAGGGTATTTTTTTAAGAAAACAAATATTATTCATGATATTTATACTTTTACGTACAATCTGGTTGCTAGGATTTGATTTGTAATATTTAGAGATACTTTTTCATGAAAAAAATATGTTTCATGTTATTTATATTTTTGATGTAGCTATTCATTTTGAAGGAAAAATATGTTTGCTAATAAACTGAATAGTGGAGGAGAGAAATATGTCACCGTTATTCGATTAAGTGAAGTGTTCATAGTGGTATGAACTTTGACCAACTAGATGATATCGTATACGAAGCATTGTTAATTGATTGTACCCTTACAAAGCTAGACATAACTTCTCGCTTACTATTTAATCTTGGTGCTGAGTTATGCGACTTTGTGACTTTACCAATATGAGATGATGAGGATGTTAGTGATATGTTTACTCATTTCTTACAATTTCCGCCACCCAACTTTATTGAATTGTATTTTGATACATCTCTAGATCACACCTACTACACACATCGCTTTCAACATCTCTAGATCACACCTAACATACAACATTTGTTACATGACATGCCAAACACAACATTTGATAGTGCTCTCAATCCTCATTTCTTTAACGAAGGTCTTAGTTATAACTCGTTGTAGGATGATGTATCTAGTCTAGATTCAATGATCAAGTATTTGAGATATTGCCCCCCTTAATGAAGAACCTAAAATAAATGATGGTGATGCAGATGTTGTGGTTGGGGAGGAACCATTGGTAGGGTAAATTTCTTCTCAACGTGAGCATGAAGTCTCATCACCTATGTTTAGGTATATAGACTGGGACTATATTTTGAGAATAAGGCAGACCTTCGATGAAACAATATTTCATCCTTCACCATCAACAATCTACTAATTGTTAGTCTTTGCCTCATATTGGTTGGTGAAATGCAAAAAACTAGGAAGATGGTTGCATCTGGAGAAATCCCTGGATGTCTTTACAAAACACACAATTTATTTGAAATAATAGAATATATTGATCCTCATACATGTGTATAACACCGACTGTCACAGGATCACTTATAGTTATACTCAAACTTGATTGCACTTGAGTTGCTGATGTGGTTAAAATGATACTACTACACCTGATGTTGCATTTCAATCAGCCGGTGAAAAAAATAAATTTAGCTATGTTGTTCATTATATGAAGGTGTATGAAGCAAGACGAAAAGCACTTATGGATGTGCTTAATGATTATGATCAATCATATCAGTTGCTTCCAAAGTGGATCAACATTCTTGTTCAAATGAATCCTAGGATTGAAGTTCAACAGAAGTTAGATGCCATGGACGTCCATGGAAACATGAAGTTCATATATGTATTTTAGGTATTCAGTGTTGCTATTGAGGCTTCAAATGTTGCATACCTATTGTTCAAGTTGACGGTACCTTCTTATATGTAAAATATAATGATAAGTTGTTAATCACCACGTCAGTTGATTCTAATGGTCATCTATTCATGCTTGCATTTATAATAGTAGATGAGGATAGACTAGATAGTTGGTACGGTTTCTTTGTTGCATACAAATCCATGTTACTCAAGAGGTATGCATAGCTTTAATTTTGACAGGCATGCTGGAATAAAGGCCACAATTCACAATCCAACAGTTAGATGTCCTGAACCACAAGCCTATCATGGTTTTTGCTTGAGACATGTGGCTAGTAACTTTTGTGAATTTATCATGGTTGACATCACAACATCATCCTTTAACTAATGATGTTAACAAATTTAGTATGCAACGCCATGCGTGAGCATATATTCTGCAACTCATTGGAGGTTTCGTGTTGTTAACGAATCTAAAAATTTAGTGCTCTTGATGTTTCTACCATTGTTGGATGACTTTGGCATTGCCAATCAATATAGTTGGGGTGGTACATGTCTAACTGTTTTGTTCTACCAGAACATTCTGATTCCAGTGGGGAACCAAAACGGTATGGGGTAAAATTTCTCAGCCAAAATATTTCCCTGCTTCGCCTGGAACGGAATGTACATACCAAAATTAACACGTTTCACCCAGAACGCACTAAATAGAAGAAATTTTGAAGTTGTTTCAGCTTTCAGCCCAACTCCAACTTCTAGACTTCTACTACCTAAAAGTCTGAACCGACCCAACCCTGTCTCACTCTCAAACTCAACTTCTTTCAGCCAAACTTCTACTCCCTCCACCACTCAATTTCTCAACTCATCTCTTTCTGTTATATTTGATAGAGGAGAAGAGACTATTCTAGAGGCTAGAAGCCAGAAAGAAGAACCAAAGAAGAAGAACTTCACTCATCTCTCATCTCTTTCCTTTCTCTCTCGTTGAATCGATTTTCTTAAAGGTATGAGCTGAATACTACTTTATATACTCTTGGGTTTCTAGCAGAAACTTTCTGCTTCCTTTTCGTGGGTTTCTTCTTATTTTTTCTTGACTTTTCCTTCGTGGGTTTCTACTACTCTGTAGTCTATACCATAGTACTCTGTAGTCTGTTTTCTTAAGTTTTCCTACTCTGTATTAGGTACCATAGTAGTCATGGGTTTCAATTATGGTATGTGAATTCTGGAATTGATTCTATGTGGTATGTGTATGTGATTTCTGGAATTGATTATTTAGCAACTCTGAATTTGATTCTTCTAGGGATGTTGTAGAATTGTAATGTGTTTCCTATTCTATGTAATGTGTTTTAGTCGCAAAATTCATGAATTTGAGAATGTGTTGATTTTGAAAAGCAGTAGTAAACTTAACTGAATTCGATTTTAAGGTTTCGATTTTTTAATGTGATTATGTTTCTGACACTTTTGTTTCTTTGAGAATGTGTTGCATAATCATTCCTTAGTATTAAATTGAATGTAGTATTTTGCTTAGAATGAGTGGAGGTGGAGCTCGAGGAAGGAAGAGTAATTCATCTACTGCATCTTCTAAAATATCTGGTCCAACTCAATCAGATGATCACGTTTGGGCTTATACGATTGTAATTGAAGGCAATCAAAATGCATGAAATGTATGTTTTGTGATTAAGTTATTAAATGGGTGCATTATAACATGATTTAAGGAGCATTTAGGTTAGATTTCTAGGGATGTGGCAAAGTGTGTGAAGGTACCTCCAGATGTCAAATGGCAAATCAAAATATTAATTTTAGAATAAATAACGGATAGGGAAAGGAAAAAATAAATAGATCATGACATATGATGCCCATTTGATATTGATGAGGAAATGAATGATGAGGAACTTGTATATTATGAAGAAGAAATCAATATTTGAGTAGTGGCGAAAAGAAGAGAAAGTTACCCCTAAAAAGTCCATTGACAAGATTTTTTCAACCAAGAACGTCGGTGGATCACAACCTACCATTAAGCCAGCATTGACTACAAAAGAACAAAGAGATGCAGTTTACATAGCAATTGCACGGTGGTGGTTTGATGTAAACATTCCTTTTAATGCAACTAGGTCTAAATTTTTTCAACCATTAGGTGATGTTATAGCTTCAATGGGGCCAAGTTACAAGTTGTCTTCTTATCATGATTTTTTGAAAAACCTAGTTGATGAAATTATTCTTTTGATGGATTATTTTAGGCAGCAATGGAGTACTTATGGATGTATTATTATGGCCGATGGATGGACCAATGTAATGAGTAGGACTTTGATCAACTTTCTTGTGTATTGTAAAAGTAGAGTGATGTTCTTGAAATTCATCAATGTTGGTGGAATATGTAAAAATGCAGATGCGTTGTTTTAGATTTTTGATGAGGTTGTTGCATATGTAGGGCCAAATAATATTGTGTAATTTATTACTAATAATGAGGTTAATTACAAAGCAGGGACAAGGAAAGAAGTGGACAAATATAAGACATTTTTTTCCACTTCTTGTGCAACACACACCATTGATTTAATTCTGAAAGATATGGATAAGCCTTATTAGTTTCTTGTAAATGCACGAGTAATAGCAGATGCAAAGAAGATGACAAAGTACATATATAATCACTCGTGGATACTCAACTTGATGAGAATGAGTTCACTAATGGTTGAGATCTAATACGTTAGGGTATCATAAGATTTGCCACAAACTTTCTCACTTTGTAATATCTTTTTAAATGTTCAATAAAGTTTAAATTAATGTTTTAAATCCTGATTGGTTACAGTGAAAAGTATAGTACTGATTGTGCTGCGTGTGAAATCCTTGATATTGTTATGGGCATGAATTTTTGGACTGATTTATAGAATCTAGTGAACCTTTAGTTGTTGTTCTTCACATGGTTAATGGTGAAGAGAAATCTTCCATGAGTTTTTTATTTGAGGCAATTGATCACGCTAAATAATTCATGAAAATGAAGCTTAAAAATAAGAAAGATATGTCATATTGGAGGATAATTGATCACCGATGGAGCACACAAATGTTAAGTCCTTTACATGCTGTTGCACACTTGCTGAATCCAAGTTGTTATTTTAATCCATCATTCTCAAAGTATCGAGAAGTAAATAATGTTATGAATGACACTATGGAGCGATTAGAATCAGATCCTGATATTCATGATATGATTCTTAGACAAATCAATGATCACAAAAATAATATAGGAAGTTTTGGACATCCCGTGCCTATAAGAAACCGAACAAAATTAACAAATCGTTAATTTTTCTCCTATGAATTTATGTTATTTTAATTGAATGTATTCTCAACATATTTGTTTTAGTGATTCATTTTTCTTTTGCAGAGGTATGGTGGGATCAGGTTGGCGGGGATACTCCTAAATTACAAAGATTAGCAATTTATATCCTCAGTCAATATTGTAGTTCAAGTGGATGTGACAGGGATTGGAGTATATTTTTAGTAAATCCATTCAAATAAAAGAAATAGATTGAAATTTCAAAGGTTAAATGATCTTGTTTTCATACATTATAATTTGAAGATACGAGAAATGTAAAGTATTCAATTTAAAAAATTCATTCGATTGTTATATCATATATCGAATATCATAACTATATTAATTTTACTTGAGCAGAACCACAAGAAAAAAAGAGTGGGAGTTCTTCTGACCCTATAAGGTTGGAGAATATTGATATATTTGATGAATGTGTAAGTGAAAATGCTCTTGACTTCTGAAGAAATCGGCGGATGGAAAATAGTCGAGCAACTAAATCCTGATGAAGAGGATATCAATGTAGAAGTTGAACTTGACGCAATAATCTAGCGTAAGAAATGAAAAAAAAATGAGGATGATGATGATGAAACTCAAGCTTGTGATGCGAATAATGAGGATGATGATGATAAAACTCAAGCATATTAGTTGTGATGTTGAACATATATGTTTCATGATGATAATGTCATTTGATATGATGTTTTTGTTGAATTTTAATGTCATATTATATGGTGTTTTGTTAAATTTTAATAGTAATTATGTATTACTCGCAAGTTATTACCTGTTGATTCAATTTTTTCTTAGTTATATTATGTATAATAAATTTTATAATATCATTCTAGATGATCGAAGTTTTATCCAAAACGGAACACCGAAATACTAAAATATCTGTAATATTTTATTTTTTCAAAAAATCGAAATGACCACCAAAATGGAATTGACTACTGTGCTTAAGAGTGCACATAAAAGATGCCCTGCAACAAGAATTCCATGTGCATTAAACAATAAAATTGCACATCATCTTCTCCCTCAACCCATAACTCAGTGTGTGAGAGGCGCTATTTATGAAAATTAGTTTTAAATCCCAAGTCATCCACGATTTTTATTGATTCTAGTCCCGCAAAGCGCGTAAGATTTCAACCTGTGAATCCCACATTTTATATGTCAGGTAAATATTAAAAGTTAAAACATAGAGCATTTCTTTTTTAAACAATTAGTAGAAAAATGTGTGCTTCGTACATGTTAATTTAATCTTACATAAACATATGATTTGAAATTAATATTAACTATCTTTAAATTTTGTTGTAATCTTTAAATACATTAGCTTGTTTATAATCATTAAATTGCATTACATAACATTGCTCTTTAAATAGTATAGAAAATAATTTTATTCAATCAACTTGTCATATTCTGAGAAAATAACTTTCATATTAGGAGATAGTCAATATATAATGTCTTTTTCTAAATTCATTTATATGACTTTTTCATGTTCCCGTTACATAATTATTACAACGTGTTTAATTTATAACTTTCTAACAGAAAGGTTATTATTGATTTTTTTAAAAAAATTATCGTACAAAATATCTCGAGCGAGCTTTATCTTGACAGAGATTCATTTTCTAACTTCATAATATCATAAAACTATTTAGTTTTATCAACAATTTAAAAATAAATTATCATTAAATAGAAGATATAATTTTATTATATAAATTAAATGAAAAAAAATAAAATATTCAAATTATATTATATTTTAGAAGGATATAAAAGGTCAAATGAAAAATCAAAAGTTTCTCTCATTAAATCTTATTTTAATATAATAAAGATATGGATGAAAGAAGAGGATAAGTTGTTTGAAGCAAATTTTCCAGATTTTGCCTTACATAATCCACGTACGTGGTGAAATAAAGACTAATCATGCACGACACCTACAGCTTCAAGTTAAATTACGTATCTATTACATCTTTATCAAAAGATATTTCAAGAAACCGATGGTGTCAATCTATTAAGTACATAAACTAAATATATTGCATGTAGTAAATAGTGAAAATAACATATAATGACATCAGACCATTTATTTCAACCTTATCCTAACTAATGTAAAAATACTAAAGACAAAACGTAAACTTTTATTTACGTAATGTAAAAGTAAAGTATACTCTTATTATATGTCAATGTATTACATACGTCAGGTAAAGTCCCGGAACATTTAAAAACATGCCGATTTGAAAAGGCTATTTAAAAGCATGTCATATTTATAGTTTTTTTTTGTTTTATACCGAACAAGCAATTATTAAACTTAATATAAAATTAGACAACTAATTTCATAATCATAATAACTAAGATTTATAGACTCACTAACCAAAAATATGTATCTTCCTATTATACTATTCTACTATCATTTAATAAATTAAAAAAATTAGGAAACTCACATAAATAAAAGACAAAGAAACGAAAGGTCTCATTTAGTGGTTTACTATTTTGAAAATTTTCCTGAAATACCGTAAAAAAACAAAAAAATATAGAGATTTGAGGGAATCGAATGCATGATGTCGTTTAAGGGCTTTGATTCAGATTTTGTTTGAGAAATCTCCTTCAAAATAGGTAAGTAAAATCTATAATCACTATATTTTCTCCACATTGTACCTCAAAATTTCATGAAACAACCGATTTTTAGGATATGAAATTGATATTTTGATGTTAGGTCACCATTGTTGAAGCAAGGGAGTTCCACATTGTTGAAGCAAGAGGGTTAGCCATTTTTAGAACTCATCATCTTTGAGGTTATCCATCTTCAACCTCGCCATCTATGATTATTTTTATTTTGTTACCCGTTGGAGACCATTGTTGAATCGAAAAAAAAGGGTTGCGAAAGGTGGACAGCAAAATCTATAAAATCATAGGGGAGTTTGAGATTAATGAGTTTGACTATAGTAAATATTCTGAGAAATCTATATAAATTTTCTATTCAACAAATTTTAATTATATTAGGCGCATATCAAATATGTTCGATAATAATGAAGATGAAAACAAGTTTAAACGCGGTACTACTCGAGGTAAAGCGTGTTTTGTTTATATGCATCAATACCTATAATCTATAATATATTAAAAGTGGCATGAGATGAGAATCATTTTTTAGACTATTTTATCCAACCTATTATTCATTTATTCCAATATTACCCTTTTGAATGTTTATAGAGCTATATCCTATTGGTTGAAACCTATATCTAAAATTGCATTTAACCATTAATTAATAATGATAACGGTTTTGGATAGATCCTTCAATTAAATATTGATGATTCTTAAGAAGTTCAATAGTCATTTGACAAAATAAAGTCTTCATATTTTCTACTCAATTTAAGCCCAGCAGTTTTTAATTCATAGTTTAAATAATTTGATCGATTATCTTATTCAGGCTAATTGAAGATGGTGGTATATTTCTATATTTTTGTAATAAGGTTTCTAAATCTTATTTGATGGTGCATGCTAATCTTTGCGTATTTGGAAGTTATCCTGAAGCAGTGAACGAAAAAGAGCATTCAAATGATGAATTTATATTTTTGCAGAATTAGGAAAGAACACTTTGGAAACTTGGGTCATTGCCATCGGTGCTTATTACATTTTATTTGAATAAATTGTGAACTCTTTTATGTGTTATTAAAGTTGGTTATTTCCTTATGATTTCTGTACACTTCTATATTTTGACTATGCTTCTTCTTGATCCATTCTACTTTTTTCGGCAGGTAAAGTTCTTCGGCAGCCATTTTTGAGGTAGGTTTTCTTTTCTTTGTAACTTGAGAGACTCTTAATAGCAGATATCAAAAGCTTAATTGATTGAGTTGTATAAAAAAAATTCCAATTATTTTGTAATTTTTTTTAAACCAACAACGGTTTGGTACTACGCATTCATGCTTTACTATCTTGCATTTCTTCGTGAGGCAATTCAACAACCTCTTCTCTGCAAAGAAGTAAACTCATTATGGAAACTGAAGGTTAGTAGTCATTTTAGTAAAGATGGAGAACAAATGTTGAATGAAACAATTCGTTTCAGAATTCAGAAGACATAATTTGAACAACTATCCTCAAATTAGATGATATGGAGACAAAAGGTCGCATTAAGATGATGAAGAAATGTTGCATTAAAACGGAAATTAGATAAATTTTTCTCTTTGATTTTAACTCTATTTAATCACAATTAAATTTTATTTTCAATAAATAAAGAATCCCTTTTCATTTTGTCATATTGAATTGAATACCCATTAAAATCTGGATATGCAAATTAATTAAATATCATGATTAGCTTCGCACCAGTTATATGAAAATAAAATGAATTAAATTGAATATAATAAATCCACGTAAGTTTTCTAGTTGAGAATTGAATACAGACTAAAAGTTGTGCATACAAACTAAATATCCTAAAATTATATTCATGTTTCTATTGGTGTATTAATCAACAAAAATAAAATGTCGTAAATCTAAATTAATACATATACACATTAAAAATTTAGGGAAATTACTAATTTGATCCCGTAGTTTGCATTTGTTTTCAATAAGGTCATCGTAGTTTAAAAAATCTCAATTTGATTCATAGTTTACTTAACGTTTCAATATGATCTTTCTGTCACTCTTTATTAACGGACACGTCGACGTGACATGTTAAGTGATGATGTGATAGGTTAAACGATGACGTGATATTAAAATATTATTTTATATTTTCCACTTCATATGTTATATTTTTTTTATCAATTTTTTTTATTTTTTTTACTTTTTACCTCTCTCCTCAATAAAAAAACATATTCTCTCCCCTCCCCTCCCCTCCCCTCCCCTTGATCTCTCTCGAAGCTTTGCTTCTGGCGTGTATGTTTAACGCGTTGCTTCAAGTCTTCAATTTTCTTAGCTTCCATCAGTTCTGCAAGTAGGTAATCTTCGATTCTTCATGTATCTTTCTTCTACTTGTATTTTTTCATAAGTTTAGTTCATCTTTGAAGTTCTTCTTAGGTTTTTGGGTATTTCTCCTTGAATTTATTCTCCTCGGGTTGTTCTCCTCGAAAAAATCAGAGGGTGTAAAAGGATTGTCTCTTTGTCGGGTCCATAGAATATTAACTTCTTTGTTGATTTTATTTAGGTTTGGTTCAATTTATGATTTTTTATATTATCCCTTAGGGTTTTGAAACGAGAGTTTTAGTTTAAGTTGTTTATTTACTAAAAATCTTAGTTTAATTTCTGTTACAATTATTCAGAGGGCAAGATTTTGCAAGGAAATAGAACTTCAGGCATATTTAACTATGCATTGGACAAAGCACTTATCTATGTGTCAGAAATACTCTTGTTTGTGATGATCTCGATGAGGCTAAGGTTCTTAGCTGGAGTGGAGAGAGACATAAAGGTAATTGCTAATGGAATTTTTTTCTCCCAAGGTACTTTTATCAGGTTTATCTTATTATGATATAGTTGAACTTGCTTGGATTAGTTGTAACTATTGATGAGATTCTGCTAACAAAATATGGCACGATGACTCGTGGTACTAGTGGAGGAATGGAAGCAAGGTCAAAGCAGTGGGATGATAAAAAGATTGAAGGTAAGTTGTATCTTTATTAATCACTAGTCTTATGGCAATACAAATTATTGTTGCTATTCTACAGGGCTAAAAAAAGCAGTATGAGTTAGAGTTAGAAGAGCTTGGTTCAATTAGAGAGATGCAGCTTAAGGAGTCTGAAGTATCCGAAAGAATTAGTGGACTTGAGAAGAAGATTCAATATGTAGAGATTGAGAATGTAATTTCTTAAGTATATGTATAAGTGTATGCTTTTATACAATTAAGGTTCAGAATGATGATTTAAGGATGTACCTTTGTTTTTAATTTTGCGTAATTGGATTGATATAGTTGTTTGTAATATTCATTTTATTAGATTGGGGGTACTTCTTGTTCTCTCATCTTTATTTGTACGCTTTTCTTTTAACTAAATTTCAGTTTCTTTATTTAATAAAGAAAGCAACAGTTCCATCACGCTTTTTCGACGATTTACACATGTTGGGCCTAGTAGTACACCTCCGTAAGGTGTGTTTCACACATGTTGAACACACTAGATCAAATGTTCTAAATTTTGGAGACATATTTTTATTTCCAACTTGTCTCCTAAAGCATCTTTGTTATAAGCTTTTATTGCATCATCTTAGGTTACTTTACTTTGCTAAGTGCTGGGTTGTAGGTTCATATGATAGTAAATTGATTATCTCGTTACTTTTGTTGCAGTAAAGCATTTAAGACAAACTTATAAACCTAAGGAAAGAGAAGCAGAATATAAATGAAGAAATTGATCAGATAACTCCAGAACTCAAGAAGGTGGTTTCATGACAAAATGCTATGCACGTAGCTAGTGATATATGTTCCTTTTTAACACTTCAACATTTTTTTTAATTTTTGTAGTTAAAAGGTGACATTGATAAAATGGGCACATAAATTAGGAAGCTGGAAAAGAGGATCAATGAAATCGTTGACCGCATCCACAAAGACTTTAGTGGGTTTGTGGGAGTGGCAAATATTCGTGAGCATGAGGAAAACCAGCTCAAGTCTGTGTAACATATGAGAGTGCATGCATTTTTTATATACATGTAGAGTTATTGTAGTTAGTAGTGCTGCTGGCTAGCATACAAAACTAGATATTATGGAAGATTTTATTATATGCCTGATATTTTTTGAGGATTAAGGTAATCATAAAAATACCCTATTTGGTGCGTCAGTTAGAACATGAGGATGTTCAAGACTTTTTACACCAACTTCTAAGGGAATCAGGTCCTTAACAATGAGGGGGCCCTGACGCCCTAATAAGGATCTGGTTACACAAACTCAAAGGATGGATCTACTTCAAGCACCACGTGGCTCAATCACAAAAACTAGAGCAAAGAAGATGGCTAAAGTACTAAATGGGCTAGTGAAGAAAGTGGAGGCCCAAACAAGCATGTAGATGTCTAAGTTTAGAAAAGAAGAAGTTAGACTTATCAACTTTATAACCTACATGGATCATGACGTGAAGTCTAACATGATAGCCCACATGGAGCATAACTTGGCATTTTAAATGATGACAAAGAAGTAAGACAACTTGGAAATCCTAACCTAGAAGTGGACAGCCGATATGAGTCTTTTGGGTGGATTACAAGTTCTTTATTTGTTGTAAATAGCATTTGACAACCAATATGAGTCTTTAGGGTAAATGATAAGTTCCTTATTTGTTGCAAATAGTATTTCTTTATGTTTTAAATTTAGTCTAGGCTCTTTGAACAATTTAGGATCTCTCTAGGCTTCTAATTATTCTATTTAAGCATGGTTTCATAATGTATTGAACAACTTTGATCAATATAAGTTCTTTGTGAGAGTTTTCTCTTTGGTTCTTCATAGAACTTTCAGACTTATTATCTTTTCTTGTAGTGTATAAAACCTAAACTTCATTCATTTTTCCTTCTTGTTCTTGAGTATGGCGTCTAAATCAGACCTTTGGTTCTTTTCGAAGCATTAAATTTGGGTCTTATATCTTATACTCAAGGTTCTCTTTGTGTCATAGAAAATGGGTCAGGTTTCTTCTTCTTTAAAATTGATCATTGGGTTCTTAAAGCCACCATTGTTATCAGATTTTATCGCATATCATTGGTGAGGTTCGTATCATTCCCACACGAAGCAATAAGCCAACATAGGGAATGACCCACTGAATGGTTATCTACCCGGAAAGCGGTTTGAAGAAGAACTCAGAGGACCAGGGTGTTTGATCTCTCTCCCGCCCAAATAGCTGGAGGGGAAGGATTATGAAAAACTCATGACTTCCCACGAGCAGAATGTGGAACTCGGAAGGTCTTACCAATGATGTAAAGACACATCTCGAAAGGAGCAGTGTACCAGCAAGGGATGAAACAATAGCTCAAGAAATAAAAGGTATGATCACCTATAACTCTCCACTTCAATTTTCCCCAACTGAATGAGGTAATTGCATCCATTTCCTGCTGTAAAAGAAGAGCATCAATAAAGATATCTAGATTCTCTCCTTGCACTACATCTTCTATTCAATGATGTGTGATGCCAATGCGATGATCAGTCACACATCCTTGAGGAAAGTTGTATGTACGTATCCGCTTAGATCTGTCCCCGCTACCAATCTGATCAAAGTGATTGTTTTTTAGGTTAATCTTGGAAGGAATCAGCAAAAACTCAACATCACTAACTTGCTTGCAAAGTCTCCCACCTGCTCAGATCGAAGTTTTGATCTATTGATCTGAATTCTTGACCTTTCCCTTTCATATAGCTTTGCACAGATCACTTTGAGTGCCTTGGCTTTATTCTTTGAAAAACCCAGAATACGATAGACAATATTTAAAATGGCCCTCCACCTCGGTGTAACGGATGACAAAGATCATGTACTCATCAACATTGGTTAGATAAGAGGTCTCATTCTTCTACTCAAATAATCTTCTTATTTAGATTAACCTACAATAAGGTATTTTTTTTAGTGGATCTACTATGGGAAAATGGAACGTGTTGCTGAAATAGTTGCTAACGATTTTCTTGCTATCCTACAAGTCTTAAAAGTTTGACTCTTCTACGACGTGTGAAGACAGTAAAAAATTGATGATTAGTATGGTGCTCCAGCCCGTCAGTCGGGATTAAAAAGTGTTGAGTGGCGCGGTGCTCTAGCCCGCCAGTCGGGATAAAAAAAGTGATGATTGGGGTGGTGCTCCAGCCCGCCAGTCAGGATTAAACAAAAAGTGAGGACTGGTGTGCTGCTCTAACCTTCCAGTCAGGATTAAAAAGAGATGACTAGCGTGATTGTCCAGCCCGCCAGTCAGGAATAAACAAAAAGTGATGACTGGCATGGTGCTCCAACTCACCAGTTGAGATTAAATAAAAACTAAGGACTGGCGTAGTACTTTAGTCTGCCAGTCAGGATTAAGAAAAGATGAATGGCGCAATGTTCTAGCTTGTCAGTCAGGATCAAAAGTGATGACAGGCGCGATGCTCTAGGCGCTAGTTGGGATTACAAAATGATTATTAGAGTGGTGCTCTAACTCACTGGCAGAGATTAAACAAAATGTAATGTTTGCACCTCAGCTTGTAGATGGTATTCAAGAGTCTAGTCAGAGCGGGCACACCTGGTTAGACATCAAGGAAAGATGTATGTCGAGCCCTTATACTTGCAGACGAGATTCAAGGGTCTAGACAGAGTGGGCACACCTCGTTAGACACCAAGAAAATATGTATATTAAACCCTTATGCTCGTAAATGATATTCAAGGGTCTAGTCAGAGTAGGCACGCCTGGCTAACATCAAGGAAAGATGTATGCCGAGCCTCCATGGTCACAGATGGGATTCAAGCGTCTAACCAGAGCAGGCACGTCTGGCTAAACATTAAAAAATGATGTCTGCTGAACACTGATACTCACAGGCGGGTTTCAAGGGTCTAGTCAAAGTAGGCATGCTTGACTAGACATCAAATAAATATGTCTACCAAGGCTTCATGCTCAGAGAAGGAATTCAAGGGTCTAGCTAGAGTGGGCACGCTTGGCTAGACATCAAGAAAAGATGTTCGTCGAGCTCTCATGCTCACAGTTGGGATTCAAGGGTCTAGCCAGAGCGGGCATGCCTGGCTAAACATCAAGGAAAGATATACGCCGACCCTTTATACTTACAGACAGGATTCAAGAGTCTAGCCAACAGAAACTCATGACTGGACGTCAAGGAAAGCCCTATCTAAGGCAATCTTGCTGCCAGAGTGAGGATATCTACCGAGTCTTATAGATTGAAAGATGAGTATAAAGCCCTCTGATGAGCTCTTCAGCTCAATGATTTGTCGAGAGCAAGAACGCCTGGATAGGTAATAAACGAAAGGTACTCTGGCCAAAACTAAATGAATTCTACTTGTTTTCTAGACCGCCAGACTAGAAAAAAGCTCGGCTAGAAGAAAACATGTTCGACTAAATACCAATATGAGGAAGTCGCCCGACAAGACTTCCCATGTGGGAACATATGGAAGGCTTCATAGTGGTCGTGATAGGTCTGTATGACCCCCGACCTACGAAAGGGGTAACCCATTGAACAAGATCAAGTCCACCAAAAAAGATCAAGGCCCTTTAATGCCCACTCCGACTCGGGGTCAAAAAAGCTCATGTCAATAAAAGATCATAGAATACAACGATCGACATAATAGTCGGAACCAATGCACAACTTAGGGTGAAGGTCTCATCCAAACCAAGTTAAAGCCCCATCTACTTGAGGTATATTTGCGATAGGAAATAGGCAAAAGCCAGAGATTAATAAAAGAGACAGAGGTAAATGAAGTTTATTTTCATTAATAAACATATGACTACAAGTACAAGGAAGTACAAAAACTCCCATCAGTTAAAAGGGGCGAACCCTTCCTAGGTTAATTTAAAAGTAAAAGGCCCCCTCTTCCTAGGTTAATTTAAAAGTAAAAGCCCCCCCCCCCACGTCGGTGCCGGTGGTCATAGGATCTCCAAGGCTTGTGAGTGCTACTGAGGTCTCCAGTTGGTCTGATTTATCACACTAAGTCAGGCTAAAAATGGATTCAAACCACGGGCAACAATTAATTTTTGAGATGAAGACAAAAAAGGTCTCAATATTTCCCACTTAAGGAGAGAAAGGAAGCACAACACCCGTCCTCGGGTTCAAGACAATCCCTAAGGACACGATTGCAAGGGTTGTGATCGGCCTACTCTCGGCGCATCAACCTATTCCAAATGATCGACAGAGTAAATTGGTGAATGATCGAAAGGATCGACGGAAGAAGAAGGGAATGGCGGCACAGAAGGAAGGAGATAGGTTGTGGCTGGTAAATGTGCTTTATTTTAAAGCAAAGGATAAGGCTACCAGCCGAATTACAAGCCCTTGTTAAGGGAAAAGTATTTATTACCAGGGGCGGGTAGCCAACATGGACAAATGATTCGTCAAAGGCTTATCGACGACAAGAAAATCATCGTGGATGAAACATCGATGATTTCAAGGCACGACATTCAAAAGATGGCAGAAAGGGAAGCGACAATCATGAGAAAGTAGAAGGATCTGGAATGAGAATATCCAAAATAGAAGAAACCCCAAAAGGAGAAGGGTTATCGTTCTTCCAAGATGAAGAACCAGGGGCAAGAGCAAGGGTTAACAATGGTTTCGACTTTACAAGGAAGGCGAGGATGGAGAGAACGAAGGAAAGAATCGCCTATTTATAGGTCATGAATGGGGGAACTAGTCATTTAATAGGCATAAAAATAGGCCATGATGGTAACCACTGAGTCCACCCCCCATGCCCAATAAATGGTCACCCCGCATATCAATAAATGATACTCTGAAGACTAAACGTCACGACTACAGGAATGAAGCGACACATCGAAGAGTCATGATCTTTTGCGTGCACCCACACGTCATTATTGATGGCCTTAAATCACGAAAAATGTGAAAATGACGAACACATTACGACAAGAGCTGATGAAGTAATTAATTATATTCGGTGCAATCCACTTTGAGGAACAAATTTTACACACAAGTGTGAAATACTCGGAACAGGTGAAGCTTTTAGCCTATCACCACACAAATGCCACTCAGATGAGGAGCTCGGGTAATGAAGTCTTTGAACTTGACTAAGAAAAAGCCACCCAAGTCTTTGACTGGGGGCAACTATTATATGTGCTTCCCCAACCACCAATAACCCGACAACACATGTTACGTCACATTAGAGGGGGCCCGATGAAGGAAAGTATTGAAGGAAAAGAACTGACCTCACCTGGTCAATATCAAAGATGCTCGGATTGCACATAACTGAGCATATATAAGAGCAGGAAAAGGGTGCGCAAAGAGAGCTCGAACAACCATGAGCACAAAACAATCATTACTCGCCGAAGGTAGCACTCAACAGGTCTAATCGCCATAATAGGATGTCAAGATAGCCTTCGTCCGATCATTTTGATGTTTAATGCTGAACACTTTATGTCAATGTCGTCTCCTTTCTATCCTATCGAAGACAGGCATCGTGTCTTGTAAAGCTTCCTTAGCGCGTTTCCGAGAGGATTCTTCAACACGCTTCCCTCTACCTGATAACTCAGGTATAAATACTTCCACCAATCAGCAGAAGAGGTATGTCCATTCTCTCCTAGGTAAGTTATGTCAAAATGACGATTGACCACTGACATAGGCATTAGAGGCTCTTAGGCGAGATAGTCAACCCCCCCTCCCCCCCGATTTCTAGTACTTTGAGTTGTTTATTTGTGTTTTGCAGGCGATACGGTGGCAAGGAGCTCTATCTAGAGGGGAGATTGCACGAGATCACTGTTGAAGTTTTTGACATCAATAATATACATACAAGATCTAATTATTACTATAAGAATACATCTTATGCAATGAATATATTATATATATGATTTATTAAATAATTATAATCTATGCAGACTAAAAGGAAGAACAAAGAACCAAGTTTGAATGTTGGTGACGACACCTATATCTCCAATAATCCCATTAGAGATATGACCAAAAGTGAGAAGGACTAGGTATGGAAAGGTTACGCCAGAAAAGGTGACTCATTTATGTTAAACTAGTTTTTGAGACATGTGTTGCACGTGACGATAAGTTTTATAAATTTTATTATCATAGATAAACTTATTTTTTTCTTTCATATATGCGTTATCATTGTGAGGTTAATTTAAAAATTGTATATAAACTTTATCTAATATGTAAGCTAACGCATTACTCAATTTTAATTATAAATTATTTTTCTCTTTTATCAAATTTATTTCAAGAATTTTTTCTCTCATTCACTATGTATCATTGTTATATATTATATGTTATATTGATACAATTCAAAATTTATATTCGCCATAATTTCTACTGTAGAATATAATGTAAAAAGATTAATTAAGTATCTAACTTGATATAAAAAATAATGTCCATTGATTAATTAATTAAAAACTTAATTATTATGATGTCATTTAATACTAAGTTTAGAGATAATTTAGAAAATTAAATAATAATGCGAGGATAAAGTTGTTCAAAAATATTTTTTACTCACTTTTATATATATATATATATATATATATATATATATTAAGATAAGATAAGTAGTTATAGATATAAAGTTTTTTTATTCATTCCACTTAATGAAAATTTATTTTTCACTTTTATTTCAAGTGCTCATTAGATTAATATAATATAAGATGACAATAAATAATATTAACTAAAAAATATTGGGTTAATTTAAGACTTTTTTTTGGCATATAATTAGTTTTTTAATATTTACGCATAAAAATAATGGTAAAGAAATATTTGGTTAATTTGAGACTTATTTTTTCTTATAATTAATCTTTTTAAGATTTTAAATTAAAAAAGAGGAGAAAGCCTCTTTAAAGATGAGGAGATTTCAAATTAAATTAATCTCTTAAAGAACATGAGGAGAAAATGTCTTTAATATGATATTTAAATAAAGTAGTGAAAATGATTTTCATATGAACAACTGAGATAATAAATACAAAATAGTTAAAAAAAACTTTTTATATGAGTAATTGAGATAATAAATACATTGTAAGGATAATGTAGGAAAATTTAAAAAATAATTAGGGGTAGTATTGTCTAAAAAAATTCTTCAACTTTTCATATGAGTAATTGGAATAATAAATATATTGTAAGGATAATGTAGAAAAATTAAAAATAATTAGAGGTAGTATTGTCCAAAAATATTTCTCCAACTTCTACACTTTTATATATACTATAGATTTTACATATGTTCTTCTTATATGTTATAGGACAATTAACATGTCTATGTATATTGAATTTTCAGAGAACAAGATCGAGTAAACTACAAAAATTGGCATCAACATCGAGATCAAAGAAAAAAAAGAAGAAAAGCAGAAATAGTCCGATGTAATTGAAGCCAGCGAAGAATTGAGGGACACTATAGAAACATTTTTATACTATTTGATGAGAGAGAACCACACAACATCCGAGTCAATCTTAATGTGTAATATATCACTAAAATCACTTCCAAAAAATCAACTTTAGCCATCAAATTCAACATTCCAACATCCGTACCAAGCTCAATATTGATTAACTCACTAAAGAATTAAATAAAAATTCATCGACGACAAAATCAGCTTCATCTTATAATCAACATAATGTTTGTCAATCAAGTTTGTCAGTTCTTTTATGCCATCAATCAAGTTTGTCAGTTCATGCACGCTTTCACCATCGTACATCTCCAGGCTGTAAAACGCATCTTACAGTATCTGAAGGGTTCTCTTGGCCTTGGCCTAACCATCATTCCAGGACCGTGAACTTTCCCACGCTTAAAATATGAGAAAATATAAAAATGGAGAAATGAATACGGTTTGGCTTTGCAAGAAACAAAATGTGAGAAAAAGGTAAAGTTTTGCCTTTAAATTTGCAGAAATTAAGGATTTCCATATCAATAGTGAATTAAATAAAAATGGAGAGAGATATATATAATATCTCTTTCAAATTTTGATTTACTATTAATATGGAGAGAGAGAGAGTCCAGTCATAGAGAGAGAGTCTCGTTAAGATATAAAGAGAGATAAATAATTAATAGATATGTGAGAAAAAAATAGATGATTAAATATTTACATTAAAATAAAAGGGTATATTAGTAACTAATTAAATATGAAAATTATTAAATTAAATTAAATTTATTAGAATAGTTATTTTTTTAAAAATTATTATATTTGATATTTTTCAAAATGTATGGACAAAATTGAATTTAGAATTGTAAAGTTGTTTAAGTATCAGTTCTATTTTTTTTTATAATGAGTCATTATTGATGTTTTCTTATCATGGTGGAACAATTTTTATGTTTTAATTGGAAATTTGCCATTTTGATATAAAAATGAATTGCTTTCTTGACAAAATGCACAAAAATTGACTTAATTGCTAGAGAATGACAAATTATTGTGAGGGAGGCCTCATCCGCCACTCTCAATAAGTGACATAATTATTCAGTCAACTTTTAAAAGTAGGTCTAATTTAACCAACTATGTATATATTATGAAATCAAAGTTGTTACCGTAAGTTTTGACAATTACTCGGAGAAGGCCTTTGAAGCCATCTTCATTTTTTAGCCCAAAAGACGAAGATTCGGAGAAAGAAGAGAAAACAGATGGAAATACAGAAGACGAGGGAAAAGAGGAGACAACCAATGATATCACGCCACATCAGAACCTGCGTTGACGGTTAATAAACCTGCTCTGGACGTTCTCTTCCAATGTGTCACTCGAAGGGTGTGAACTGTGAACGTTAAGCAAACTATGACAAAGGCTCGATTTCCTCTTATCTTAAGCACCTCCTCCACTTTCACCGCCCTTTCGTCACTCCCTCCAAAGCTCCCAATTTCAGAACAAGGAATCGGCCCCAATGGCCTTCATCTTCAAGTCAAGAAGTCTCGCAGAGACCTTGCTTTGCTTTCATTCCTCGCTGTTATGCCCTCTCTGCTTTTACCTGCTTCTGCTAATGCATTTAACATTGGAATCTGTAGGGACGTCACTATATTTCTCGATTCATTTTCTTAATTAAAGTGGCTTTATTTCTAGTTGTTGAAGTCCTAATGTTGGTCTGTACACAGCCGGACCAAAGGATTGGCTGAAAGAGCAAAAGAAGAAAGCCTCCAGGTTCCTCCTCGCTCCAATTGATGCATCTCGAGACAGCCTTAATACAGTTTATCGCTTACTTAGTTCGTCTCTTTCTCTCTCTCTCATTCATTCCTTGCTCACTCTTCGCGCCTCTCTTAGTTCCTGTTTCACATTAAGATTCATTTGCAGCTGATGAGTCCGATTCTTCGAGCAAGGATTTTGAGGAAGTTCAGAAGCTGTTGAGCTCTGCTGCTAGAGATTGCGTTCTACAAGACAGGAATTCCTTTGTTCAGTTTCAAGCGAACACGGGAGTTGAGGTGCGGTTTATTTTTTCCTTCGAAACATAGTTTTCGTTATGCAGAAGCCAGACTATAATATGGTGGTAGTGTACGGATGTTTTTAGAGATACTGTTTTGAATCGCTTAAACATATATCATAATCAACTCTGAAAGATAAATCATAAGCAACTATTTTTATCCCTTTAATATGTAATTGGATCAGTAGAGGTCAAAACTATCATGAATCATACTTCGGCACTTTGCACTAATTAGAACAAACCTTTATGACATGTAGTTTGGTTTACCCCTTCTTCTAAATTTTTTGTTAAAAGGAAAACAAAACTAATGATGGAATCAAAATAACTTGAGTTATTTGCTCTGAAATATGTGAAGATAGAACAATCTTTTCATAAAAAATTTGAACTGATTGATTGCAAGGCTATGTATTATATAAACTCTCAAGATCAACAGGTTTGTACATTTCGATTGATTGTGAAGAATGCGTCCTCGTTACTTGGCAATAAAGATCCTGTAAAATTGGAGGCTGAGGCAATGCTGAATGATCTTATAAGGTATCTATGATTCTTACCGGGCACAGACTTATCTTTTAGTATATTGGCTTTGACAACTGAAGAGTATTTTTTTTAGTATTTTATTATCTAGCCCTAATTAATATTGGCAGTTTAGGTTGTTAATCATACCAACCTGTTGAAATTTTAAAAAGTGTGGTAAACAGTAGTTTCTTCCCTAAGTTGCAGCCTTCTGGCGATATGAGTTGAATCAATTAATAACAAATTTGTTTCTTCTAGCTTTACTTGCTGTCAAGTTCTATGTTCCTCATCCATTTTCTTCTTGCTCCTCATCGTGCAGATCTTTCACTTCTCTCAACGGTCTGGCAAGTGAAATTGATATTCAAGTTAGTTCCAATAGGTATGTATTTGCACAGGATACATGCTTAACCAGGCATATTTACTTAAATTATGATATCTTACTATGAAGTAATCATGTCCAGAAGATATCTGTGTGTGTGATGTTCTTATGATAAGACAACTGATTTTCCATGAGACCATTTTATAGATATAGCTTAAACAGTCTATTTGATAGAGTTACATGCTCTTTCATGTCTACTTTTGATCAAAGTTCTATGTCTAGGAGTAACTGAGTGGTCTTAGTGCCCTAGGCAGGAAATCAGTGGTTGAGCAGTTTGAAGAGCATATCCTTCTCTTCTAATGAGTAATAAATTCTGGAGAAAAGTAGGCCCTTGAAAGAATATTGATTGCTTGGTCAGTTGTCCTTTTCATTTTTGTGAGTAGTCAAAAGGGAGTATGTCTACAAATGAAGCATATCTGCAATGGAGGTTGTGATACAATAGTTATCTGGTTTTAGTGCAGACTTATTCTTGGATGCTCTGTCCTGCCAACTTATGTCCACTTGTGAAGAGCTAGTAATTCTCTATTTATGTCTTTGACAATCCCACCACGAACTCCAGTTAATTTGTAGCTAGGTGTCCATGGATTGTTCTGTCTACTTTTTTCTTTATATGCCTGCTTATTTCTTTTCTCTTTTCTTGTTGCAGACAAAAAGTAGTAGATGCACTTGTGGACACCATATCTTCCCTCGATAAATTTGAGCAGGGTATTAAGGGCTGTCTTGAAATTTAAGCTGTACAGATTTCTTTTGTAATTAAAATATTGTTTGTGTATATTGTGCTTGATTTTTGCTGATCCTACTCTCTTTCATGGAACTTTGAAGTATGCGAATATTTAGTTGATCCTGCAGTTTTTTATATTTTGGTCCATTCTTTGAAGAGGCAAGATATCAACATTTTATTGATTTTAAGGCTGGCTTGGCAAACTTCAAGCTATACAAATTATGCTTATAAAGCTTTCTTCTCCTCTACCACCCCTCACTCTTTAAAAGGGAAAAAGAAGAAGAAAGAAGAAAAGTGGGGGAATTAAATGAGGATAAGAAAGTTATGTTGATATATTTTAATCATAGTGTTGTCTTGTATGTCTTGTTGAATGTCAAACGTCCCATATTCCTCTGTTAGATATTCCCATCAATAAGCATGTGATGTGGGTTTGCCAAGAATAATGATATGGTCTAAATGGATTCATACGTACTTTCTTGGTAACCTTAGCAACTGCTACAAGACGTAAATGTGATTATAAAATAGAATTGGAGTTGAATGTGTTAGTTATGTACTTTTCTATGTGATGAGAGGTTTCCAGTTATTCCCTCTTTTAATGGCATTGCTCTTCTTCCAAAGAGTTAGAAAGATAAAAACTATATCTACATACATTCACTGCACTTATGTATTAATTATTACCTTTGTTATACCCCTTCCCACAACTAATTTTTGTTAATGAAGATGATGTACTTGGGCTGCATTCAAATCTTATTTGGGAAGGGCACGAAGGTAACTGAATCATATGCTTATAACAGAGATGAATTTTGTTTGTGGTATCAACAGACTTTTATCTTATGTCGATTCTATAGTGCTTTAGTTCTTCCATGTAATGTTTCAAGGGTAGTTAAAATGGAAGAAGTTGCACTGTTGTTTGAATGCCTGTGTTTGATACTTGTTAATATAACATTGTAATTCAATCAGAGATTTAGCACATGTGAGTTAATTTTAAACTCTGACACAATGATACTACTGAATCTATATGAACAGCACTATAACTTAGTTTCTAAATGTCAAGCCCCTTGTATTTCCCAAGTGTTCTCATTATAGCCGTTGATCAGCTAGGAAGAGAGAAGACTTTATTAGTCAAAATATGATAGTCCATTTCTTATGATCATGAAATAGTTAGAATAGACCAGTGGATCATTTTTGAGAAGTTGTACAAAAGATGCGAAAAGAATCACCAGGCAAAAGGCTTCTTACTTGGTAGTTACGCACAAGAGAGAGTGGTATGAGAAATATGCTACTAAATTCCTTAGACAAGGCAAATACTACAAATAAGTATGCCTTTCTTAATGCTACAATGGATACCTACTGTATTAGTATCATGACTTGCTGTTTGCTCTATATGCAACAGTTTCAGGGAACCAAAGAGCCTACACCAAGTATCTGTGATGGCATTGAATCAGAGCTTTCTAAATTGATTTATTGGCTTGTCTTTATGGAAGACATGGATTAGGTGAACCAGATGCCTGCACCAGATACAAGCGGGTGCAAGGTGTTCCATCATCAGGGTGGGTATATAAAGACCGAGGCAAGTTGCGAAGTTTGTTGAACAGATTCAATTGATCGTGCATAAGCCCAAAGTCAGCATCTGGGTCACCAATCTGTGAAAGTTTGACATTGGAAAAGCCAAGAGATGGAAGGAGATGATCGGGCCAATCACTATAGAAGTGAAACATAGAATTTGAAAGTGTGGTTGATGGTTTGTTCATGAAATCTGCTAATAGCACTGTTTGGGTAACTGTACACATATCAGCTATAGTATTCAGTACTTGCATGGCCTGTGAGTGGGAGAGATAGTAAAGGATTCCTTCTAGAACCCACACTGTATTCTTCTCGGGTGCAAATCCTGCTATTTGAAGCTTTTCGAGCCAGTCAACACCTCCAAGGTCAGCGTCCACTCTGCTTAAAGATTTTGCTGTTATCATCTGGTGTTGGTGTTCATTTAAAGATGCTTCTGCTGTCTTTAGAAGAGTAGCTTTCACTTGCAATACTTCAGGAAAATCGACTTCGAACACATCGCTTTCCTTCAAGCAACTTAGTCTATATGCCCTCGTATCCATTCCTACATTAAAAATGAAAATAGGAAAAATAAACTCTCATTCACTTAATGGGCTTTTGAAATTTGAAACACTTTGATATATAGGCTCTTTAGAATTGTTTTCTTTCTATCTTAGGGGAAAGCATATTAAAATTTTCAGTATTAATGAGAACGAGTTTTAGAAGGAACTTCACTGCTATTGATCTGTGGTTCCTGATTTTGCAGTCATAAACTGGAATGGAACCATTCAACTCCTTTATAACATGGAGGGTTAACCAAATGTTAAAATGTGAGCAGGTCAAATACCAACCTGCACCAAGGAGAACAACCTGTGAATCACTGCCATTGAAAGAAGTGAGAGCATCTTTCAGTTTTGAATCAAACCAAAGTGTACGGACAGCAAGTATCACCCCGGAAATTTCCCGTGCATTGTTGATACGGTCTTTCTTTATTTTTTCGTAAAAGCTTCTCAGGTATGTCTCTCCTGCAAGTAAGTCTGCTAGCGGGTCGTGGATCACATGCTTCCATAGTGCTCTTCCAGCTGCCATTTGGCATGCTGAACGCCTAAGGGTATCCCATTCATTTTCAATTCTCGAATGGACATCACGTACAGTGTCGCTGAGTAACACGTCTGGAAGCTTTAGCTCAGACCATGATGAGCCTTCAGGCAAGCCATTTTCTTGATCAGACATAACTCTATATTTGATAGGAATGAGGGAGGGGTATAATGCATGCTGCTTTAGGTTTGGGCTTTAGGTTTATGAGAGGAATAAAGGATAGTTAAGTAATGGGATAAGGAAAGAGAGCCACACACAACCAACGTTCAGAAAATAGCTCAATCGTATCTAACTTCTTTGCCTTGGCGAAAAGAAAGGTAGCAATGTGATCCACGACTACCATATAAACTCATATGCTTCATCTTTATGCTTCATCTTTCTCCATCTATATCCTGGTCCTTTTAGTCAAAAAGTTTACATGGGGCTCCACTGGAAAAGACAAGTGCTCATATTTTGTTTGGCTCCCAACTTGGCCAAGCAGTTTAATTCGTCGTTTTTCGTTAATATGGTAAGTGCCCCTCCAGTTCTTGCAGGCTTGTTTCACCAACCATGACGTGATTATATTCCAAAAGGGTAATTAGTGGTTGTGGTCTTGGAGAGATTATTGGGAGATGTGCTGCCTCTGTTAATGAGTGACACATAAATCACTTTATGATAAAAGTGAAATCTCAATGTTTAAACTAACGGTAGTTCTATGCATAAAACTGGGAGTCACATTGTGACCGTCATTCTTATCGTGGTCTTGAGTGGGTAGTGATCTTCAATATGGTCACATAGGGAGTCAAACTATAGGAAGGACAGTAATTTGATTATTAATGTTTAGATGTTCGTTAGAGTATGATCAAACTGTCTCAAAAAGAAGACTTAAAAAGTCAAATTATAGAAAGTATTACCAGTGTTTTGACAAAATAAAGTCCTAAAGAATTATTTAGGGGTAATCCAAATATTAATTTAATGTATTGGCAAACGTGGCTTTAGACCATATGCTTGACATTTTCGGTCCACAGATAAGGGATAGATTTACAATAGATAGAAACTGAAGACATTTTCTCACTATTAGTTGATGACACCGATTAGTGCGGAGCGATTTGTCAAAGTTTGAAATTTTACAAGGATTCAGAAATTATTACTCCGAACCCACGGCAGCCTCCCCAATTCTGATCCCCACTTAATATATAGATGGGTGATCCCCACTTAATATATATTCACCCATCTATATCTCATTCCCGTTTAAGAGTAGGGGTGATGGAGCTTATTAGGAGCTGGTTGCTCATGGATTCCTCATTTATTTTTAAGAAATTTACATAAGTAGATAAATTTAGGGGCAGTATTTTAAGAAATGTTAATTTTAATTTTTTAGGTAAATAGTAAGTTACTATAACTATCAATAATTGTTGAGTAAAATGACCATAGTCTATTTAAGGGGTGTTTGAAAAAATTTCGGGTAAATCAGTTATATATCATTGATTTACTAATGATCAAACTGTTTAATTATAAGAATCAATTAATGCTGGATATCATTTAAAATTTTGAAATTTAAAATTCTTTAGAAACCGTTCAAAATGGACGAAAATTTTGAAAACAAATGGAATCCACTCAAAACCACTAGTAAATGGTCGAGTATCAGACCTTTATCCAAAATTAAATTCCAATAAAAATAGAATGATTACCTTTGGGAACTTTTTTATCAAAATTTCTTAAAAAACAAGAGTGAAGGCAACCACCTAAACATACTCAAAACCCTAACTTAATTTTGGGTAAATCAAAGATCGTTGATTAACCAATGATTAAAACTCTAACCAATCAATGACAATCACCTAAACATACGCTAAATCCTAATTTAGCTTCGAGTAAATCAAAGATATATCATTGATTGATCAATGATCAAAACTCTAATCAATTTTGGATACAACCAAAATCATTGATTGACCAATGATTCAAACCGTTTAGTTATAGGAATCAATTAATGCTGGATATCATTTAAAAAATTTGAAATTTAAAACTCTTTAGAAACCGCTCAACATAGACACAAAATTTGAAAACAAATGGAAAATTGTTCAAAACCATTAATAAACTGTTGAATATCATACTTTTATTCAAAAAATAAATTCCAATAAAACGGAATGATTACCATGGAAAGAATCTTATCAAATCTTCTAAAAAAAAATAACAACACTCAATGGAATCCGTTTAAACATTCTCAAAACCTTAACTATAGAATAATTGGAGTAAATGAATTATCTCAAAATTCTGAACGAAAATTCTATGAAAATCGCATAAAGCAAAAAATGGTGCACAATGGGAATGCCTTCGGCTAATAGAGATTAGCCATTAATAATATATATTTGATTAGTTATAGTTAATGAAACGATTAGCTAAGATATTCTAATAACAACATTAGCTATAATTTAGAAAAGAATTAAAATGCTTAAATAAAATATAATACAATTAATCAAAAAAGAAAATGAAATCTGATTTGAAAATATGTAAAAACATAAGCAATATTAGCTCTTTAATTTTCAATCAATAAATGATCGATAACATGTCATAAAAGTTATCTATCCTCTAAAGTAAAAAAATGTTATTTTTTAAAGTGAAATTTAAAACCTGTATATTTAATATAATTACTATTCATTCTTTTAGTCTTAAGAATGGTGGCAGTAAAAGTCATGGAGGTGCTTTAGGTGAAGAATAATATGAGAATTATCTTACTTGACAGCAAAGTTAGTGTAGTGAGAAGATAAAAAATAGTGTTGGGTGGTTTGGGACAGAATTATAGTTTTATAAAATATTAAAATTAAAATAATGAAATAATAAATGGGACAAGGTTTCTTATATCATTCTCCGTCCCATACTTGCATGGCTTCGTTTATAGACAATTCACACTCGACCCGTCATTAATTAATTCATCAAAACTTTAACTTATTAGGACGGATTTTCAAAATTTGAAGGATAGACAGAGATAATAGAAGATTTTAATATCTTTGAAGTAACCCTTATATTGAAGTCATGCAAAGTCAACTTTTACCAAAAAATGATTTTGGAAAGAATAGCTTATTGTAAAAATAATTAGTAAAAATGGTCTTAGAAAATAATAGCTTCAAATCAAGTCCAATAATTAATATTATATGATAACTGAAATAAATAATAGTTCAGTTGTCCAATATTTAATTTAGAACTTTTCAAATTAGAAAAAGTTAAAGTTGTATATAAAAAAAATATAATGATCTCCGCAAAAAGAGCGCGGGGTCGTAATTGTACTTGGGTTTCACAGATTGGACTTCTTGGGTGGTAAGTTAGTTCTGTTCTGTATGTTGTAAGACTTGTAGTACCCGTTGGGTATTTTACACGACCAAAGGACCTAGGCTCTCCCAGCCCAGGGATCAACAGTTAATCCCAGTCTTATGGGCCACAGTTTAATCCACCCTCTCTTCTTCCTCGTCTCCTCAGTTTTCAATACTTCTCCATGGTCCGGTGACTGACCGGACTTCTCTTCCCTTTTGTATTACGCTTGCTCTCTGTACCTGAAGGTAGACACACCCAGGCAACGAGTTACCCACCATGTCCTACTCTTCATTCCCAGGAAGACTCACTCTTTTAGCTCTCCTCTCCGCCTCCACCTTCTATTGCCTATACAAATCTCGCCGCCTCAAAAACCTCAAACTCTCGCTAAGCCCTACTACTGCTCATCGCAGAGCCAAGCTTTTATTCATATCTCAAACGGGTACTTCCAAAGCTCTAGCTCGTCGTCTGCTTGATATCTTAACCTCAAACAACCTCGCATTTGATCTTATTGATGTCAACGACTACGAACCAGAAGATCTTCCTAAAGAAACGCTAGTTTTGTTAATAACTTCGACGTGGGAAGATGGGAAGCCACCTCCTAGCGCAAAATTCTTCGGGAATTGGCTCGCGGAAAGCGCAGAAGATTTCAGGGTGGGCTCCATGTTGCTTTCTCAATGTAGTTTCGCAGTGTTTGGGGTTGGAAGCGGAGCCTATGGAATTACTTTCAATAAGGTTGCCAAGGATTTTTCTAAGCATATGAGCGCTCTGGGTGCAAAAGAGATACTTCCTGTTTGGGAAGGGGATGTTGATAAAGGTAATGTAGATGAGATTTTCAATGCTTGGAGTAGTAAAGTAATCAAGTTTTTCAACGGTGGTGTAGTGGAAAACGGGAAGTGTTTTGATTCTGTAATTGCTGGTGAGAGTGATGCTGAGAGTGATGAAGAGGATGAAGATGATGAGGTGGAATCTGAGATTGTTGATCTTGAGGATATTGCTGGTAAAGGTCCGTCGAGGAAGTCAATGCAAGTGGCTGAAACAAATGGAAAATTGAATGGAAAAAAAGAGATGGTAACCCCTATAATCAGAGCGAGCTTAGAGAAGCAGGTAACTCCGTTCCCCCCTATTTTTTTTATGTAGCTTAAAGTAGTGAATAGTGCATTTATTTGGAGGACTCTGAACTGTCTTGCAGGATTTTATACATATCTTTTTGGCTTTGACCCCTCCTGAACGATAGATTTTGGTGTTCGAATAAGAGCTATTAGAATTGCATTCCGATATCCCTGTTAACTAATATAACTTTTGTACGTCATATTGATTACAGATTATACGAGCATGTACACGATAGGTTAGTAGTAAGTAAAAATAGAGGCCTGTTCTTAACAAAAGGGAAAGATAAGTAGAGGCATGTTGGTATCCTGCCCAAGAATTTTTTTGAATTCAGTTAAAAGAACTCTGCCTTTTGTGAGATTATAATTGTTTGTAACTATCCCTAATTGATATCCCCACATTCAAGTTGTTTAATTTTTAAGTGATTTCTGTATAAATTATAACGAATTTATTTCAGGATATATTAGGTAACCGATATCATCATTTCTATCACTATAACTAAAAAATCGAACTCCTTTGGTGTTGTCACATTTTGTTTAGTTAGACATGTTTTCTTGGGTCTTACTCGTCTGATTAACTTCCTTAAGCGACTTTAACTTTGCAGGGATACAAAATCATTGGTTCACATAGTGGTGTAAAAATATGTAGATGGACAAAGTCACAACTTCGAGGCCGAGGAGGTTGCTATAAACACTCATTTTATGGCATAGAGAGTCATAGGTAACAGAATATTATTTCTGTTTTGCTTTTAGTAGCTCAAGGTCGTTAATATTATTGGAAGTAGACATGACAACTTTCTCGATTTAGTGCTACTTACCCTCTGTCCTTCGTCTGAACACATGCTGATCCATTTTGGCAAATGAAGATCCTTTTTGTTTACTTTGTAGTCTGTTGAAAATGAAACTTCAGAATCATAGAGATTTAACTATTAAAACACCATCATCTTTGTCATGTAATTATGGGGTCCAGATTGAGGTTGTCCGCTCTAGATTAAACACCATCTTTAGGAACTCTGTGTTTGCATTTATCAAAAAAAGAAAATCTGTGTTTACCATTTTTAATAGCCATACTAGTGTTGTAGACAATGGCAGTTATGTGTTGGCATAGGTGTCCTCCCTTTAGAGGCATGGGTTCAAGTCTCCACTTTCAAAATGTCTAACTTCTTGGTTTGTAGTTTGGCATTAACTCTCTTCAAGCTAGGCTTGCCAGTTGCAGGTTGGGTTTGGGATATGCAATCTGGCGTTTTCATCTTTAATAACCAGCACTTTTCTGATCTTCTGGAGCTTAGAATGTTATGCATCAATGTTATCTACTTCCATTGCGTGTTACTAAAAAACTCTACTTCCTTGGCCACAAATAAAATTTGTTTTTGACTTTTGTTGCATGTTGCTAAATGTTTACTTGAGTAGCAGCCTAGAATTTATCTTTTGAATGAAACAGGTGCATGGAGGCAACTCCTAGTTTAGCTTGTGCGAACAAGTGTGTTTTCTGTTGGAGGCATCACACAAATCCTGTTGGAAAGAGTTGGCAGTGGAGGATGGATGATCCATTGGAGATAGTGAATTCTGCTATAGACCTACATACGCAGATGATTAAACAAATGAAAGGAGTTCCTGGTAATCTCTTCTTTATTTCTTTCTTCTTTTCTGTTCTTTTCATGTTCTAGTAGGGAATGGTCTGAAGATTTGGAGTTCATACATTGTCAGACCTTGTTATCCTTTCATACATTGTCAGACCTTGTTATCCTAGTGCGGAGATGACTATGTTATATGACCACCTATGTTATTGTAGTTAACTAGAGATCCAGCCTTATTACTGCATGCCTTTTAGTTCAGATTACGGTGAAATTATATTTGCCCGGTTTGACTCTAATCAGGTTAGTTGTAAATGATGATTTGGTCGCCTATTGATTGACTTCAATCCTTTATCTTATTGCCTAATTGACTGCATCCTGGCAGAAGGTTAGTTGAGACATTACTCATATCTCTATACTTAGATTACTATAACCCAAAAGGAGTCTTGGTTTACTATTCTGCATCTCCATGCCTTTGCTGGCTCAAGAAAAAGCTACTGTGGAAGACTTTTCAACCAGAGTGCATTTCGGTCCCAGTATTCCTGTTGGTGTTCGATTTGATGATAAGAGTTCTTTCCTGCAGGTGTTACAGTGGAGCGATTAACAGAAGGTCTCTCTCCCAGGCATTGTGCATTATCGCTTGTCGGGGAACCTATCATGTATCCAGAGATAAACAAGCTCGTAGATGAGCTGCATCGTAGGAGAATCTCCACATTTTTGGTAACAAATGCTCAGTTTCCTGAAAGAATAGAATTGCTGAAGCCAGTCACCCAGGTTTGTGGGCTCCTGATTACATCTTTTTTCAAGCAAAAAATGATATATTAAATGAGACTTTTTTCTGCTATAACGATGGTGAAGCTTCTTCACTGTTTTGACACATGCAGTTATATGTAAGCGTAGATGCTGCAACAAAGGAAAGTTTGAAGGCAATTGATAGGCCACTTTTTGGGGACTTCTGGGAACGATTTTTAGTAAGTTTCTCGTTTTAGATTTCATTTCATAAATACTAATGATTTTCTCAACTCTACCTACTCAATAGACATGAGGTTTATCTTCTGTTTCCGCCTCTTTCTTTTTTTTCTTTGAGAAATTCCCCCAAACTCCCCTCTAAATGACACTGACACCCCCTCTATTTTGGAAAGTCACACGGACCTCTCTTATTTTAAGATTTCATTGACAAATAAACCCAAAAAGGTTCACGCTAACGCCGTTAAAGTAAATTTTAATACCAGATTTACCCTTACTATTTTTGTAAACCGAAACCATTTTCAGATTTGAAATTTCCCTCTTGTCTTCTTCTAAAACCATTTTCATAGATCATTTTCAGATTCCAAAACCATTTTTGCAGAAAATGGTTAAGAGTTTTTATACTTTCATATAGAAACCAACGGATCTACTAACTGAGTGGATCTAAGTGTTATTTTCCAAGTCCGTATAATTTAAGCAAACTGGATGAGAGGTTGGAGGAATTTTCCTTTTCTTTTTGTTTAATAGGCTTCTATCTTTATTATCTGAACAAATTGCTTCTTATTTGCTCTGATCATTATGGCTTATTGCCATATGAAAACTTCTAGTTTCTCTTGATTGTCCTATTTGGTACAGTTTCTATATTTACTTATTTGGCTGCTCGCATAATTCATTGCCAGGATTCACTGAAAGCTCTCTTGGATAAACAACAACGAACAGTTTATCGACTGACACTGGTGAAAGGATGGAATACAGAAGATATAGATGCCTATTCAAACCTTTTCAGTATGGGCCAACCTGATTTCGTTGAGATCAAAGGCGTTACATATTGTGGATCGTGAGTTCTTACCATTTCCTTTTTCACTCTTTATTGTTGGTGGAGATGGAGCGGTGTAGCCCAACAGTGCAAGTTCGTTTGACATTTTTACAGGTCTGCTACATCAAAGCTGACAATGGAGAATGTTCCATGGCATTCTGACGTGAAGTCATTTTCTGAGGCTCTAGCTGTGAGAAGCCAAGGGAAGTATGAAGTTGCATGTGAGCATGTCCATTCCTGTTGTGTTCTACTGGCCAAAACTGATAAATTTAAGGTCAATGGCCAATGGTTTACTTGGATTGATTACGAAAAGTTCCATGACCTGGTTGGTAACTTAACTTCTGATTATATGTTTATGTGAGCCAAATAATAGTAAAATAGTTTTATTTGAGAGATTTCCATGCTAGACCTTTCAGAAATAAAACAACGATATTTGGACCTCTGACTTGCTTTTAACGAACTTTGACTGTTTTCAACCGAGAAATACTAAGTTACCCCTATTATTTGAAATTTTTTATATTGAACTTGGTGTTTCCTAAACAATGGTCTAGTCAAAAGTTTTTGCTAGATTGTCGTCTAGCAAGGTTAATCTTAACGTCAGAATTCTAGATCAGAGTTTAACCTGAAATTTTTGTTAGACCATAGTCTAGCAAGGGGCAACTTAGTATTTTTTCCTTGCAAAAAGGACACATTTCATTCATATCAGAACAATGGGTCTGTATATCGTACTGACAAAAAAATGTGTCTGTATATCATTTTTTCTATTTTAAGTGGTCTATCCACCGCAATTTCTCATTTATTTATTTATTTTGTTCTCATCAATATTTCAGGTGGTTTCTGGAAAACCTTTTAGCAGTACGGATTACATGGCTCTCACACCATCCTGGGCTGTTTACGGAGCCGAGGAAGGCGGATTCGATCCGTATCAGGCTCGCTATAGAAAAGAAAGGCATCACAAATCAAGCCGATAAATTTACCCAGAAGTGCCTTAGAAGCAGCTCAACAACATCGTGATTCCCATCCAAACCTTTTGGAAGCTCAGGATGCAGCTAATAAGGTTGGAAGTAAATTTACAGTTATCTTGTGTTTTACTCACGCACAACAGTTTTGGCCTGCAGCTTTATATTAATTTGAATACCCTGATGTTTAGAACAGCTTGTAGCAAGTGTTGTTTATTTTCTCTTTATAGTTAACGAGGCATAGTTTTAGAATGCAAAATTTAGGTTTTTGTTCTGGTGAAAAGCATATTCATTTTCCTCCTAATATTTTTTTGTCTGATGCTCTATCTCCCTCTTAACGGTCAAATCTCCTCAGTTTCAGAAACATTTCCTTTTTGGGTGGACCTGGATCATCTCTTGTTTGGACAGGGACGTTCTTTTGATTTTGAACGGCCAGATATTGGTAAATAAGTCATTTTTTTAAATTTTGTTCGTTTTTCATGTGGTTCAGATATGAACTGTCGTCTTTACGTTGAAAGGTCTCCAGAACTGTTGTCTTTACATTCAATGTCCAAAACTAGCCAACATAATCCCCCGGTTCCAAATTCGTTAGCTTCATTTACGATTTTCGTTTTTAAAATGAAAAATTACGCATAAACAATTATTAGTTTCTATGGCTTACCTCCATTTTGTACTAAAAGCATATCCTTAGAAAAACTTATTTGAAATTGAATTTTGATACAAAGTTTCAGAAAATTTTATATTAAGACACTGCTTAGTAATATTGTTTCACTTTTTTTGAGATATTATTTTGAAATCTACAACAGAAGTCTGATTTTTGTTTATAGAATTTGGGTCGACAGTCTTGCTTGTTCCCAAATTCTGAAACCTCTCCACCAACCTCATAGCTTCCCCTTTGGGAAACTTGAAATTTGAGATAATGTTGGATTAACAGATCTACCCTTCCTTTCTCCATTTCTTTGTCGCATAATCTGGAACAGTTAAACAACAATTAGTTGATAAGATGTGTTGTCGTTATGGTTAAATCCCACTTTTATACTTGAAGATTAGATTGATTTTCATGGACAACTACTATCACGGTTCAAGGCAAAAAGATTTACTACTGTTTGGAGTTTTGAAAAATTGATACTTATACTTTGTTATGTTTTTTAAAACCTAATATTTTATTATATTTTAAGAATAAAATAAGTTACCTCTTAGATTTTAAAATTACTATGCATAACATCCAATGATATTAGAGTACTAAAGTTTTCTCCAACTTGAGAACCAATATCTGAACGGACCTATAATAAAGCTCATGAGCCTGAAATTATTAATTCTCATCCTAATAATTGAACTGTCAACGATTCTGTGCCACCAAATTAGCAATAGAAATTAGAAAAGAAAAGGTATTGTATTTTAGTAAATTAAATAAATATTTCTTTCCCATGTTTCAGGCAGGTTTATGATACTATCCTAATTATCGCTTTTTCTATGCTACATGTGATACTTGGGTTTGATCAATACTTGAATACCCTACGTGATATGATGCTGGATAACTCCCGGTTTCGTTATGTCCATGTTACATTACAAGAAAAATTGTCTACGACGACGGTTTTTATAATCTATACCGATGATTTTTAACAGTCGCAAATGTTACGGCGACGGTTTGTAAATCGTTGGGATCGCCGACATTGGGGTTGAATTGCCAATGGTTTTGACAACTGTTAGAGGAATCCTTTCGTCTCGAAGGTCGGTTCCGTAAGAGTTCAAATCCTTCTAACTGGCTAGTGCATTAAGGTGGCATGTCTTACTCCGGGCCATCAGTGAACGAGTCTACAGGCCACTTAGCTAAACGAAATCCTGAGTATCGACTGTCGTGTGAGTCTTAACCAATGTGTAGCTGCCGTTAAAAGGCAATAAGGTCGGGGAGGGGCTTGCTATTGTAACCTTTTCTCCCGCACCGCAGGCGAACGCACGGTAGCGTTCGTGGTGGCGCTTCAGGATTCCAATGTACTGCGTTGTCTAAAGAGAAATGGCCGTATAGCGCCTATCTCTCATAAGAGAAGAGAAGGAGAGCTACCTAGTCTATGAGTAGCTGGTCTGCTCATTATTTGTGTTCGTGCATTCATTCATTATTGAAATCCGTTTACAGATTCAGTTGCAGGTATCTAAGCATCTATTAGTTAAGGAGATTGGGGTTCCTCCTCTTCCCCACAAAAAGCCAGCTGGAGTGTGTCCACTCTTATCTTCCCTTGGCGGGCGTCCCTCTCGTTCAGTGATCCCCGGAGCGGGGCGTGGTCAAAGGATTCGGGGAGGGTCAGGCGCTGATGAGCACATTGAACTATCCATGTGGCTGAGAGATCACCATCCATGTCATGAGTCAAACCGTGATTTTGTTCAATAGGAAAGTGACATGGTTTGCATCCCATCATTCAGCGGTCTGCAGATACTCGTCGAGCTCCTCATTGCCCCAATCTTCCCTCTAGGCTCCCTGCTATAACGGTTGGGGAACGGAAGAGGATTCAGCCTTTAAGCATGCAGATGAGTGTTTGCTGTCAGCCCCGGCATGACTAGTTGCTTATTGGCATCCGCAGATGAACAAGATTGGTTGACATTCGAGTAATCGACCCTCATTCAGAATTGTTTCCCGAAGTCATCATAAGTGGTGGATTGGGCCTAGGAACGACCATCGGTCGGGGCAGGGGCCGGTGCCTTTCTTTTACGGCCTAAACTCCTATTTGTCAGCCGTGGGGAACTACTGCTCGGTCAATGGTCTACGACTCCGCAGCTTGCTTAGGAGAGCTCCTTTGAGGTCATGAGAACCTTGTGAATTGATATAAATTATGGCATGCATCTCTGAGGAGAGTGGCACGACCAAACATCGTTCGGGCAGACTGATTAGTGAAAATGTATTTATCCATGTTCTCAGTGTCTAAGCGGATTCTTCTTCCTAAACAGAGCAACTCTCAGTTTAGTAGCATTGTGGACAACCCGTTGACAGACGTCGAGAGTGTTTTGGAAGTGCACTTCTTACTTACCAAAGAAGTGATAAAAAAGAAGAATCTACTTCAACCGATACGCCGACAAAAATAACCAATTCGTCGAGCGGCGAATAAGCTGCCTAGACAGGAGCATTTTTCTTTCGTCCTCGGACACCGATCTTCGACCAATCAAAGGGGTGCCTTAAGGTTGATTCCACCAGTGTCTGTTTAGGGTGGGCGGTCTCGAGTACCCATTCCATTAAAGGTCGTTCGAGCGCATGGTTGACTTCAGCGACATGCCCCATCGTCTCTACGCCGTAGGAACTACGAGATCACCCCAAGGACGCCTTCGATTAGTGGATCAAGGTATGCAACGAGCAGAAGTCATGATAAAAGGCCCTGGTTTGTGACCTGTCGAGCTGATCTGACACCAAGTGGACCGCTCCTCTGAGGACTCAATATGAAACAGGAAGGTCTTCCTTTAACCCCGAAAGTCGTCCTGTAGATAGGTTTCTACCATGTTGTGTCAAATTCACATATAAAAAAAATAGTTGTTCTCCCCTATGATCTTGTTGATGCTACGGTGTATAGGAGACTGATTGTGATGGTTGAGATACCTTATAAGTCTATATATTCTTTGATTCCGTTCCCCCCGTAAGATCAATATCACAACCAATATTCTAAGAAAGGATATTTTTAGATATCGGTAGTTGTCCGGTCGTACCCAAACAGTAAGATTCCAGAGGAAAATGCACCTAAGATCCTCCTCTTTTCATTCCAAATTCAAGAATACAGCCGATACGATTGATTGGTCTGTGTGCCTCTCTTATTACTTTTTTGTATCCCCCTGTTCCTCGGATACAATTCGATCCTTCTACGGCCAAATCTCAATTTGTGGAAAGCCTACGATGGCTACCGCCCCGCCCTTTATAGTCGCGGCTGTTGTCATGGAAAAATAGTTTGTAATAATTCATGAAGTAGATTCTCATATTCCCAAAATACACGTACAAACACAAAAGGAATATTTCTAGATTTCACATCGAATTCGTTAGCCAGTTCTCCTTTTATAAGCTAAGGTTTGTTCTATAATGTGATATATATAAGTAAGTTATTCCAGCTTGCTTGAAAACCTCGTTATTACAGAGCGGTGGCTCTGGAACATTTGACAGAGATAAGATAACTGTATTAGTACTGCTTTAAGTGGGAGTATCCTATGCAACTCTCCCCATACTTAATCTCTTCAATAATGACAGACACCCTATCTTGACTTTAGGTTTAAGTTTCATTAACTCTTTTCCATCTTGGCTTTTTCATTTCCTCCCAAAATAACTCTTTCTTTTGAAAAAAAAAACTTTAATAACTCCCACCCGGAAAACATCTTCACTTAAAAGCGGAAGCCGGGAGGGCGGCGAAGCCAGTCTTGTGGAGCACCTTCCTTCAGTTAAGGTGTGAGCTAGGTATGTGTCTGGCGCTGGAAAGCCTTAGAGAGCAGCTTTGTCTTAAGCATAGAGCTGGGAAGGGCTTTATTAGGAAGTAGATCTCTTTGCTGAGGAAGGCCATACCCTAAGAAGCACTGAATTAGACCCCTTGGGAAAGCCTTAAAGGCAGAAGGTCCCCCCGCTTTCAAAAATGATGAATATGAACCGACAGAACCAGAAGCGCCCCTTGTTTCAAAGATCATTGCTTCTGGGTTATATTCACATAGGCCACTCATAAGAATAGGATTTACGTAATTGGAAGTAACCAATTAGGTTTACGATACAAGCTGCAGTAGAGCAGACCAATACGGGCCCTCTCTGAGGTTCGTCGATCCTCTCAACTTTCTTATCCCGTTGAAGGATTTTTGTCTCGCGCGGGCCGGGCTTAGAGCGCGTGAAACTCATCACTACCTCGTAAGGGCGTTGAGACCATAGCATGTTACACGAAACCGCCGCTTTCTCTGTAGTGTTGTCACACAGCTGCCGTTGTTGCAAAATATAAATCTACGTCGACGGTTTATGAACCGTCACGCTTGTTGCTGCACTTTCCGTGACAGTTTATGAACCGTCGCTAGTTAGTCTTCCTTTGTGTTTTCGCGACGATTCTGGTACTGCCGCGAAAATGACTGCTTTGTTCTTCTACTTTTCATTTCCACATACTCCTAAACACTTCTGCATATATATCAATTTTAACATCTTATGTATGTCCACAACAGTCATAGCGATATCATTCTACATAGATTATCAATACAAAATATCTAATGGATTCAAAGTATAAAAAAGATCATCAATACAAATTATCCAATGATTCAAAGTGTGAAAATTCATAATAATAAAGTATGTTATAAGTGTTAAATAAAACTCAATACACAAAAGCCTACTCTAGTCTTTGAACTTTAAGCCTACAATAGAGGCACTCATGCGCATTAAGTCTCCAACTCAGCTATTCGTGTATATTGGGATTCTAACTCAGTTGATAAACGGGAAGAATCTTGTGTGGACAATTTTCCACGGTAATGCGAGAACATTGTAGTTGGAGTTTTCTCGAGTCCTAATGAACGCATATATCCATCAGCCGATCCTCTCTCAAATGTAAAGTTCAAAAGAATATATATAGTCCTTATGGACACATCATGTGAGTGTTTTTTGTACTATGTCGTAATAGTTGAAAGAATGCTTATAATGATTTAATAATAATATTTAAAGTATATCTCTAAATAAGGAAAGAACATTTTCTCAAACAGTTTAATTGCACTCTCCTAATTAATATGAATTTTTCTCAAAACTGAGAAAATACCATTTTTTTATTCTATACAACATATTCAGTCCCTAAATTATGTAATGAGTCAGCCCATAGATTATGTAATGAGTCAGCCCATAGATTATGTAATGAGTCAGCCCATAGATTATGTAATGAGGTAGCCCTAGATTATACAACATGTTCAATCACTCAAATTCAATTTTAAGAATAAGCCAAGGCAAGAGTATTAAAATTGTTATTAATCAGTAAAAGAAAAGTATAACCGAAACAACCATTATCAAGAGAAGGAACAAAACCATATTTCTACCTTATAGAACACAGTAAAAATATCACCAGAAAAACAAAACAAAATAACCATGACTAAATAATCAAACACAAAAAAGGAATCGAAACACAGAACAGTAAGAGACTGATTTAGTATATGAAAAAATCTAGAGATTTGTATATGAAAAAAAAAGAATCAAATAATATATAGTATATAAAAAAAGAGAACTGAATTCGATTTTACATCACTTTGAAGAGCATAATGATACCTAGAAAACATGAAAATTAATGGAGAAGAAGGAAGATATCAGGGCTGGTCTATAGGGAGGATAACCATGGGGCTGAGATCGGGGCTGAGCTACGGTGAGGAGGACCACAAGTCTGAGCTATGACAAGGAGGACCACGAGGCTGAGATCTCTGTCGAAAATAGGGAAGAATCGCACGCCTGTGAAAATGAAAGAGCTGCGGAAAATGGAAAAATGGGAAGAAGACACAGTGATGGTTTTAATTTCGGGTTTCTTTTGGCGACGGTTTTAGAAATCATCGTCGTAGATCGCAATATTGATTAAAAAATAAAAAAGCGATACCGTTAGTAACCCCAAACCATCGTGTAGCAAGTTAATTGTGATGGTTTAGCATAACCATCGCAACATGAAAATAAAAAATGTAATCAATCACGACGGTTTGCCAGAACCGTCACCATTTATCGACTAATTGTGACGCTTCCTCTGAACCGTCGCAAAATAAAGGTAAATAATGAAATTAATCGCGACGGTTTAGGTAAACCGTCGCCATGTGTCCTTCGGTGACGGTTTTATAGAAACCGTCAGTAAAACTCAAGTAATCAGGACAGTCGGCTAAACTGTCACAATTTCTTCCCCTTATGCTACAATTAGCGACGGTTGAAACAACTGTCAACCATCGCAATTGACGATTTTCTTGTAGTGGTACCATAGACTCCGCCATTATTATTCACTCATATAATATAGGTCATGTTTATTAAATTAAACATATTTAAATTGAGGATATAAATTGAATATTTAAATTAAAGATTTAGATTTAATATTCGTAATATTATGTCTATTATAAATTGAAATATGCTGGATTAGATGATTTAGATTATATTAGATCAGATAAGTTTATTTTAATGTCATGGCCTTCAATTAATATATTGTTGCTTTGAATGATGACCTAAAATAAGTATTTATGACTTTACACATTAAATTTGACAAATATTTTTTTTTTGTAAACAATAGTAGGATTTTTTTTTGTAAATGTTGAATTTAGATTATAAATCCAAATTCATAGAATTATACGAATTTATAATCTAAATCCAACAAGTTAACATATTCATAAATAATATGTTAACTTCTCACATCATTATAATACACATCCAAGGGTCATGGGTGAAGTTGTAAACAAATCTTATCAATGACTACAAGCAATCGGGGTCACCGTATAGATGGTAATATTACCCATGAGTTCAAGTATTTATGGTATCCGACCCTAATAGATAGGGTATGAGGTTTTAAAATAGATTTGGATAGGATACAGTTAGATATATGATAAATATCCATGATGTATGGGTAGGGTGATTTTCAACCTATCCATTCACTTACCCATATATATATATATATGTAGCATGATCATTAAATTTAGAAGTCAAATAAAATACGATGATCATGAACACTATATATATAACATGGGTATAGAGATGAGAATGAGGATAAAAAATATTAATAATTATAATCATGAGTATAACATTATCCATATCATATATCATACTTTACTCGCTGACATCTGTAGGTTATTCAAATGGTCAGGCCTCTGCCTTGCTCCCACTAGGTCTAGGGTCCGAGTCCCCTCATGGGCTTCGGCATGGACTCCGGTTTGGAACTTAGCTTCACTTAAAAAGTGAGTAGAGGGATTTATGTATCATTGGGAAAAAAATCACCCTCCGACAATCTTTCATAACATATTTATGTGTTAATTTCTCACCATCATAATTTCAACAATTTAATTTTGAAACTCACTTACCCTCATTTCATACAAAACTAATCCCTAATTATGTGAGGAGACACAACTGTCGATTAGCAAGATTCCAGTGAATGTACAAATCTCTCTTTTTCTATTTTTCACAAAATGAAAAGTCCCATGAATGCCAACTTTTGTTAATCTTTGTTCTTATGATATCTCAACAATATATTTGAAAACTAGTAGAAAATTAATGATAAATTTTCAGACATAATACTTTTCCTCTATCATATTCAAACAATTCTTCGTCAAAATTAATTTACCCTCAAACTCATACTAATCTACCATTAAAATTAAGAAATTCATTTTCTTGTATTGATATAGTATCCATCTTTATCATATTACACGTCTAGCGGTTGGTTTTGGTGTCTGCCTCCAAAATAAATAAAAACATAGAGCTGTCACCGCCAATAATTTTAGCCACTGATACGATTCAGCTTTTACACTTCCCCACTTCCTACTCGACGTTTAATTTTCTCAGCACTTTCCTTCATTTTCTCTTATTCTAGAAGCTCATTCAATAACCACAGAAGTCCATCTGCCCTTCCCCCAATTTCAAGCCTTTTCCTCAGACTTGAAGGTGTGAATATGACTAAATCAACGACAAATTCAATCAAAGTTTGATCTTACAATTGATTAAGATTGAAACCCGTATTGTAGAATTAATAACTAATTGCTGGATTAAGTTATCTTCTACTTAGCATATGTTAATCTGTCAAAAACTAAAATAATCATAATCAGTAAACACAAAAAAATTGCAATCAGCCAATCAGAAAACAAGCCTTTTCTCTCACTAATCGTGGGTTTTACCTTTAGTTGATTATAAAACCCAGAACCAAAAAAAGAACATCAGATAGAAAAAAACAGAGGGTAGAAAAAATTGTAGAAGCTTTTTACCACCAAATTCCAGTAGTAAGTTAGCTACTTTTTCTGGGTTTGCCTTTTCTCCTAGCTCTGCTCCTTGAAGGGCCTTTTGAATTTGATGCTCCTTCCTTAAACTTCTTCTGTTCAATTGGTTCTTTAAATCGTTGATTCGTTTTGATTCTGTCAGACTGACTCTCTGAAACATCTTCACTTTCTTCTTCAGTAGCTTGTTGTTGTTGTTGTTGTTGTCGTTGTTCTTCTATTTCTGCTGGTTGTATTTCCGTTTTCTCTTCACTTTCTGACTTGCAAATCACTTTGCGAGGTCTGCCTCTCTTTCTAGGAGTCTGTTGTGTTTCTTCTCCTTTGGACGAAGCTTCTGCTATTGCTACTGATAGTTCCTTCGTTTTCTGAGGCTTCTTTCCCATCAATCTTTTTATGCATCTGAAAAGAAATACCCAATATGATTCTATACCAGAAAAAGCACAAAAGATTGAATCTTTAATCTGTTTTCCGCTTGTAATGAATCTAAACCTTATGAAAATACCCACAACTGCCAAAAATGAAATATTTAATTAAAAAGGAAAATCTCTCTCTCTCTCTCTCTCGCTCTCGCTCTCTCTCTCTCTCTCTCACACCAAAAGCAAAAGCTAGTTGCTTCGTTCTTCAACTGGATTGTGAAACACAATAAATTAGTCTCTTTCTCTCTCTCTCTCAAATCTTGAAACACCCAATAAAATTGGACTTGTTTAGAATAAATATAAATATTCTTAAAAAAAGTTCAAAGACAGCCACTAAAATAGTGTTTCTTATATTTTGTCTATTTATCCCTTCCAACTCCATAATACAAGTGTATATTAAATAAAGAATATATGCATTTCCTTCTTTTGCTGCAGAAGTAAAGACAAAGACTTGGAAATGAGGTCGAAAGGCATTCATAGTAAGAAAAAAAATGGTTTTACTGAGAGTCGATAGAGGTGGTGAGGTGACTAAAGGCTAAACTATGGTTAGAGCTTAAAGGTTGGATCAAGGGTCTTCATATCATACCAAAAGGGGACACGTTTTCTATTTCTTTCTTTCTTTTCTTGAGTTATTTTTGGATTGTGGGTAAAGCTATTTACTAGGCAGACTCGTTCAGTGATTCAGTCTTTGATTCTGACCAATTATGTCGCTTCTGTGAATTGGTGCTCAGAGAGAGAGAGAGAGGTGGATCCTGACTCTTTTTGACATTGACCTGTAATTGGGAAAATAAATATTCACTGCCGTTGAGTTTACAGCTATCTCATAGGGGAAAGACCCACTCATTAGTTTTCATACTAATGCAGAAGTATGCCTCTGCCTCTAACCTAGCTTTTCTTTATTTATTTATTTTTATTTGAGATTTTTTATTCACTAGATAATTTATTAATTCATTTATCTTTAAATTCAAATAATATTTATAAATTTTTATCATACATAACTTATACTCACAAATTTTAAAAGATTACAAATTATTCATGCCTCAACTTTAAAATACGCAAAAGTAATTTACATCTCTCTTAATTCGATAAAAAAATTATATAAAAGGACAGTAAAAAGTTAAATAATTCTTTGACTAAAATCTTATGTGATAAATAAGTCCCAAAAATTAAAAAACAAAATTACTTTGTGTGAAAATATTTGATGTAATTAAGTAATGGATGACTAAGTTTATTAATTTTAAAATTTCATTAAGTAATTTTATCTATTTTAAATTCATAGGTGTAAGTTATCAATATTCTAAAGTTTATAGTTGTAAATTAAATTCAACATTTCCTTTCTTTTATTGTAATTAGTTCATATCCAGAGTTTTTAGATTATCCTATGTTGTTTTCGAAATCTCTCTCCTTCACGTTGATATCATCTTTGCCTGAAATCTGCACAACACAAACGAAGAACTATAAATACAAAAAGAACTGGAGGTGGTTTCCTTATCGAAAAGCTTCTGATGTCTAAGTCAATATCCTGAAGAATATTTGAGAGAGTTACGTACCTTGCCTCGTTTGTAGAGGGGAGATTTAAATTTGAAGCCTTTGGAGAGTGGGATGTGTGTCAAGTAAGCTTCAGGCTGACTCGATGTTTCATTATGGCGACTAAAGTCAACCGACGCTTGTCGCAAATGGGGAAACGCCACGTGGAGGGCTACTCTCGACGAATAATGATGGTGTATAGCATAGGGCTAACTGGGCTCCTGTGTTAGAGCCTCATGTTGATGCCTTTTGTTTATGATGCTCGGTGTCGCCCGAGCTCCTTTGTGGGACGACCTGATCAGGTCAATTTTTTTCCTTTTTAAGAGCTTAGCTTTATAGTTCCTCTTCCTGGGGTAAAGCAGAGACATCTGTCATGGCATGCCACGTGGTGTCATACTATTGTTAGTCCAGAAATACCCATAACAGTTATTCTCGATCGAGGATCATATGTGTGCTTTATCGGCTCGGGTCTGAAGACTTCCAAATTCCTTTCTTGAGCGCGAGTCAAATTGTAGAATCATTCGGAAGTCGAGTTCGGGCGGGCTAAGTGCCCATTTGCAGTGAGACTTTCTATGTATTTGTTGGAATTTGAAATTCATCATTCTCGGGAGTAAGAGTGATGATGGCACGTGGAGGAGGGAAGTGAAGACCACGTGACCTTGGCTGTGGAAATGCCACCGACCATGTCGACGCGTGCACTCGATTTCCTTAGGCATGCCATTTCGTAAGTTGATGGCTCCCTGACCCGTCGAATCACTTGCTCCAGGGTCTTAAAATAAGTGGTTTTCTTCATACCCCCGCTTCTTTTCCTCATTAGAGAGAAACAAGCTCTTTGGCGATTTCTGTTATTTTTTTTTATCTTTTGCCCTTACTTCATTCTTCTCGAAAAACTATGAATCTATTTCCCCCCGAGGGAACTTTCATTGAGTGCTCCTTCCACGCCCTCTTATTTTTCCTTGTTGGTTGTTAAGTATCATATGGATTCAGGCTCGTCAATCGAGCGGGAGTTCTGGCCGCTGAAAGACCGACGACTATTCCTCACCCTTGATCGAGGGGAGTCTGATCTTCCTTCGGGAGAAGTATCACCTTCCAGATTACGTCCATCTAGGACTATCGGAGGATGGCGAAAGACTCAGCGCCCCCGATACAGTGAGATTGATTTGTATTATGTGGCTCTAGAAGGTGGGGTGCGGCTTCCCCTACACCCCTTCTTCAAAAGATGGTTCCCCTCAATGGGGATAACCTTGACCCAACTTTAGCCTAACTCTCGGAGGGTCCTGGTGGGATATTGGATCTTATGGAAGCTACACAACGACGGGGTTTCTCATTAGAAGAATTAGACTTCATGTTCTAACTAAAGACTCCTCCTAAGAAACCAGGCGAGGAGGTTCCCTCTTGGTCCCCAGGCTGGTACTATATTAACGAGAGGTTCGGGGGGTGATGGGGTTTGTAGACAATGTCCCCACCTGGTGTCACGTTTGGAAAAATGGATACCTCATGGTTTCTAGGTCTTGGGAGTCTTGTTTCGGAGACTCGAGGATCACAGACTCGATACCATGGGTCTTTGGGGCCGTAGATAAGATTTTTACTGAGGTAGAAAATGTGCTTGCCCTCGGTCCCAGATATTAACTCCTTTCCCTTTTCATGTGTGTGGTGGGGAGGCAAAAATTGAAGGAACTCTCTACCAACTTCATGGCCCAGATTTGTAATATGGCCGGAATTTCCGTGGAACAACGCCACTTCAGCTTCCTTACCTCTACCACATTTGTGTTCCACACAGCACTATACTTGGATCCTCCGACGAGCTTCACAGTCGAAGTTGTAGGCGTGATTGGCAGGTTTAACTTCAGAGAGTTTCGATCCTTGCAGTTCCAAAATTCCCTCTTTACAACGTATATGATTCGTTCCTACATCTTGTTGCTTGCTCCCTCCTCTCCCTATTTTTCCTTTTCGTTCATGGCCTTATCGTTGTGTCATTTCTTGCAGAAGTGGCTTCTTTGAGTAAACCCCGGGCGAAGCTCGAAGGTGTCAAGGCGTAGAGGCTAGAAGTCGTTTGGTCTAAGAAGTTGGGGAGGTTGAAGGAGAGGGAGACCCTCCCTACACTTCCTCTCCCAACTCATCCTCAGGGGATGCGACCGTTTAGAGGCTGACTCGACGTTTCATTATGGCGACTGAAGTCAGCCAGTGCCTATCGCAAATGAAAAAATGCCATGTGGCCCGCTACTATCGGCGAATAATGATGATGGATAGGACAAGGCTCACGAATCCCCTGTGTGAGATCCTCCTCCTGAGGCCTTTTTGTTTATGCTGGTCGGTGTCGCCCAAGCTCCTTTGGGGGCCGACCTGACCAGGTTAGTTTTTTTCCTTTTAGGAGCTCAACTCTCCAGCTCCTCTTCCTGGGGTATAGCAGAGACATCTGTCGTGACGCCGCATCATTGATAGTCCAGAAATACCCATGACATCTTAAAATTCATTGGTGCAAATTGAATTAAATTTCATTATACCATATAACTAATCTTCACCTCAAGACTCAGGCCTCCGTTTTTTCATTTTTCTCATCTTTACCTGAGGAAAGAAAATCTTCAGTACTCAAAGAAAATTGAATGTAACTGATTGTTTAGTTAAAAAAAGCTCCAAGGTTTGCCTTGCAAGTTGCAAACGACCTTTTTCAGATACTAATACTATGGGCAATACATACTACTTAGGTGGTTTTTCCCTGCCCACTGTATAATCACTGATGAAACTAATAATTATATAAAAATATTGGTTATGTTTTATGTAATTTATTTTATTTTATTTTCAAAGCTAAATTTAATTTTATCATCACACGGCAAAGTGCTTTCTTTGCCTTCTGTCTTTCATAACCTAGATACAGTCTGTTTGACTGCTTAAAGCAGTAGTACCAAGAATATATTATATTATTAAGAATAAGATAAATTTGTCCTTAAGCAAATTTAATTGAAATGAAACAAAACTAAACCAGCCCTTGAAACCTATATTTGGACATGTGTGTGTGGATATATTCCCAAATATTCCTATCGCAGTTTTGTTAAGTTCAAGATTTAACTGTGGAAACTATTGACATGCCTAAGTCATATGATAGGGGTGAGTTAGATTTTCTTAGAAAAATTACTAGTTAAAATGAGATTTGATGTTAAGTTTATTAGATGAATTTTTACACATGTTATTACTGTGAATTATCAAAATTATTATCAATAGTGATCTTAAAATTGACATTAAGGCTCGCATATGATTAAGATAAGTAGATCTATTATCTCTCTATTTATTTATAATGATAGTTGAAAATCTATCTGAGTACATTCAGTGGGCTGCAAATGAAGGTAAATTTCAACAAGTCTGTCTTAAGAAGGGCAGTCCCCTATCTGATTTTTTTTTTCTGATGATAGTCTTATTATATCACATTATTGTATGAGCTTCAAACTTATGTATTCAGAGGTATCGCAATGCCTCTTGTCAAAAGGTTAATTATGATAAAAATTGTATTTGATTATTGGTAACGTCTCTAACAAAAAAGGAGATTACTTCTAAAATTTTGTATGTTCCACGTCTGTTAATACAGAATACTACTTGGGTTTGCCCATTAACTGATGCATTCCAAATCTGCTCAATATGCTTTGATTCAAGAAAGAACAGAGAGGAAAACATCTAATGGAAGGCTAATTTATTATCTCTTGCGGGTAAAGAAATACTTTTGAAATCAATAACTCAATCTCTCCCTAATTATGTTATGAGAACCTTTAAACTCCCCAAAAAGCTTGTTCCAAACTTCAAGCAGTCATAATGAGATTTCAGTGGTCTGAGGGTAATTATTCTACTAGATTCAACTGGATGTCTAGTGTTAGGATGGCTAGCAGAAAAAGTTACAAGGGTTTAAGGTTTAAATATTTTGAAGATTTCAATAGTTGTTTGCTTGCTAAGCAAGCTTGGATTATATCTCACAACCCGAACAGTCTTTGTGTCAGGCTTCTCAAGAGTTTATATTATCCTAGTGATTTTTTAAACTCCAAAGTTGGTAGAACTAGTTCTTGAGCTTGAAAGAGTCTTTGGCATATGGTAATGAGACTATGAAAAAATATGCTTATTGGAGAGTTGGTAATGATAAGTTGATTGATGTGTGGGATAATAATTGGATACCAGGGGAAGGAGGCCTAAATGACTTTAAAGATCCATCTTTAAATCTTGTTTCTGACTTAATTAATCCTTTTTCTAAAAGCTGGAAGAGGGCTTCTATGAACTTCTTATTTCCATCTTGGATTTCTAAAACGATCCTAAGTATCCCTATTTCTAGATTTGATGTATGTGATGAATTGATCTGGCCTTCAAGTAATAATGAATTTTTTTTCAGTTAAGTACTGCTATTTTCACTTATACAATGTTAAATTTTTAGTTTTTTCATGAAATTCTCTTTAGAGTCCGACTCTTCCATCTAAAATTAGACATTTCATGTGGAGATTGGTCAACAAATTTCTTCCATCCAGACATAATCTGATAAGAAGAGGCCTTATTTCTGACTCTAGATATCCTATCTGTAATAGCGCAGATGAAATAGTAGATAACCTTCTTTTTGGCTGTGATTGGAGATTTTTCACCTGCAACTGAATTATTTTCAAATTCAATTTCAGTTTATAAGATCATGGATCTAAAGCAAGCTGAAGGAGCTCCAATCTCATCCAGACAGTATCAAAGAAGCCATAATTCTCTTTTGTAGCTGTGCTGGTATATAAGGAAAGGTATGTGTTTCAAGGTGTAGATATGGATCCGCGTCATTGAGAGTGACGTGTCAAGATTGAACATGTGGCGTCTAAATACACCCATGTGGCGCTTACGTGGGACGGTAAAACTGCAATAGGATAATAGTGAATACATTTGTAAGGGCTGCGCCCGGACCTATGAGGGTGGTGAGTCCATTTCGAGATCGTATGTCAAGTGTTGAGTATCGCTTTCGAGTTAAGTGACAAAGGCTCGAAGGTTCTTCCTTGCCTGGAACAATCTGGAGGCCGTGGTCTAGTATGATTAGGACAAGATTACGTTAAACCAAGAGAGGAGAATTACTCGACGGGTATGGCCTCCTTAGCACCTTGGATGTGCCTCCCTCCGAAGGAGGGTAAAAAAGATGCGACACAACTCTTAAGAGTCAGGTCGGAACCATAGCGGGATGGGGGAACCCAACCTACCCCCACGGCGGGTCGACGCTCGCCGCCCCGTCCCCATGGTGAGCAGCCCGTACTCCGCTGCACGTGTCTCATCACTCGCTCCACTATTGGGGAAACTCGGTGGCAGGGAGTCTCCTTCAGGGTCCGTTGTGTAATTTGAGTCTAACGTCTGTGATCCGACTGTTCGATGTCGCTGAGGCACGACCAGTTGAGAGAATGATGTGTGACCACGTTTAATAATGTGACGTCGTTTTAAGTTTGTGATGCTCGTGTTAGATGTGTTCACATTATTGTCACGTGATTACCACGAGGGAGCACTAGCGGTCCCCACCTGGTCCTGTCTATATAAAGGACCCTTCGTATCATTATTGGGGCAATAACTCATCACCGATCTCGAGGCCAAAAAAACTTTGACAATATTCTATCTTCGAGTTTTCTCATCTATCTCAGAGTCTCAAAATCATTTGTCACCTTCTGACGACTGCCTAAGGTTGCTTGTCCTTCACCCTCCAATCATCAACTCTCACATTCTGAGGCATACTTGGCATAACTAGATCACTCATACACACATCACTCTAAACCCGAAACACAAGGTATAGCTGCACACACTATTTCTACATTTCATAAAGCCTTTTATGCTTTCAATTACTTTTAAAGCTCTACAGTTTTAAATCTTGCTGGTAGTTATGTGATCCCTTTTACCATTAACATGAATGATCTTTCTTGGTGCCCTCCTATTTTTGGCCAAATTCAAATAAACTGTGATGCATCATTTCAGAAGTTTCCTTCTGTTACCTCTATTGGGGTTATTGCTAGAGATCACAAGGGAGAAGCTCTTAATGTAGCTAGTAAGCAAATTAATGCTTCTTGCATTGAACAAGCAGAACTTATGGCTATCGCAGAAAGTTTGGACATTGCCTCTAAAGCTGGATGGAGTAGAATTGAGGTGGAAACAGATTGCCCACTGGATAAACTCCAGTATATGTTCAGATTGGAGAAACAACAACCTTGTTGCTTATATTTACTCTATAGCTACCGGATTTGAGATGTGCGATACTAATTGGGTAAATAGGATTCAAAATTCAGTTGCTGACGCTTTAGCTAAATGTCATTCTGGACAGAACTGGACTATTATATAGATCCATAATTTACCTTGTAATATTGCATCTTTCATTGCTAGAGATAAACTTTCTGTAATTGGCAGTTTGAAACCCCCTTGACTTTTTTAATACAATTTGAAGTTGATAAAAAATGTTAAATTTTAGGTAACTGATGCTGGCTCTACGTCAACTACTCCAATACATATAAAATTCTGAAAGATTCCTTCCAAGATAAAATTCTTCGTCTGGAGAGCAGCTCAAAATATACTTCCTGCCAAACCTATTCTAGCTAAAACACATATTATCCAAGACCCAGTTTGATTAGTATGCTTTCAGAAGAAGGAAACTATCTATCATGCCTTGGTGGGCTGCAAATGGAGTAGTTTATGCTGAATTGCCTCTCATTTTCAGTTTCGTCCAACGGATCATGAGGATTATTATTTTAGTTCATGGTTACCATAGAAAATTCTACAGAAGTGGTATTTCCAGTTGTTGCGACATATTAAGTATATAATGTGTTGGACATTTAGTATTTCCAATAAGGTGATCTTCTAAACCGTAAGCATGTGAAATTGATGATATCGAAAATTGCAAAAACGCAGTTATTACGATCGAGTTTGATTGTTATTGGAATCACACCATTTGATAGTTGAGTTGAAACAGGTTGTATTGACTCTAGGTCTCACAGATACTATTTTGATGATAACAATTTATTTTATGTGTTATGATAATTATAATTAAGTTGTAGATGATTATAAAATATTGGTGTACTCATGAAGTATGAAAATGTATTATATCATAACATCAAGTAACTATTCACAAGGTCTCAATCTTGGTTTAAAAAATGCCCCTCAAACATCTGAAGCGTGATGGGATATATTATAAAAAAATATTCGTGGCAAAATAATTGAGAAAAATAATGTCGTGTTGGAATAGCATAAAAGATTTCTAGCATAAAAGATCTTTTATAGGGTCTCAAAAAATCCTGTACAATATATTTGATGGGGTTTCAAAAATAGCTATGAAAATTAGAGCAAATTGGAGCCAATGTGTGATAAGTGGTCGTCTGGTCATCGCTCTAAGACCCAACAATTATATTTTTTACACTTATAAATAGAGTCTTTTGAAGTTTTGAACAAGCAACAATTGAGTACAAAAGTCTTATTTTTGTGAGTAGAAGTCCTCACTACAAGAAAAATAGTTTTTCCCGGCGATTTTACGGCGGCGGTTATGCCAACCGCCGGTAAAAAAACTGAAAAAACTTTGACGGTGTTTTTAAAAACCATCGTCAAGTGTTTTACGTCTAGCGGCGGTTTTGAAGACATTTAGCGGCGGTTCTAAAACCGTCACTAAATAACCTTTAAATCTCTTATTTTTCCTTCTCACCCAAACCCGCGCGAAATGTTTTACGTGTAGCGGCGATTTTTAAGACATTTTGCGGCGGCTTTGAAACCACCGTGAAATAACCTTCAAATCCCTAATTTTTTCTTTCACCCAGACCCGTGATTCTCCTCTCTCTCTATGTAACAGATGACGCGACCTCCGCCGTGGTTTTCTGCCGTCAACTCCTCCACCGCAAGCTCCCCCACCACGAGCTCCTCCACGATCTACAGGTACCATCTCGATTCTCACCTCTCTCTCTGTCTCTGCAATCTCCCTCTCCCTCTCTCTGCAACAAGCTTTTTTCTGTTGATAAATTGCATAAAAATATTAGCTTTGGGGTTTAAAGAGTTTGAAATTATGTTTGCTGATAACTGTGATATTATGTGGACTGTTAGTCACCAATTGGTTTATGCACATCATAGTGTTTTTTTTATAGAAATGAACTTTCTTCTAAGTGTTGTATTTTGTTCATGGATTGAAGAAGAGTGTCAAATTTACCATTTGGTTAAATGTAGTTCTTCTCACATGGGCCATATTGTTCGATGGAGATAACGGTCATGTTCATAGATCTTGGATTAGTCGTATAATTTTAGATGATGTTACATTTACTTGTGTCAGTAATAAAGGTTTTGGGCTTGAAGATTTCAATTTTAGATTCGGTTATATTTTAGTGAGTCAGAACATGTCGTAGAGTGTGATTTTGATTTTGTAGGTGGTAATGGGATAAAAGTATTTAAGTTTGATGTTGAACTATCAACAAACGGCACAAACATAGAAGGATTAGCATAGGTATTTTTTTTATGAGTGTGATTTTGATTGGGATGAAGAGGAAGTGAGTAAGGTATTTTGATAAATAGAGTGATTGAATTATGATGATATTGGTAATGTTCCACGTGCAGGTAAAATGTTAGCTGATGTGCTTGTACCACTAGAGATTAACTAACCAGAAAAGTTGGTATCGTGGTATTGGAAAAGACATGACTGTTGATTAGTAGAACGAGAGGAAGAATATGATGATTGAGAACATAAAGAATAAATAGGAACTCAAACTCATTTAAAGAAACACTCTATGATGATTACTATATCACAAAATGATACACTTGGTTGTGTGTTATTGAAAGTTTAGTGATTGATAAGGGTGAGGAAAACATGAGCAACAGAAGGTTTTTAATAACAAATAATTTTATCTATGACAGTAAGGAATTTCATAGGGTGATTAATAATCAAGTATGGATGTGGGCAGTCTTTTTTTGAGTGAAATAATGATGTTAAGACTCTTGCTTGTACTTTAGAGGTAGTTGTCATTGAGATTGCACCAATCAACGGAAGGCAATGCTTGATTCCCCCACTTGCAAATTTTAATACCAAATTTCCAAAGAAAACAAAAGTAAGATTATACTCACAGATACTACCCCGTGTGTATACTCTTTGCACTATGAAAAATTGTTAATTCATATTCATTATACTTAGCTATGTTATCTAAAATTCTCAACATGTTGATTGGTGCTTCTAGTTCATTTATGCCAAAGTTAGAATATGGTTAGTTTGTTTATTGTAATCTAATTATGAATATAGGTAATTGTTTATTATAATTTTCCTATTTTTTTGTTTATTTAATTTAATAGTCAAATAGATAGAATATGGGTAACTAATTTAATAGAATAGTTAGAATATGAGTAGCTAATTTGTTTAGTTAATTGTTTATTGTAATTTTTCTAATTTTTTAGTTTATTTAATTCTTGTAGTGATGGCAACTTGTTTGTCTCTGTTTTGTACCTCAATTTGTAACTCAGATTTCATTGTATTGCATTATCTATTATAGTGTGTTCAGATTAATTTTAATATGGATAAAAGTTGAATTGGAAAATCTCGAGTTAGTCAAAATTACATTAATGGAGTTGAGGAATTTCTTAATTTTACTTTTGAAAGATTTTCTGTAGATGGTAAGATTTTGTGTCCATGTAAATGTTGTGTGAATACGCTGATGATGAATAGGGAGAGTGTGCATAGGCACTTGGTGTGTAATGGGTTTTGCATTGGTTATACACGTTAGTTTTTCCTGGTGAATCCATATTGTAAAATTCAAATTGAGAAGAGATTAATGAAAGAAATGTGAACCATACATCTGTGTATGAAGCTTGTGATGACAATGTGCATGACTTGTTGCGTGATGCATTTGGAGTTGTCGATAATGAGAGAAGAACAGATGATTTGCAAACAATACCAACTGCTAATAATATGAATCAGCAACTAAATGATGCTCAACAAGTAGAGGTAAATGATTTCTTTGACTTAGTTAGAGATAGTAATGAACATTTATATCAAGGATGTAAAAGTTTTTCAAATCTCTCATTTATTGTGCATCTTTACCACCTCAAGTGTCTTCATGGATTGAGTAATGAGGCACTATCAGAGTTACTTGAGTTATTGCGTAAAGCTGGATGGGAGTTGCCAAAAGCATTTTATATTGCGTAGAGTTGCCAAAAGGCCTTTTCATATTGAGAGAGTTTTAGTTGTAATCTCTTGATTTATAAAAGAGATGTGAGAGACGTGATTGTAACCCGTAGAAGTAATCAGTGAGAGAGGCGATTGATGTCTGTGAAACTAATTAATTATAATGGTTTGATCTTCACCCGTGAAAAAAATCGTGGTATTTTTCAAGAAAGATTCTTGGAGTGTGGATGTACACAAGGAGTACTGAACTATGTAAAAATTAGCGTGTTCTATTTTTCTTCTCTGATCCTTTTACATTCTTGCACGAGAATTTGATATTTATGATATTTGCTTGCAAGAATTCGTTACACTTATACTTGGAGATTATTCATTTTTCAAAGTCAACACAACTCATGTCGGCTTTAAGGATGTCATACAGATTCAATAATTGGTATCATAGCTTAATGCTCAAATTAATAAGAGTTCACCATCTTGAGCTATGTCATTGTGGTGAAGTTTTTTATGAACACGGTCAATCTATTTCTAAACCTTCTTTATTTGATGGAAATGATTTTAATTATTGGAAGGTTAGAATGAGAGTTTATTTACAATCTCCTAATTATGAATTACAAGAAATAGTTGAAAATGCCATTATGTTCCAAAGTCATTTGATTTGACGGAACATGATAAAATAAACCTATCTTTAAATTCCAAAGCCAGGAATGTGTTATATTGTGTATTTGATATAAATGAATTTTACAATATTCATATGTGTGTTGGAATTATGTCCATAAAATAGAGTGTAATAACTATTTATGATTATTTAGTTATTTCTCTGACATTTTTTATTACTGAATTTAATGAATGAAAGTTTTCCTTTAACTAAAGTGTGTTTATAATTTACTCAAGTCTTGAAACTATTATCAACGTAAGAAGAGTAAAGATAGAGGGGTTTTCCAAGCAAACTCTTCTAAAATAATTTAAAATGTTATTCGCAGTCCCATGATCGATTGGGTAATCTAATCTGATTACGACTAATAGGTTGAACCAAATGATGTCAGTCTTGGGACATAAGAGTAGAGACTCTAACGGTTGACCTAGACATGTTATGAAACATGTTGAATAGACTAGTAACAAATAATTTTAGAGCAAAGCCGTTTATCTAGCTCTAAATCTAATTCTTACATCTTAAGGGTATTTTTGTGATTATCTTAATCCTAAGGTGAATATGAAACTTGACCTAGTTACTTGTGAAATTTGATATGTCAAAGGAGTGAGTTCCAATTGCTGAACAATATCTCAGCTGTTGGAATCGTGATTCAACTATGTTGGAGTTGCGTGATTCACAGATATAAAATTCATGGTAAGATTGTAAAAGCAAGAATATCACCTTATGCTTTATTGATGGGTGTGTGAATAAATAAACCAGGCCTGATACATGATGACATAAGTCATTGAATAAGATATGGTGAACTGTATGAGACACTTCACTGATATGTCTTTCTTATTCACAGTCAATAAAGGAGTTAAGGAAAAATAACTAAAGGGGTAAATGACAATTTTACATCTCACTCTTGTTATTGATATTCACGAAGGGTGATATGTTAAAATATTATGTGGACCGTAAAATAAAGATGTTTATTTGCATTAACAGAAAATGTAACACGCATGAATCGAGAGTTGATTCAGCATCAGACTTATAGTGGAGTCGTACGATGTAGGGATTAAATAGGTCAGGAATTTATGGAGATAAATTAGTCGGGTATTTATATCACATAGCTTTATTTATATGGGTTCATTCAGTCTCAAGAGTAGCTGGACAACATTTGTCTCGCCCTCTTCAGTCATTTTAAGGTTGAGGGACTCAAAAGTCTGCAGTTCATTCAACAATTGAGTCATGTTGAATTGTAACTTGTCATAACATAGTTGGTCGTGAACGCAGAAAAAACTGGTGTGAGCGACTAAAGTATAATGTTAACTTTAGTCCGCTCATCAATGGTCGCCCCATGTACTTTTGCCTTGTGCATTATGTTTATCATATTCAAAACATGTTCTCGCACAAAAGTACCATTTCTCATCTTAGTCGTCATATAGCTCCTATTGGCCTCATGACGACTTTGATTAGACTGCTGCCCAAACATCGCTTGTAGAGATTCCATAATCTCATAGGCAATCTACATGCTTTAATACTTGGTTTTCAAAACATCATTTATGCTCACAAGCATATAGCACTTCACCTTGTTGTTTGATATGATTCAAGCATCATATTTGTCCCTAACATTCTTAGGGTATTAGCATGAGGCTCCTCAGGACATTCCTCGGTAAGAACCAACTTATGGTTCTCACAAATCAGCATTAAATTCATAGTTGATTTCCAACGTATGAAATTATCACCATTTAATTTTCCAAGCGCGAGTAAAACAGTAACAGGGTTGTCTATGGTAGACATAATAATGAGAACTGAAATTTAAAACATACAAGATTTAATATAATTGATAAATATCTAGAACTGGAAAGGTAAACGTGATGTATGAATGCAACATAATAAACACACAAATTAAACATTTACTAATCATGATAAAATAACCCAACGATTAATGTGTTACCTTAGGGTCAGTTAGATTAATCTCAGACTGTCTATGAGACATTCTCATCCTTATTAATTAAAACTTAAAATATCTCATATTTTCTCTTTTAACAATAAGGTATCGCTTGTTCGGTCAAGTCACGCTATCTACATGAAAGCTTAATTGTAACTTTATGAGTGTAACTCATTATTTCAGATTCCATGACTTCAATTAGAATATGTCGCCTTAGGGTCGATCAAAACTAAACTACATCACTTCCTCATGTCTTCTTAAGAAGTCCAACCTTGATATTGGTAAAGCTCGAAACCTTCCTTAGGAGGATGAAAACAAAGCCATCTCTAGGCCATTACTGCACCTCACGGTGTTGTACTAATGATGGAGACCATAAGTTACATTGATATGTCAACCTTCTTCCACTCACTATTTTAGGATTATGTGTTTCCATTTTTAACTAATCAATTAATTACTAGTTAAAATAAGAACCCTATGAATATTTAATAATCGGTTATGCCAAACTCGTTGGTCTAAGTTCATTTTACCTTATAAAGCGTTTAAGTCATAACTAGGTGAACTCAGATTAACTAATTAAGTATATTCATCAAACTTTAATAAAACTCTTTTACTAAAATTGGTTATCCTAAATTTTACTATAGTCCTTAAGATAGTGTGATTACCAAGTTGTAACTAATTAAAATCTAGCAGTTTACATGCAATTTTTTCATAAAACTATACATATAAATATATTAGAACAATCTTAATAAATCATGTTTATACTAATGAGATGCATGATTAAATAAAACTGTGTGAGATTTTCATGTATGGCATGGAAACGACTAATGCATGTACATGTTATCAAACATAATAATTAAATAAAATAATAATGAACTGAGTGACTATTGAGTATTTCTACATTATAACCACTGAAATAAAGAAATAAAATTACAAAGCCGATTTCAAAAATACATATTTATCAAATATTGCCTTCTCCTTCTTATGTCTTCCTTCATAATCTTCAAGTTCGAACAAATAAAACCTTTTAATTAGGAAAAACTATTTTTCTTAATTAAAATTAATTTCTATAATTATCCTTTTAAAATAGTTGTCTTTAGTCAAATAAATATTTTATTTGATTTGGTCAAACCCAACCAACCTATTAATTTCTAATATTCATAAATTAATAATTAATAATTAATTTTATACATTAATTTTAAAATTTAAAAGAATAATTGATAGATTTGGGGTTATCATCAAAATCTGCAGCGATAGGGTTAGTTGGTATCAGAGTTTATGTGAAACTTTCTTAAATGTGACAACAGTTGCCACCGACCACCATCCACCGCCGGGTCTGCCGCCGCCGGCCACCATCAATTTTCCGGTTACGTTGCCGAAACAGTAAAATCCGGTGACATTGCCGATTTTCACAAATCAGCGACGCCAGTGCGTTCTTTTTCCTCTGTCGTTCGTCTCGTGCGTTCTTCGTCTTCTAGCGATCAGAATAATTACAATAAATATTCAAAATAAAATTACAAAAATTTCTACGCTCCAAAATGACTTACGCGAGATCTAAGAAAAAAATTAAAGAACAAAGCCTAACTGAATAATCACCATACAGTTAACGATATATTATTTTTCATACATTCATAAAACATTACCATTCATTCATTCATTCATACATATCTCATATTATATGAATAATGCAAAAAAAAATCCACACAACATTTTGCATATCAATATATAAAGACCGCTCTGATACCAATTGTTGAAAACGCAGCGCAGGCGCAACGGAGACGTTTAAAAAAATTAAATAAAAATAAATCTATAAAAAAATAAGCGCGATGCAATGATTTTTAAAAAATAAAAAAAATTATTGAAAACTCTTTTCAATCAGGATTCATTATAAATTTATATATTAGATCTACAACATACAAGGTTAGAAATCATAACCTCTTGTAGTCTAAATCAAACGTCCCCGCAAAATCGATCGATTCTCCGTCCCACGAAACTATTCCAACGATTACTAGACTCTGAGATCCACACCAATATCTTCCAAGTCAATCTTCAACTCGCTAGGACGTGTGTGGGCACGTAGAATATTACAAGACACCATTTCTGTCTCTAGATGTTCTCAACTCATGAAATCTAGAGATTTACTAAGAAGGACTTTTGTGAGACGATTCCTTAAAAGAACCTGATGATTATTCTTTTTGGAGATTTGATTAACTATTAATCGTAGAGAATAATCACTCTGAGCAATTGTGTTCACAACTCAATTCTCTGATTGATGAACTTACACTCTGATTCGACTGATTGATCTGATCAACTAATCAATTGATCCATCAACTAAGGTCATTCGAATAAAATTTGTATCTTATTCTAGATAATGACGCATTTTAAGGATAATTAAAAATTAACATTTAATTTTAAATTACCCAATATAGTGGGACCCATCGTGTGACACTGCAGTGTGACACGCCTACTGTTGTAGTGCCTTATGGCATTACAACAGTCGATGATGATCTATGGTTCTCAATCATTTATTGACACGCGGCAATGACTGTAAATTAAATATTTATTTTAATCAGAAAAATATCTAGATATTAATTTATTCAAAATTAACATATCTGATCACCATATCAACTAAATTATCTTTTATTTCACATACATATTTAGTTTATCCAAATTATTATCTAATAATAATTTAATTATCTAATTTCAAAAATTAGATATTTTTTATCACTTATCTGTAATTGAAAAAATAATCGATAATTATTTTTATATATAATTTCCAAATATTACATATATATATATACTTTAATTAATTAATTAATCACACATGATTATCTCATAATTATGTACTTGCCCAAGAATTAAAATTTATCTGCAAGTCACTCATTTTCTCATGTCCTGAAATACTCACACCCTAGACCGCATAGTATAGAGGTGGCTTGAAAACCATGGACTTATAATCCTAAGCTCTAATAAATCAGATTATTAATTAATCTTTTTAATTAAATAATCATATTTATTAATTGTATTATTACTTCACTGTAAATATGGAATTGCACGCTAGCGATTATAGATTATATTTACAGAGTATTTTCATGTAATCCACTAATATAATCATTTCACGTAGTTCTGTCTTCCAATTATTGGTTCTTAAATTAGAACTAGTCAAAATTATCATTTTACCATTCTAATTACCTCTTGATCCTTAAGTACCATTAATCCACTAGTGAATGACTAATTTATAATCTTATTATAAATTTGAGCTCAATAATCATTCAGTTCCAGAATTAACATTTAAGAGAATTAATATACAATCCGTTAGGAAAGTTTGGACTCTAAATCTTGTAAGATCATGATCCCAGCCATTTATATCACTGAATCTCTAAAACAAAAGTCACTAGCATGTTTTACAAGCAAACGAGTGAATCAAAAGATCTAGTAGACATGTATAGGAGTTCATGACTACTTAAAATTCACATTGATCTGCATATGATCATCGAATTGATGTGTATTAAATCATTATTATCGACGACACGTTGATAAAGATATTAATTCATATCAATCCAGTCATATATAATATCATTATATAAAGTACATTCACTAAGATATATATCCACATCAATGATCTGGATCTAGATCACACACATTCATAATACTTAGTAAACCATACTATCAACCATGCATCAAAGATTCCATAATTTAATATGTTGCTGACAATTTTACTCATTATCTATGATCTTAATCATCTCATACTAATACAAGATCACAGTCTCATTAATGAATATGTAATTTTTAGATATTTGTATAAATTATTCAACAATAATTTAATAGAACAATTATAAGAAAAATATAATCCTCATTAAATTTCATATCAAAATGTCAATACACATGCTTTGAAGGCATAACCCCCAACATAAATTTCATCTATCGATTAAATTTAAACATTTATCCCAAACAGTATGCCAACGCCAATTAACCTTTCGAGATCTAGAATGAAGATTAGCCACCAAATAAACATAATATTTTCCAACCATAATTGGCTCCATCCAAACGATGTAGCATAAAAATCGCATGGATGACACCAACCAACTCCGCCTCAAATACAAAATATATGACAAGGTAAATAGCATAACAACCCTTAACAAATCCACAACCTGCAAGCCCATGACTACCAAAAGTCGTTACATCTATATTCACCTTAATAAAAGCCACTTTTATTTGTGCTGGTAGTTTTTTTATTTAACAGTCCGAGTGTCTGGGTTAGTTTACATACAGTTTGACTATTCCCTCTCCGGGCGATCTTAAGGGAGTAGTCCCCCTCTTCCACCTTATGCATTTAAGGGTTATTAAACTCGAAAAATGCTCTCCGTAAAAATTGAATTTTTGTTGACAAGAAAATGAAGCATCTCCCTTTAGAACCTCATTAACACATTTAACACGATATCTTCGTTAACATATTTAATAATATATCAAAACTATTCGATAATCATCTTCTGGCAATATTCATCACACTTAATAGATAATGTTACTAATTACGGTATGGAATAGATTCACCTTCCTAATTTGTTGCTCTATATGTTTCTTGTAGGATGTCAATCACATTTAGAATAATGGATGACCTCAAGAGACTTACAGGGATAACACTGAAATATGTTCACTTCGTGGTCAAAGCAGAATCATTACACGCCTGCTGATCTGAGGGTTTGGAACTTAGGCCAAATTCGCATGGCTAAGTGTTTTTGTTTATTTCTCTTGTCTGGGTAGAACTGATATAACATCCAAAGTCTATAAATAATATGAAATTGGAAGGAAATATTACTTTTTATGTACATAAAAGTAATTATAACCCCATTAATATAAGAGCAGTGTTGTAGTTTTGTGTTTTGAAGTTAAAATTTGGTTATGCATATATATGTTCTTTTGGTCTCTAGTTGCACCTCCTACAAATCAAGGCATCAAAGCGTAGTCTTGTTCTCTGAGACACGATTGTGCTTAGTTTGCTGAAATGACATTCAACAACGACAAGAATATTCGTCACTGAAAACATTCACGGATGAATTTAGGTTTCGCTGCTGAAATAATTCAGCAACGAAAGTTCTGGTTATCGCTGAATTTTAAGCGGACCTTCCTTTCATCGTGAAACGCTTTGAAACATAGTTCATCAAAACGTTTTGGCGACAAATAGAACTTCATCGCAGAAACCCTTTTGTGACGAGGTATTGGTTTTGTCGCCAAAACCTTTTCCGACGAGGCTATTTGCGACAAGCTTACGAGGACATCATTTTCATTGGTATATCTTTTTACCAACGAAACTTGGAACTTTTAATGACGAAAATTTTAGTCGCTAAAAAATGTTTGCTGGATTAACCACGCGTGGGCCGATTAGTTTTCAAATGGGTCATTCTTTGGTAAGGTATTGGGGATGATAATACTATTAGATCGTTTGTTCAACCATTTATTTTAGTCGATTAGAATACTTGTAACCTGACTAATAGGTTTCCTTCTAGAGAGAAAAAAAGAGAGATGAGTTTATAGATGAACAAACTTGTTTGCACTAAAAAGAATTGGGCATAAAGTATTGGTGACTTCGAACAAAACATGGGTAATTAAAAAATTATTAAAAATAGTTTATTTGCTATTGTCGTTACTTACTAAAGCTACTATTATGAGCACATAGTTTTGAATAACAATATTGTAAATCATAATTGATTGATTTAGTTTAAGAATAATTCTATACCGATTAAATAATTGATCAAGTTTGAGTTGATTATGATGTGTCAAGTATTTATAGGTTGGTGTTTAAAAACATTTTAATGAGTGTGAAAATATCAACTTATAAATGATTTACAGATTGCTTAATTACTTAAAATTTGATCAATTATTTAGTCAGTATAGAATTATTCTTAAGTTAGTTGAAGACTAAAAGAGTTAATTTTCTAAATCTACTGCTAGCAACGTATGGTAGCGTTTAGCCTCAGAGACTCCTATCTCTTTTGTCAAAGTTACATTATAAATTCTAAAGGGAATGATGAAATATGACTCGAACTCACGACCTCTATGGTATGAGTGTGGGGTTTAACTAATTGCGTCAACTCAGCTTGTCTTCAGAGACTTCTACTTCATTGACAATCTTAATAGGCTTGATTTGTTCAGAGTGGTCATCACTTGGTTAGATCCATTTTAACATGCTTAAGTTTGCCCTTCATTTTCATGACACCTCTTTGTGAGTATGTTCCTTCATATAACTATCACCTAGAAAGTTGGACCTATTTTTATGATATTCAGTGAATTCACGTGTCATTCATTAGAAGAGGCAATCACATTATTGTGAAGTCACTCCCAATAATCTTCTCTAATAGGATAATATTGTTTCTTTTTTACATTTTCAGGTACAAGAATATTCTTTCCAATAATCCTGGTATTTAATTCCATAAATTTTCCGTACAATTAGTTAACAAATAGATATAATCATCTTAGGTATAAATAGATAACAATTCTAGATCTATTATAAATTTTAATTAATCAGATGTGTCAATTATTTATAAGTTGATAATTTTTTCACTTATTAAATTGATATGCTAAATTGATATTTAAATAATTGACACATGACTGGACAATTAAAATTTGATCTAAATTTTAGTTGGTATAGAATTACTCTATTTGAACCCAAACATACTAGAAGTTAAGGCTTGTTTAGAAGATTTTCTAATTTGGATTATTATTTGTGAAAATGAAAATTTGCTAGAAATTAAGTTAAAAAAGTTGAGACAGTGTCAAACAATTTTATATTATTTCTATTAAAAAATCTCAATTATATTCCTAGACATATTTTGAGATATTATGATCTAAAAAATAATGTTATTTTTTTAATAAACAAATAGTTCTTAAATCAGGGACATCCATAAATAATTAGTGGAATTATGTTAGTCTAACTATAGCAAACTTTAGAGTCGCATAAGAAGAGAAAAAAGAGAGTAGAAAATGCATTTTTGGTCTCCTAAGTTATATTCTATAATATTTTCTTTGATCTAAATGAGTTCAATTTGTGGTGCAACATAAGTTTACGTGACAAAATTAGATTGATTGAATTATTTAGTTTAATTAAAATGCACCAATCCATTTTTATCACGTACACATATGTGCAACACAAGTTGAGTTAAATTACGTTTTCTTACATAAGCCTTAAATTTTGGTATTTTTTTGTCATTGATGACCTAAATAACCGAGTCAAATAATGATATTAATTATAAACATTCAAGTTTATATTAATAAACTTAATGAAATGATAAGATTTTAAATTATCTGAAGACTTATAATGAGAAAATTAAGTTAAATAACTAATAAATACTAAATCTTAACTATATATAAAAATACAAATAAAAGTAATTGCACTAAATAGATAATTTTGAAAGTTGAGTTAAGAGATAGTATATTTTTTAATTTTTAGGTAAATAACAGATTTTTTGTCACAACGCCATCAACCAGCTGTTCATGATTTCCGATTGACGATTTTACTCTTCTTTTGACAGATTCTATCATCTGATTTGTAGGGTCATTTCACTTAATGAGATATTATTATTTTAAAAATTTTGGGTTATACTATCATTAATATATATTATTTTTAATTTAATTTAATTGCTTGTTTTTTATTACCTTTTTTTAGTGAATTTGGTTATGGAAATTATCTTTTCCATAACCGAATAATTGTCATCCGGATTTTCAGTGTTATTTTAGTAATATTTCAATATATGATATATTGTACAAGAATGATTTACTATGATCTACCGCTTATTTAAATATGATTTACTATGATATATTGACCGAGATTTTGTAGAGTTCTTTTATTAGATGATTTTTTTTTCAAAATTACATTACAGATTCTAAGGCGAATGAGGGCTATGACTCGAACCCATGACCTCTAAGGTATGAGAGTGGGGGGTTTAACCAACTGCGCCAACTCATCTTATTTTTTTTTTATGATTGATTTACATTTTAGGTTAGTTGTTATTTATCATAATTAATAAAGTAGTAGTTTTCATAACAATAGTTAGATTTTATTTATTTTTTCAATTATTTGGGTGAAGTTTGATTGGTTGGTTTTAAAACGAAATATGTGTATCAGTTAATATATTTTAGGGAAGTTAATATTATATCCGTTTTTTAAAGTGAAGTCAGAATTTACTGATTTTTAATTTTTTCGTTAAGTATGTTGATTATCATTTATGAAAATTATAATTGTATAATTAAAGCATTAATATCTACCATAGTGGAGTCAAGTGTATCACTTATTTACTTAGAATTTATTATGATAATCGTACATAACATGCATTATATATCAATTTATTAGAATTTTTGAATTTAGTTTATTGATCGAATTATCACTGATTTATTGTTGATTTTTTATCGATTTAGTTTGATTTCTTTTTAAGTGTTTTTTATTTAGTATTTAAAAAAGTAGTTGTTTAGATGGAAATATATATAAAAAATAGCGTTTAGATCTTGATTACGGTTTAAATCCATTGATAATCACTGTTTCCTTATTTGTAGAGTATTTTATTAAATCAATCAAATTTACATATCTGACTTACCTGAAAATATAGTTAGTATCATAGTATATTTTTTATAGATGATGAGTATATTTGTCTAAATTTATTGACTATTTAGGAAATTTACTATTTAACTAATCATATTAAAAATTTATTATTTCTTAAAAGACCCCTTAATATTATCTAGTAAAATTTCTCAAAATAAAAATGTAGAACTAGAAAGAAAGAAATATTTTTATACAGTATTATCGTTGATATATTTAAAATTTACTACATTATTCTTAACCACAAAATTATCCACACAAGACATAGGATGATGGCCACGAACTATGGTGGGGAAATCAAAAGCTTTAACCTTGGAGGTTGAAAGCGATTTATAGAGACACACTGAGTAAGAATTCGATTATTGGACATAATGATAATCACAGACTAGTCTTAGTCTAAAGTAATTTTCGTGGATGCCAGTTTTCTGTATATTGTTTTCAGCAAATCAACGTTGCATATTCATTTGTGGTTCTATATCGTTCTAGAGACGAGAGCCAGAAGGTAATCAGTCATCAGTAATCACATATTATACTTTTGGCTGCTTCTGTGAAGTGGGTTTGTTCCATTTGCCAGACGCCGGCAGCCATTTCCCCCCATTTTTATCTTCTTCTTAATTAGAAGGGAGAGTCAGGTTCAGTGCTTAATCGAATTTAGTCTCCCGACTTCCTTGAACTTGAAGGGTATGGATGAGTGAACCTAATTTCTTATATTATTTTTAGCTCTGGATCTTTGGATTTCTCTGTCTTCCATTAATACCATGCTCTGATAAATTTTCTTTCTGATTAATTTCGTGTTTTTCTCATCTGAATTCGAGCATTTCTGCTAATAAACTATATTTGAGCTGAATGATCTCTCTTATATGCAGTTTGATTCATCAATATCCTCTGCTACATATTAAATTAACATTCCTAGCATGCTTTATGTTGGGCTTTCATCTTTGTAGTAGTGCGTGTCTAGTTTTCGCGTATTGATTTTGTCGTTCAGTTGTGATTTTGTCGTTAGTTTCCCTAATTCCAAGGGGTTCAGTTCCTAGAAATTAGGTGGCCTTTTTTTGAGCTTTATTACCTGTCATGGCGCATCTTTCTTTGGCTTTGTTCTTGCTGTACAGTTATGACTTTCAGTCTCTGACCTCTCTAGGTTTCCGGGGTTTTTTCTTTTTGATCATTTTCTACAAAAACAACTGCATACTTTATTATTGTTTTAAATATCTGAGCAGTTCCTTTTTGTAATTATGGACAGGTCTTTATTGGTTGGTTCATTTGATAACAACCTGCACATCTCCTCTTCCTCCCATGTCTTTCTCACTTCAAATTCAATCAGTATTGAAAGGGTTTCTCTCATTCTCTGAGCTTTGAGGTTCTTAACCATGGAGGATTCGTATAAAAATGGTGAAGCAGAAGATCATGGCCTTCAGATTATCAGATACTCACCTTACCAGCCTTGTACCAAAATGTCATCACCCTGGCTTGATTTGAGAGTCTTTTATGTTAGGGTCAGTAATTTTCAGGTTGATGATTTAACCCCAGAATTTCTCACTCTAAACCATATCCCTCTAAGCCCTGATACCCTTTTGGAATTCAATGGTGTTAGAAGTAGCAGTTACTCAGATGGTGTCTCCTCATTTCTTAGGAGGGATAGGGTAGATAAGAAATCTGAAGAGGTCACATTTGTGAGTACTGATAGTATAAGGTTGAGTGGGAGTGTGAAATTTGAGGTATTTGATAAAGATGATCTTATTCTTTCGGGGGTATTAGAAATGTCTAATTGCAACGGTTTCGTTGGGGAATCCAAAAGCAATAATACAAAGAAATGGAGCATGAATTGTGATTCAGAGATCACTGCTGGAGTTGGGTTCTTGAAGGGGAAGCATAATGTTGGACCGGAATTACTTTGCCCGACGATTGAGGTCTACGTTGCCGGTTTATCCGGAAATCCCATCATTTTTACCAAAAGTTTGCAGCTTGGTTCCCGGAAGAAGCAGAATAGGAAGTGCATGTTGGATTCAATACCAGAGAATGAAACAGCTGAAGACCATAAGGGTTCATTTCATGGACACGATGATGTGCAGGTAACATGATCAGACTGTTATTATGTTGCTATTCACTTTAATGCTTAATTTTTTCATGTTTAATCCTTGTTGGCACGTGGCTCACATCGTCGTACTTCTGCGCTGGTAAAAAAAAGCCTAGTACGTTTATCTTTTACACTTAGGTTCTAAAGAATAGAATGGACTTTTCAACTTGATATCAGGCTTAGTTGGGCATGTGCTTGTATGCCGCTTAGTTTGATTGTTTGTGCCTCATAGTTCGGTTGATGTGTGACGTGTGGTTTGGCCTAAGTTTGCTATGTAGTATAGTCAGTTACTGTATGTTGTGATGCAGAAAGGTGTGTTGAAATGTATCCCTTGTACATTTTCCCTTCTGTGCTACTTAAAAGATTCTAGTACACTTATCTTTAGCACGGAGTAGAAAGGTTAAGCTTTTCAACTGTCTGAAAAAGCCATGTTTATGATTCTCTCTTTCAATACGGAAGTGAACTTTTTAATGACTTACAGATACTAACATAACATAATGTAATACACATATGGATGTTTGTTCTTTTGGGTTATATATATGCCTGTTACTTCCTGTCTTGGAACATGTTCCTTGTCTCAAAGAAGTCAGTATTTTATTTAAATTATGAAAGTTGATTTGGTGAATTAGAATCTTATCCTAGAAGGGGTCATTAGTCATACTCATAGCAGCATGGGCAGTGGCACATGTTTTTAAGTGATGGGATATTATTCGATTATCCTTTTGTTTTCAAAATCCATCTTCTGCCACTGGCACTACACCTCAATCCTTGACACATGTTGGATTATATGCGACCGGGGACCACTCTCTCTTTCTTGAGGCTGTTTCCTTTTTGCTGCGTTATAATCATAACTGCTTCGTTATTATTTCGTTATTTCTCTCTGCAATTAAGGATCTGAGAGTAAGCCAGCACCTTGCACCCATTGATCTGAATTCATAGTTAATGTTCCCTTTCATTGAGTTTATCTTTCTTCTCTTTGTCTACCTAATAGACTATATTTGCAAATAAATAACATTCGTAATTGAATCCAGACTATGGAATACGATTGAGTGTAATAGTGTTTTGTCATGGAATGATTTTAAGTGTATAATCTTTGCCTGCTACGCAATCTCTCTCTCTCTCTCTCTCTCTCTCTCTCTCTCTCTCTCTCTCTCTCACACACACACACACACACACACACTGACCATGGAGCTGTTTGGGTGGAAGGAATCTTAGGGTGGGAATGACTATGTAATGCAATTCCCATGTTAAGGATTAGCCTTTTTGTAATTGAGTTAATGAGTTTGGAGGTAATTTGATTTCTAGGTAATTAAAACCCACTTGGGTGTGTTTTCAATATTCCTGCCTTGGAAATGCAAATATGATTGAAGAAAAATCATTTTTCATTTTCAAGATTTTTCATTATTTTAGATAAAAAAATCTCTCTTTAGACAATAAAAATTAAATAAATATTTGTAAGAAAATAACTAAAAAATTTTAGCCATATATTTCTAGATAATAATCACATTAATTAAATTAAATTTTAATATATAAATATAATATATAGTTTTTAAAACTATATATAATATTTTATTAGCTTTGAGAAGATCTCACTTTTAAATTATTAATTTAATTGTACTACAAATTCAATTCTTTTATCTTGAATATTTTTCAAGCACCAAATTCTCTCAGCATAATAATCTAATATTAAGTTCTCTATGCAATCAAACACCTTAGTCTTACATACTTGTATATATTCATTTCACTTACATCATACTCCAAGTAATTTAATTTCTAATACATACGTAAAGCTATATATTCCATTAGGTGTTTTCTGGCATTTTACCTTGTATTAACACCCATGTTGTCTGGTGATAGGCTGCAGAATACATAAATTACAAACAAGAAGATGAAGAAGACTACAACATGTACTGGAGACGGACAGATTATTTCGACAGTGAAGATGGTGAACTTTCATGGTTCAACGCTGGTGTGAGAGTTGGTGTAGGTATCGGGCTAGGCGTTTGCCTTGGACTCGGGATCGGAGTCGGCTTGCTCGTACGAACTTACCACGCAACTACTCGGAATTTCAGGAACCGGCTTATATGAACTCTGTGATTTGTATTTACCATTGGCTTATTTCTCCTTAAAATTTTCAAGGTAGCTAACAGTTTTGTTTTTATTTTTGTTGCTTTGGCTTGTGTTCTTCCCCGACATGCTTCAGTTCAGATTGTAATATGATTGATTTGTGGAAGTTTTGTTCGAGTGTTAAAGAATTACAGGTTTGTGCTCATTGGGGGTTCTAGTCTTTCATTTGATTATCAGGGCTATCTAATAATCATGTCACAGAGAATACTGCCATGTAATAACTGCAGACACTGTGATTTGTTTATTTCAATTTTAACATACCAAAAAATTACATTATTTGAATCTCAATTAACTTCATAAATTAATTTATTAAGTTCATATCATACAATGTAACAAAATACTCCTAATAACACATATTTTCATAAAGTGTAATAAATTATAATTCAATAATTCACATGTCCAAATACTGTTTATGGATACTACATGAATACTCTTACACGAATACTTAAAATTTCAAGCTCCAATGAAGTTAATTAATTAAACTCTTCTAAGTAGTGTATCATTTTATTAATTCCAAAGCATTTCACTATATACATGAAATTACACTTTTAAAATTATAAATAAATATTAATTACTCAAAGAATTGAATAGTCCATTAATATAATCATTACATATAGATGAAATACTTCATAATTAAAACTAAATAAATGACCCGCTAATCTCTCCAATTACTTTTCTCAGTGAATTTCGTTGAATTTCTAGTGAATGCTGAATAATAAATTTAATAACGGATAGAAGTAAATAATTTCTATTTGAAAAGGGTTTATTCGAAATAAACAAGACGAATCAAATAGATCATGCATCTTAGAAAAGGGAAAAAAAGAGAGGAAATCATGCAAACTAGAACTGCCAGTATTCTGAAGGGACCCAGGTGGATTCGAACCACCATCCTCTCAGACTAAGAATTCTAAGCGCTCTTCCATTTTTTGAGCTATAGGTCCACGTGTGAAAGATGCTTTCCGACATGTGATCTTTACACTCCCTAATACTGGGAGATAAACAAACAATTTTGAACTGTAAACAAATTTCAGGAGCCGTTTATTTAAAAGATTTTTTATCATTATTTATTTTAATTTGAAAAACAAAAGAAACTTTGGGATTGCTGAATAAAAGACAAAATAATAAAGCAACGGAGCCATCATAGTATTTTTAAATTACTCCAAAATAAAAGGAAGGGTGGTTATTGGATCATTTACCGATCTGGGTCTGATAGATCCCATATTTTCTATTCCTTCGAGGGAAGGAAAAAATGAATTCCATTGTGGAGCCGTATGCAATGCACAAAAGATGCCTGTACGGTTGTTCAAGTCTATCTTTTTTTTTTTTATCTTTGACTCATCATGCGAGATAGAGAAACCATTTATTAAATCATCAGGGTAATGATCCATCAACCTGCTAGTTCTTTTTATGAGGCACAAACGGGAGAATTTATCCTGGAAGCGGAAGAATTACTGAAGCTGCGCGAAACCATCACAAGGGTTTATGTACAAAGAACGGGCAAACCCTTATGGGTTGTATCCGAAGACATGGAACGGGATGTTTTTATGTCAGCAACAGAAGCCCAAGCTCATGGAATTGTTGATCTTGTAGCGGTTGAATAAGAAATAGCAGGGATTTCACGCAAATCCGCAATTGGATATTTTATCTTCTTAGAATATTTTCTATTAATTAATCTAGTACTATTAATATAGAATATAGAAGTAATTCATAATCATCCGGTTAGGATCGATCTAAACCAACTCATTATGTATACGATTCAACATGCCAACTATTAAACAACTTATTAGAAACACAAGACAGCCAATCAGAAATGTCACAAAATCACCCGCCCTTCGGGGATGCCCTCAGCGTCGAGGAACATGTACTAGGGTGTATGTGCGACTCGTTCAGATCATGAACTGGGACAAAAGAAAGGAAACAATTTTTCCAGTATCAGCGATCAGTACCAGTGAATAGGATAGAATGGAAGAATTACATTCACTATCTAAAAATAAATCAAAAATATTTCTCGTATCCTTCTATTGTGTATCAAATTTATGGTTTCTATTGGTGCAAATCCAATCACTTCAATTTTCAATTGAAGATGAGAAAGAATTCCCCATTGGTAACAAATGCTTATCCATTAAGCAGAGGAAATCCTATTTAACAGAAGGATTATTCCCTTATTCTTACAAGAACGGACTAAGAGGGTCAGCTACCCAGCTAATCTTCCTAATTAAATACCGTTACTGTATAGGTAGATCTCGTTGTGAAAGACCGATTCCTAGATAATTCATGGGTAGAGCCAAAGAGGGTGAACTGTACAAGTTAACAATAGCATTGATTCAATGAAAGAAAAGAAGGAGCTCCGGTGTATAGAGAGGACCTCACCGTTTAAGAACTAACCATAGAAACGATGGAACCCACTATTTCTTTATCCATTTCTATTTCTTTTTTTTTTTTTATTTACTATGTTTTTTTTGATACCTAGTATCAATACAATTTCTTATTTTGAGGTGAAATGCCTAGAAAAAAAAGAAAAAAAAAAAAAAATCGTGGTCGGGAAGGTTATAGTAGCAAAAGCCATTGGAATTTTTATTTTATACATTGGAAAAATCCGTTTTGTTATTAATAGACTAGGAAAGGGGAAAGGAATAACTGAAAGAAAGGAAATCCATTAGTTATTCATCAAAGTTTCATTTATTCAATGACCAGAATTAAACGAGGATATATAGCTCGGAGACGTAGAACCAAAATTCGTTTATTTGCATCAAGCTTTCGAGGGGCTCATTCAAGACTTACTCGAACTATGACTCAACAGAAAATAAGAGCTTTGGTTTCAGCTTATCGGGATAGAGGTAAGCAAAAAAGAGATTTTCGCCGTTTGTGGATCGCTCGTATAAATGCCGTAGTTCGAGACAATAAGGTATACTACAGTTACAATAGATTAATACATAATCTGTACAAGAGGCAGTTGCTTCTTAATCGTAAAATACTTGCACAAATCGCTATATTAAATAGGAATTGTCTTTATATGATTTCCAATGAGATCATAAACTAAGAAGATTGGAAAGAATCTATCAGAATGTTTAAAATGGAGTTCCCTGGAGAATGAACTCCGGGAAGGTAGAGTAGAAATTAGTATGATAAAATAGGATACTATGCTAAAGTTGTCAAAATGAACAAA
>QANY01005277.1:930061-1144698 GCA_003255025.1 Datisca glomerata | reverse complement strand
ATATATATATACACCAATCTAAGCAACCAAACACAAAAAACTTCAACATACGAACCTGAGTTGTAACTGAAGACAAACCTGATGAGAGTTGCGGCTGAGGCACAGGCTACAATGTCACCCATTGCCGCTCACAAGGCCATTGTAGGAACTACAATTTCACCCATTACCGCTCATAAGGCCATTGAGGAACTACAGTGAGAATGAGGAAGAGGAAATCGCGTCTAAGATGGGGAGAAATTGCTAAGCTTCGAAGACGGAGGAAGAGTATATAATGTCTGAGTGGTGGAGGCAGAAAAAGGCCAATGTTTTTTCTCCTTTTCTATTAGATAGATGTTATTCGTATGCCAAAAGTAAATGTTTTATTAAATAACGTGTTTTAAGTAATGCTAGCTATCATTTCGGTTCAAAATTAAAAAATAAATAAAACCCAACCAAAATTTCATTGTATTCAGATCGGTGGGTTTTGTAAAATTTTGCACACCCCTGCTTGACCAAAAAATCCAACCCCGCAAACGAAGTTCATAACTTGCAGAACATGTCAGGTCTTGATCATTCAGATTTGCAGAACATGTCAAGTCTTGATCATTCAGAACCGTGACCGTCGCCCGTTTTCGCATAGAAAATGCTACTTCATCAAACCAGGTGATTAGTAGCGTTGGTTCTCCTGATGGTTGATCGGGTCAGGTAACAGAAATGGTAAATTATTCAATCGATCATCAAGGAATTTTTTAAATACACATCATCGTGCGTTGAAACCTGATTTTCGAGCTCCAATTCAACAATCTTCTTTTGTTGATGAATGGAATTTCTTCAATCGGATGTACCTCCCCATTTCACATCTCCATAACTAGTTTACAAAATAAATACAAAAACTCAAATTAAAACAGAGCAATGAAGAAAGACCATCAATATCCTTTCAAATCAAATCTTGTTGAGACTAGAAACTTCCCTGACCAAAAGATAACAATAAAAAGTGTCTCTGGAATAGCAATCACAATAGCTTTCCAACATCAGAGACAAAAATAAGTTTTGGTGGAATAGTATCAACGTTTCATAGTATCAGCATTATACAATAACTCCAAGCAGGTACCCGCAACCCAAAAAACATAAAGCTCGAGGAAAATCTATCATTAACAGCTAAAACATAAAGCTCAAGGAAAATCCGTCATAAACAGCTGACGCCTGAGTGTAGAATGATCTCAAAGGCCATCATATACTGCAGAAGCTGAAGATTGAGTTATCCTCTATAGTAATCCATTAGTAAGCTTCAAATTAACAACTATCCATTCACACTTCCGAAATCCAAATATAAATACTCAAAATAGTAAGAGTTATACCTTCAAATTAACAACTATCCTTCCACAAATCTTACTCTTATTCTGGGTCCTCTAATAATAAGAGAGACTTGAAGAATCAACCATATACTATAGCATATACCGACTTCCAGGCACACAGCATGACAGTCACCAAATCAAAGGTGTATACAGCAAGTCCTGAGAGCACATCAGTACAAAATGTCACTGCAAAATGTTGCCACTAAGCAGTTGATCATAAATCCAGCATTCATATTCATTTGTAACAACCAACTTCTTAGACCGTCGGTCAGAAGGCAACACAAATAGCTACGACCTTCTCTGGTCAAAACATGAATCAACTCAAAGGCCTACCGTTTAATAATACCATGGAGGCATGATGAAAAGGGCCGAGACCTTCAAATGACCACAGGTACACGAGTTCCACCTGCTTAATCGCAAGAAGAAATACGCAATGTAGAGAGTGCTTCTTCCCGCATCGCAGCAATCCACCAAGAAAGCTAATCATCCCCAGTTGGCAGTCACAGCACAAACACCAAAAACACACTACAGTACAGCAGCATACCGGGAGGGGGCTTGGAACTTAACATAAGGATCAGCAAAAGGCACCAGTATAGAAGCATCGTCAACTTCTAAGCAACAGACCTACCGGCTTTTGTAAAAATCTTTTGCCCTTCAGTGCGCAATCTTCACTTCCAGAATAATATGGAGTTCACAAAAAATGCATACTACAAAACATCTATCCGTAGACTTCAACCACTCATCTGAATTAGTAATATTTAAGGTAAAACACAATTGACCACGTTTGTGCACGAGATGATTACCTTAATGAGCAAATCCTATAATAATACTGAAGACCAAAAGATTACGACGGAAAAATCAAGAAACGTTCAAGAAACAAAATTGGCCATCTTTAGTTGGAACAATCAAGAGCGAATATAATTGCATTTGCGAACCATAAAGAACACAGAGAGAGAGGGGGGCAGAGAATGACCCCTCTTTTAATAGTTATGTACGACCACGAGATTAATCACTAGGAGAGCAGATCCGATGAATACCATATATTTTTAAAAGATTAACAATGTACTTAAATCGTCCAAGATTCTCATATTCATATGCTTCGCGTCTAAATAAGCTTTAAGTTACAGAAAAAAATATTGAACATAGATAAGAAATTATTTCAAAAATGTTAAAGAAAATAATATAATCTTGATTCTGCTTATTGCTGGAAATCATATAGTTTTGACACGAAATGGACCGCAATTGCATACGAACGTTAAGGGGCGTTGATAAATTTTGTAGCACCCACCTAAGTATAACATAATACTTTCGTGATTGAATTGAGGTACCAAAAAAAATGTAACATGATCTTTTAAATTAACTAAGATTTCAGTCCTGAATTTTTTAGGAGATTTTTTAATACAGAAATTGAACTAATTGCTTTCTAATGGGTTATTATTATTATATATAAAAGACCGCCCTCTAGTTACAAAGATAGGAGATGATAAAACTAGTGGCTTGCAATATCTCCACACTCAGTAGCGGGTGTACCTTATTGATCATATTGATGAAATGAAATTGTGGAAGCTTGCATATGATACTTTCTCATCTGGTCGACGAAACGCTTCTGAAAGTCTTGCGGATATTGATCGCTACCGACCCAATCAGATTTAAACTATGCGTTATAAAGGTAAAGAAAAAAGGTGGAGGAAGACGCGCACACACAGAAGGGGGAGAGCCGGGCAAAAATAAAAACCACAACGCCCGTACCATCCCCCCCATACCCGAAAATCATGTATTTTATTAGTGTTTTATGACCTGCCATGCAAGCGCACCTGCCATGGCAAAGGTCAGGTAACAACATGATGTCACATTCTCAAACAATATAGCTCCGAATATTAGTAACTCCTAGATTTAATCTACCACTAACAATAACTACCACGGTAGAATAATACACTGGAAGAAATCCAATTTTATCGATAAGATGATACATCAAAACCTTGCTTATAACCTCATCAACACTAGCTTCATGCGTCTGTAGGAAGAGCGGATTTAGGCAGCAATAAAACTCTCGAGGTTCCAGGTCACCATCCAAGATACAAAGGATCTGAAAATGAAATTACACGAACATGAGAAATTTGAGAGAACCATCAAAGTAGATTAGAAGAAGAAAGCAAAACAATCCCCAAGTCTCATACCTGAACCACCCATCAGAATACATCTGTTAAGGCCCTTATCCGCGAGACAAAGCGAATCTTTAAAAGTAAGCCCGATACCGCTTCAAGAGAACGAAAAATTTCATTTCAGATCTTAGGATCGAAATCAAACGAAATAATGAACGTAAAGAAAACGCAACAATTACCCGCTAATATGATCGGACGTCACCGATGAGGGGAGGAAAGAGATGTATGCAACGAAGCCGGCACAGGTCCACGAACCTCTCCTTCGTCAGAAGTACGCCCGATAATATTAACAGGACATAAAGAAGCCATATTCAAAACCTAGATCTCGAGACGATCTAAACAGATCTGATGGCAAATGTGGAGGAAGAAGCAGGTTGACGAACAGATCTTAGAAAGAGGATTAAAGAGGGAAGAGACGACGCAGAATATTGGGTTGGCGAGATTAAAAGCGAGGGATGGGAAGCCCTATATATTGACGGATCTGAACAGATCGGACGGCTGTATATGATTTTTGTAGATATGAACGGGTAGATTTGCGCTTTCGGATGAGTCGGTTTATTTATAAGGCTGAGGATTGAGGAAAGGCATCCGACGGTTCTCCTTAGAAGAATGTTCTAGACAGTTGTCTTCTAACGATATTCCTGCCACGATTTTAGTGCTTGGCGGTCTATGGCGCGCACGATTATGGAATGAAGATAAGCATGGAGTGGCCTGTTTGGCTGGTTGGATACAAAATTCGGATTAGTTTGGCATTTTGGCCATTTTAAAAAGGAGTGTTATTGTTTTTTAATCATTTTTAAACATATTCCAGTCAATATTCTTTTAGGATGGATCATTTTTATATACTTATAGTAACTTTTTTTATTTAAATAAGTATGTCTAGGTATGAATAAAATTTCATATTTTAAACAAATAATAAATAAACTTTAACTTTGAAATATATCTAAATATTAAATAAAATTTTAGATTATATATCAAATATAATATATCTAACAATTTGAATTGACGTAGTTGGTTAAATCTCCACACTCATACCTTAAAGGTCGTAATTCGAGTCATATTCTCTTATTCTCTTAAGAATTTTCTTTGATAACTTTGATAAAAAAAAAAAATTAATGTATCTAAGGACTAAATAAAATTCTAGATTATATATCAAATACACCAATGTTTTCCTTTAGATTAACTACTTCATAATTGCTTTTGAAAAAATTTAATATTTATCAATTATTGAGTTACTTTTTGTTATTTGTCAAGATTTTATTATGTTTTTAATTTCTTTAGAGATAATTAATTAACAATATCTCAATTCTAAATCTTTCATCTCCTAATACCTCTTGTTGCAAGTTAAAAATCTATATTTCAAACAAACAAAATATCTAAATAACCATATTATATTAATAGATTTTTCTACCGTAAGATATCATATTTATTCCTTCTTTTCATTTTAAAAAATCTAGATTTTATTCCTTCTTTACATCTTAAAATTTTAAATTTAATAGTATATTGGCATATGACTAATAGTTATTAGAAAAATGAACTAACAGAAAATGATAAAAACTTATCAGCAAATATTCATGATAAAATGTACAAGAGTGTAATTAGTTAATAGATATTATCCAAATATGATTATAATAAACATTATAAAATCAAATGAGTAAATGTGTGAAATTAGTTAGTAATCGGTTAATAGACATCGTAAATATACATAAATTAGTTAGTAATCGGTTAATAAACATTGTAAATATACATAAGCATTATTAGAATAAAATATTTACTTTTAATTTTTTATTATTAATTAATATTGCTACAATAACGTACATTAATATATTGTAACTTATTAGCAGGACATAATCGGTCTATAGATATTATTCGAATATAATTATAAATAAATATTTTACGCCTAGAAGATATATGTGATAGTAGTTATTATTCAATTAACAAACATTCTAATAATCACTTAGAATAACACACACATATTTGGTTCCCATTCTAATTATTAACTATAATTTGCTTGTGTAAAAATATTTATTTATGTGAACATCCATTAAAAATATTTGTTATAATAATTCATCAATGTAGTTATATTTTTTGAGAAATAGCAGAAAAAGACAAGTTTCGGGGGTAGAGTTGCAAAAACAAAAATACTATGACCGTGGTAAATTATATATTTTCCAGAATAAATTACTATTTACCATATTTCGGCCATTTTTCAATAAAAAATAAATTTCTAAACATTTTTACAACTTGAATTAAGAAAGTGGTTATTCTTGCAGTTCTCCTATATTTTTATAATAACAAAAAAAAGTTTTCATTATTTATAATAATAGGTTAGATTTTGAATCGTATTTAAATATATATATTTTAGTTACTAAATCCAACTTTTCAATTTTTCACCTATTCGCTTTGATTTGAATTTAAAAATTTTGAACATGTGTCGATCATGAATTTAAGGGTTGTCTAATATTTTAGATGGGTTTTCAATTTCTTTTAGTTCCAATTTAATTAGCAATACCTTAGCTAAAATTTTTTTAATTAGCAATACCTCTGTTACAAATGTTTCCTTATCCATAATCTATTTATGTCATTCATAAATACGTTCGTAATAAGATTTTTTATGTTTTTTTATTAACTAGTAGAAAAGTACGTGCTTCGCACGTATTGAAGAATTTAAAGTTATTATTAACGTTGAAGTGAATACCTTAGCTTTCAAAATATTATAAATCTAAAACAACAAAACAAAAATAGTAATTTCTCATATTTATAGTTAAACTATTACTGATTAAAAGAAATCCGAACATGTCATGCATCATTTAAAGATGATATATCTATAATATAGTTATTACAAATAGAAAAAAATTTGAATCAGACGTGCATCATCTTGAGATGGTAAATTATCTACAATCAAATTTAAATTAAAGAACGCACAATTCTAACAAATCTAATATCATAAGATGAGATGAAAAGAAACTTAGAATTATTTGAGAAGAGAAAATTACATTTGAGTGGCATTGTTAGTCTTTAAATAATATAGAAAATAATTTTATTTCATCAATTTATCACATCATAAGAAATGACTATTACAATAGATTGTGTTTCTTATTTGAAAAGATGATAGTCTTTCTTTAAATTCATGACTTTTCGTATTGTTATTAACTTAAATATTATGTTTACAATTTATAAATGAATAAGTTCATTTTCAATTAAGTAAACAAATTAAATGAAGAAATATAAATCAATGTTGTAGTATATTTCAACCGGGCTTAAAAAGTAAAAAGTGAAATAAATTATTTTTCACATTTAAACCAACATGGTAAGTGTATAAGTATGTGTGTATATCGATTTTTTATATGAATCACATCTGTTTAAATCTTTTTTTGTTATATACGACATTGATCGACTCTATTTCACCATTTTGGGTATTAATCTAAACTATCTAATAAGATATATATATATATATATATATATATCATATTGATAATGAATGTTAACTAGTTTTTAAGAAATTATTTTTCTGATAATTGAAACCATTACATACATATATATTTATAGATTTACTTGGAGATTGGAGAGATAAATTTTGAGTAAATGTCTTTTTTATCTAATTGAAAGTTAATGGGTATTTTTTGTATACTACTACAAAATAAATATTAATTAGGAAAGTCAAGAAATCCGTTGTCGTCCAGCGGTTAGGATATCTGGCTTTCACCCAGGAGACCCGGGTTCGATTCCCGGCAACGGAATTCTCTTTTTTAGTTTTTCATTGAAGTTCTCAGTGAGGAATGAGGCAGAAATAAAGGGGTTGTCTCTTTTTTTCTCTCTGTTTTTCCCCTTTTACGGGATATATAGTATGGTGACGGAAAATTAGATTTCTGGGGCTACAAGTTCCGTTTTTGGTTCAACCAAATTTAATAGAAAATCATTTTATCTGATACACTATTTAGTTGATTATGTCGATCTACGTCACCAAATAAAACTCCTACAGCTAAGAATTAACCCCGTCCTAATTTCCCCTGCAAAATTAGGAAGTAATTTCAGATAGGTATTGATATTTTCTTGAATTAAATTATTATTATAAACTCAATAGAGACGTACCAGCAAAGTGCAAACAGTAAAAACAGAGCTTAAATAATTTAATTTGTCAATTAGATTGTCATTTATCAGGGAAGCACCCCACTATGAAATCTGTTTTTCCTTTGATAGTCCAGGTCATGCCGTGCAAAGTCAGTTGCATGCAATCTCTCCTCCATTGGAGCAGCAAAGTCAACTCAATCAAATCCAAATCTCTCACCAATGCCCATTAATCTATTCTGTCAATTAACATTAGCTTAGGCTTTTCTCTATATGTGATATATATATATATATATATCACATTTATCGAGATAATAATTGAATTACATATTCCTTGACATGCGAGAATCTCAATATCGTTTCTCCCACGTCGTGATGGATGGTTCTAAAGTTTTGTTCCTTTGTAGGACCTTCCTTTAGACAATAAGTCTTGTTACTAGACCATCATGATCTAAGAATTAATTGACACTGATACTAGCACCTCTACCTACTAGTACATTATAGTGCCATTTGAGGTTCTTATTCTGATCGAGTCCCAATGATGAAGGCCGTATTAGTTAATACGATGATATGAATACTATTTTGTCTCACTATATTAGTTAGTCCGAACAAATTGTCAAGCCAAAAGCATAATAGTACTCCACTGACAACCAAACAAAGGGATCTTGATAAGTAAACAAAATAAAAAATTTAGTAGATGACTATTAAGAAAGATACAATAGATTGAAGAAGAGGAGAGACACAGAAGCAAGAAGAAGAAGAAGACTATATTCGATTATTATGTCTATAACAAAACCTAAAGAACCAAAGTATATACAAGCTAACTAAACACCTAACAGCTAGTTAGAAATAAAAGATAGAAATACCCTTCAACAATTAAGTTTATCACTTTACAGCCCCCTCAAACTTATCTGGGAGTCAAGGATAAGTTTGTCTCTTAAGAATTGAAATTGAGAAATAGAGAGAGGTTTAATGAATAAGTCTGCAAGTTGTAAGGGAGAAGGAATATACTTAACTACTAAGTCCTTCTTATGATTTTTTTCTCTAACAAAATGATAATCTATTTCTACATGTTTGGTTCTAGCATGAAGAATGGGGTTCGAAGCGAATGAAATTGCCGCAGTATTATCACAATGAATTGTTGGAGCTTGGGATTGATATACGTGGAAATCTATAAATATTTGTCTGATCCAGCTAAGTTGTGCAGCAATGTTGGCCAAAGATTTATACTATCCTCAGTAGTACACCGAGCCACCGTAGCCTGCTTCTTGACATTCCAAGAAATCGAGTAAGATCCAAGAAACACGATAAATCCAGATGTAGAATGCATATCACTTGGGTCGCTAGCCCAAGCAGCATCACTAAATGCATGTAGATGAAGATTTCCAGGTTTAAATAAAAGAGCATGATTCAAAGTGCCACTAATATATCACAAAATTTGTTTAAGAACGGTAAAATGAGCAACAGTAGGAGAATGCATGAATTGACAAACACGGTTCACAGCAAAACTTATATCAAGTCTAGTGAAAGTTAAATACTGAAGATAACCAACTATGCTTCTATAAAGAGTGACATCAGTAAAAGGAGAACCAACATGACTGTATAAAGGGGATTTTGTAGAACAATGAGACTGATATGACTTAACAGTACTTATGCCTGTTTTATTAAGCAAATCTGTAGCATTTTATGTTGATTAATAAAAATTCCAACAGAAGTTCTAATTATTTCAAGGCCTATGAAATAGTGCAGATCCCTTAAATCAGTCATATCAAATCTTTTATAACGAACTAACAGTCGTGTCAATCATAACATAATCAGTCTCATTAATGATAATATCATCAACATACAATAAAATGTAAATGATAAAGGAAGAAGAAGCATAAATGAAGAGGGAAGTGTCAGCCTGAAAAGCAACAAAACCAAGGGAAAGCAAATGAGAAGTAAAACGCTCAAACCAGACTCTTGGCGCCTGTTTAAGACCATACAACGATTTGTTTAATTTGCAAACATAATCAGGATGTTCCTTATCTATAAAGCCCCGAGGTTGGCACATATAAACTTCTTCAGACAAAGAACCATGCAAAGTTGTCGTAATGACCAGGTATAAATAGCAACAAGAGAAAGTAAAATGGGAACAGCTGGTTTCTTGATTACGGGATTGAAAGTTTCCATATAATATAGGCCAACTTATTGATAATAGCCTTTGGCTACCAATCTATCATTATACTAAGCTATAGAGTCACATGGATTATATTTAGTTTGTAAACCTATTTGACCCCCACAAGATTTTTGTGAGGAGGCAAAGGCACCAAAATCCAAGTATTTTGAGTAATCGAGGCTCTATATTCATCATTCATGGCCTGAGTCCATCTTGGACTCTTGGCAGCAATAGTAAAATAAGTGGGTTTAGTCTGTGAAGATGGAAGTAAGGGTCCAGATATAACAAAAGCTTTCTTTTTTTGGATACCAAATTTAGATCTGGTTTGCATAGGGTGTGTAGATTGCGATATGTGTGAAGTGACAACATCAACTCGAAGAAAATGTGGAGGACAAGTAATATTATCAATATTAGAAGCACACGATAAATCATGAATACTAGCAGCATGCTTGGCAGGAGAAATATTAACATGTGGAGAAACATAGGGAGACATGCTAGTAGACAAATCAATACGTGAGGGAGAAAGTAGTATCAGTAGCTAAAACACTTGGAGAACCTAAATTGAAATCATCGGCAGAACTGTAAATAGCTAAAACAATAGCAAAATGATGGTTGGTAGTAGAAATAGTAGCAGATATAGGTGCAGAACTAACATTTGGTATACCAAAAACATATTTACCTTGTGCAGAAACATAATTGAAAGAAGGTCAGAAGCAGTAGGAATATCATATATAGAAGCCATGTTACTATCAGTAAAATTGAAAGAAGATAAAGAGGCAGAAGGAACAACCCCTAATCCTATTTGTTATCAAATGATTGTCTAAGAAAGGAAGAGAAGAATAGTACATGGATGGAGACAAGTCAGAAGTTTGAGGAGTCATAAGCTGCACAGAAGAGTTAGAGGCAGTAAAGGGAAAACATTGTTCATAAAAAATAAAATGTCGAGAAACATAAAACTTTTGAGGGGTCAAGTCATAGCAAATGTAACCCTTTTGATTCAAAGCATAGCCTAAAAACACACATTGAACAAATTTAGTGTTAAATTTATTTTTCATGTATGGTTTTAAGTTATGATAGCAAATACACCCAAATATTCTAGAGGAATCGTATTCATGAAGCAAATCAAACAATTTATAAAAAGGAGAAATGTTATGAAAAGAAGAACTAGGCATTCTATTAATCAGAAAAGTAGAACAACAAAGGCATAAGTCCAAAAAGATTGAAGAACATAGGCATAATGCGAAAGGATTAAACCTGTCTCAACTAAGTGTCAATGCTTACGTTTAGCAACTCTGTTATGTTGAGGAATATAAGGACATGTAGTTTGATGTTGAATGCCATGTTCATTCATAAAGGATTAAAAAGAAATATATTGATGCATTCGCCTCCACCATCAGATCGTAAGCACTTAATCTTTGTACCAAACATATTTTTGGCAATAGGCTTAAAATGCCTAAATACATTAAAGACATCCGATTTTTGAACAATAGGAAAGAACCAGGTAAATCGAGATATGTCATCAATAAATATTACATAATACCGGTGACCAAGCAAGGAAATAGTTGGGGGGAGGGCCCTAAACATCAGTATGAACAATTTCCAAAGGAAAATAGGATAAAGAATCAGAAAGAGAAAAAGGTAATCTTGTCATTTTATTCGAAACACAACTTACATAAAATTATCAGAACTGGAGGATTACAAGCAAGATGAACTATGCTTAATATTTGTTTAACAACATTAGGAGGGGGGACCTAACCTATAATGCCAAATAGAATAAGAGGTCTTAGTACCAAGACATGCAACATGTTTCTTAGGGAATTTTAACAGGAATATGATATATACCATTCACACAATGGCCTTTATGAAGGATTGTGCCCGTTGCTTTATCCTGAATAAAGAAAGATTGCGTATCAAAGATAAACCTACAATTATTATCTAGACAAAGCTTTTACATAGAAAGTAAGTTTGCAAATAAGTCAGGAACACAATACAAGTCAGATAGAGGAAAAATATGAGAGGGAGTTTGAATCATACCAGACCTAGTGTGAGAAATTGATAAAGATTGTCCATTGACAATAGATATCCCTTCTGTACCCTTATATTCAGTCGTGTTGAAGAGATTGGTAAGATCAAGAGTTAAGTGAGCATTACACCCAGTGTCTGAAAGCCCTACCTGTGTGTCATCGGGACTAGAAGGTTGTGTCATAGCATTCATGACAGTGAGAGCTTGTGGAGGATTGCACCCTTATTAAGAAAAATTCAGGCGAGGGTAACAATCGGTAGCACTGTGTCCCGTACGAAGACAAATTTGACAGTGAACTTTAGCATTTGGATTGCTGGTGTAAGGCTCGGAATTCTTGAAATTTGGAGGAAGCTGTGGCGGGGTGCCAAGAACAGAGGTTTGGGAAGAAAAATTCCACGCTTGAAATCGTCCTCCTCGTCCAGAATTAGACCGTCCAGAACCACGATTCCCTCTGAATCCACGAGAGCCTCATCCTCGATTGTACCCGCGATTATTGAAGGCAACAACAAACGTAGTATTAGGGAATGAGCTATCTTGGGTCTTGTTTTGTGATTTTATGAATCTTTCTTCAGTTTTTAGGAGGATATGAAACTCATCTAAAGATAACGATTCAGACCTGGTACGGATTGAGGTTCAGATAGTATTATATTTAGACGGGAGACCATTGATCGTGTATATCAAAGTATCTTCATCGTCGATGGTAACAGAGATGACTGAAAGTTTGTCTTTGACCTCCTTCATGCGCTAAATATAAGAATCAATAGGCTTCGTTGGCTTCTTTGAAATTGATTGTAGGTCAAATTTTAATTGAATGATGTTGGTTCTTGAGAGAGAGGAGAAGCGGCGCTCGATGGATTCACATACCTCCTTTGAGGTTCTACAGCTGACGACATAGGACAAGACATTAGGAGAAAAAAAATACGTTTATCAGGGTCATGAAGGCTTGATCTTGAGCAACCCATTGAGTGAATCTTGGATCCTAAATCTGAACACCATTTTCATTTGTCACGAACTAAGATGGACACAGCATAAAACCATCAACATACCCAAAAATCATATGGGTTTTAAAAATTGCATAAATTTGGAACTTCCAAAGTATGAAATTTGAAGAATCAAGTCGTATGCAAATAAGGTTACAAATGTTAGACAGAAGGAAGATTGAGGAATGAGGACTCGAGTTTGAGAGGGACATGGTTGAAGTTGCAGTCAAGATTAGATCTTGAGAGGAGGAGGGAGAAGGTAGGGTTCGGCTCTGAGTTTCAATTTGGGAATTATTTTTAATTTTTGGCTTGAATCTGAGATCCAATTTCTTTGTGAATAAGAGTAGAAGAATTGTCTGGGTTTTCAGCCATGGATCACAACATTAGTCTAAAATAACTCGGATACCATAAGAAAGATACAATAGTTTGAAGGAGATGAGAGAAATAGTCGCAAGAAGAAGACTATATTCGCTTATTGGCTCTATAACAAAACCTAAAGAAGCAAAGTATATACAAGCTAACTAAACACCTAACAGCTAGTTAGAAGAAAAGACATAAATATCCCTCAACAATTAAACATATCAATTTACAGATTGCATCGGATTGAAAAGAGAATCTTGATAATGGACAATCCTCAGACTTGTCAACACTTGCCCCCAGGAAGAATCTAGTAAAAGGTTGAACCCAGAATGTTGTCCTCTAAAAGCAGCACATATTAGTTGAAAATTTAAAATTGTGAATACTATTGAGGAGTATCTTGCTTTTCCCCATGCCAATTTAACATTTAAGCATAAAAATTCTCTTTTTCTTCTGTTCCATCATTTCCAAAATTAGAGTTATGACAGAAAATGCCAACCACAAAGATATAGATCTCTTGTTATAAGTTACAACACATTAAAACCTCTGCTTTATCCCATATTAATGTTTATTCCCTGGTAAGAATGTAAAGAAAAAAAAACAAGAGAACCCATGAGTCTTGAAAGGGTTCAACTTCATCTCTTCCACTCACAAAAATTCTGATTCATCAGTAAACGAGATTAAGAGTGTGTGCAGTAATTTTACTTAATGGAATTGTTATAATCAGCAAGATACCCAGTTCTTATGAGTGCTAATGAGTGCCGATAAAAGCCCTGCAGAAGACAATAAGAGGGGACCTGAAAGCAAACCCTTCCCTTCTCGAATATCTGACAAAGCCATTAATCCATCGGCTAGATCTTGAACAATCGAAAGCTTCTTCATCAATTTCTTTTCCTGCAACTTCTTCATCTTCTTTTTCTCTTCCTGATGCTCGATTCCCCTCGTAAACGCTATCTCGATACTCGAATTCAAACAAGCCTCGTCATCGACAATTAATTTCAAATCCCTAAATTTCAACGATATGCTACCAATGTATCCAATGAACTCGGCCCAGGCACTGATCTTTTGCAAGCTCCTCGAGTGTTTACTGTCGATTAAACCTGATTTAGCCAACCAAACGAATTGCTCAACGAAATAATACAAACCTTCACCTCCATACGCGACGATTGCGAGGGCTAGGTCCTGTTTCGAATCGAAATGGGAATTTCTGAAAGCATTGATGTCTTGGACGAATTTGCCGAGGCGGAAGGCCTTACGACTGACTCCGACGCTAGATTCGAAGCTTTTGAGGCGGCGGGTAAGGGGTAAGGTATCGGGTAGAGATGAAGAGGAAAGGATGATTTTGGTGGCGTACCTGGATATTTTGAGGAGCTTGTCGACGCCATCTCTCTTCGCGAGGTAAGCTTCGAGGTGATTCAAGAAGTCTCTATCGTTAGGGGTTGATGGGTTGGGATTTTTGGGGATTTGTGGATCTGTGATTGCTGCAGTACTCGAATCCATGGATGTACCAAATGGCCAAGTTACCACCACAGAGGGAGGTGAAAATGAAAACGCGAATTTGCTCCCTTTTGACTGTTTGTCCGAACGACGACGTTTTAGGGTTTGAGAGTCCCTTGTTATGCGTGCCACAAGCTATCTGAAATCTGAATCAGCAAAAAAATAAATATTCTCTCTAACAAAACTTAATATTCTGTATCTCTAACTAAGAGGAAAAAACAATGTAAAAATAGAGAAGGAGAGAGGAGAAGACAACTATAATCTTAGTAGTTTCTCAAATGGTTAAAATACAATAAAAGAGTTTTTGTTAAAGTAGATTCTAAAACTGATCATTTTACAGAAATTGATCCTTACATTAACTTTTGCTTACCCTAACTCTAGGCTCACTTTTAATTCAAAATCAGCTTGTTAAGTTATCAAAAAACTCCTTCATGAATTTCAAATGACAGTTTGAAAAAAAGTGTTTGATAACACGAAATTCCACGCTTTCGTGTACCTCACTTGCATTACCCTCATTTCTCTCTTACTGTTAATATCTCTCTATGCAAATCCTTGAATCTTCATCTCCCGCAATAAGGAAAAACAACAAGGTAAGTTTTCAGGTTCCTAAGTTTTTGTTCTGGATTTTGAAGTGTTTTTTTAGGGTTTCTGAGATGTTTTTTCTAGGTTTTTAGGGGTTTTTTTTCTAAATTTCTGTGTTCTATTTTTTGTGGACGCCTGAATCACAACAATGTTGCTTTTTTGGGTTTAATATTTTTTTTTGGGTTTGTAAGTGTTTATTTTCTAGGTCTCTGAGGTTCTGATCTTGGTGGGTGTCTGTTTTCTAGGTTACGTGAGGGTCATGTAAGTCTCGTGTAGGCTACACGAGGGTTGTGTAAAGCTCTTGTAGTCTACACTAGGGCTACACGAGGGTTGTGTAAGTCTCGTGTAGGCTACATGAGAATTACACGAGGGTTGTGTAAACCTCGTGTAGTCTACACGAGGACCGTGTACACCTCGTATAGTCTACACGATGACTACTCGGATATCATGTATATTTCATGATCTTATGTTTGTCTTGAATATTCTACAAGTTATGACTTCATCAAAGATGCAACTAAGATACGTCCATGACATTAACACAATTCCAAGAGCAAGGGTCAATGCAAAGTGCACTATCCACTGCATAGATGTTATCAAGACCAAGCTAACAACTCCACAACTCTCTCTATTTAGGGAGACATGCTTTGGCCATCTCCTTGATTTCTCAATCCTGAAGTTTTCAGCAACTGTCTGCCACCATGTGCTGGCTAGAGAGGCTGAATATGTAAATGACACTCCATCTAAGGAGGAAATCGAGTTTCTTGTCAATGAGGAACCACTATACTTCTCCAAGAAGGAGTTCTCGCTGATGACTGGACTAAAGTTCGGTGAAGCCCGAGATGAGAAGAAGACATGTGGCCCCAACAGACTCTATGATTTGTACTTTCCCAAAGCCCAATCAATAACCATAGCTGAGTTGGAGGAGAAGTTTAAAAACTCTGAATATAAGTCAGATTCTGATGAGGTCAAGATGACTCTGATTTATTTTCTAGAGCATTTTTCTGTTGGGGAAGGAGAACCGTACCTTAATTGAGAAGAGATAGTTGGTTTTGGTTGACGACCTTGAAGCGTTCAACCAATATCCGTTGGGAGAGCTCTCGTTCTCCAAAACAATAAAATCATTATTAGCTGTGAAGAATACAAATGCTATTTTTGGTGATCTTGAAGATAAAAAAAATAAAAAAACACAAAAATCTCCCACTGGTGTTCATGGGTATTCACTCAATGGACGTCCATTTGCCTTCCAGGTACAATTTATTTAATTTCTATGTAGTGATGTATTGAATTATTTATGTGTTGAATACTGAATTACTCTATTTTGTTTAAATAAGCATGGGTATTTGAAATTATCTCCTTGGTGAGTAGTTTGTACGGTAACCAGGTTTCGACGAAGGTGCCAAGGATTCTCAAGTGGTGTCTGACCACGATAATAGCGGTTGAGAATCTTCAAAAAGAAATTTTTTCGAAGGAGAATGTATGTTGGTGAATTCTATTGACAAGTTAATTTATATTACTTTCACATATACTAATTTATATTTCTTGCATTTTTAGTTGACAGTTTTTTCCTTGGTCCCTACTGATGAGGAAGAAGAAAAAAGATTTTGGAGATCAGTAGTCGGAGAGAATGTATGTTCAAAATTATTTTCTACCAATCTTCTTCTTGAACACGGACCTCGTGTAGTCTACACGATGACTACACGATGCATGACTTCACGAGGTCCGTGTAACCGATCTGTAGTCACATTTTTCTGTTTCTTCTGTTTAATATTACATGTTTTTTTAGTCGAAACCTCCTCCGTCACATTTTCTAGTAGAAGATGAGGCTAATGAGGAGGAGGAGGCCACTGAAAAGGAAGATGAGAAGAAGAAGAGGAAGAGGCCGAATAGACCATTGAAAAAATAAAGGAGAAGAAGGTTATGTCTAAGAAGTTTAGTGGACATGAAGATTGGGTGAGAAAATGTCTAATTGGAATGGACCAAAAACTCACTTCAATGGACAAGAAGATTTTGTCCATGCAATCAGACATTTCCTTTGTAATTTCTTAAACTAAAATTTTGATGGATCATCTAGTAACGTCATGGCCAGATGATTACTCATTATGTCCTCGATCTACCATGATGATGGCTAGCGACGGGGAGGAGATGAAGATTGAAAATGAAGTAAAATAATTGAAGAATGAGAGAAGGATGAAAACGAAGAAGATATGGTAGAGAATGAAGAATAAGAGGAGATGGTTGAGAATGAAGAATTAGAGGAGAAGGAACATAAGGAAGAAGAAGAAAAAGAATTAGAAGAAAAGGAAGAAGAAAATGAAGGCAATAAGGATGAATATGGTGAAAAGAAGGAAGATGAAGAAAAAACATAAGGGAAAAAAGAAATAAAAGAGAAAACAGAAAAAGAAGAACAAAAAGAAGAAAAAACAGAAGAAGAAGAAGTAGAAGAAAAAAAAACAAAAGAAGAAGAAGAAAAAACAAAAGCAGAAGAAGAAAAAGAAATGAAAAAAAAGAACAGAAGGTTGTATCGATAATATTTGCATTGATGGATCCGGTTCAATCAACGGAGCAGTCCAACGATGAAAACGAAGAAGAGCTCATCTGCCTTGGTGAACTTGGTAAGAGGAAGATAAAAAGATCTTGGGTCCTAGAGTCACCAAATTGGGAAACCAGAAAGGTTGAAAAAAAAAGCAGCGAAGGAAAAAAGCTTATGAGAATATCGTTGCCAAAACGGATTTCAAACATCTTCAAGCGTATGGTGATGTATTTTCTAAGGATGAAGCCTGTTTTAAAGCCTGGTTCACCTCCCTATGGACAAAGTAAGTTATATAATTTTCTTGTACACTTGTTATTCTCGTGATGACTACATTGACCTCGTGTAGCCTTCATGTAGTATACACGATAGTTCCACTGACCTCATGTAACAATCGTGCAGGCTACACGATGGTTACACTGACCTCGTGTATCTATCTTGTAGTATACACGATGCCTACACTGACCTCATGTAGACATCGTATAATATACACGATGGTTACACTGACCTCATGTAGCCATCGCATAATATAAACGATAGTTACATTGACATTGTGTAACCACCGTGTAGTAAACCAATCACGTACCTAATTTTGATCTATAATTACATTGTACATGAACGAGAAAGTAGACGTTAGATTTTTCACCATTGACCTCACCTGGTTCAAAAAATAGTTTCTCCATCTTATCAATGGCTTGAGTCAGATGTAAGAAGTTATTTATAATCTTTTTTAATGTGGTATTTAAAATAATTATAAATACCTTAACTAATCTGTGTTACATTGCAGCATATCGATGCATACCTAGAGCTCATGAGGAGGGATTGCAATAATACAAACCTCATATCAGAATCAGTGTTGGTGATTAGATTTTACAAGTAAGTAAGATTAGTTTTTGAACTTAATGAATTGCACATCGTAGTCTACACAAGTTCTTCGTGGGCCTCGTGTAGACTATACGAGGCCTTCACGGACCTCGTGTAGACTTCGTGTATTCTCCATGAGGCCTTCACGGGCCTCGTGTAGACTACACGAGGCATTCACGGGCCTCGTTAGACTACACGAGCCTTCACGGGCCTTGAGTAGACTACATGTTTCCTTCACGGGCATCGTGTAGATTTTGTGTAGTCTTTATGACCATTTTTCATTGACATTGAGTATTTAAATTTTTTCCCGTGACATTACAGGGAACCCTATCTGGCTGGATGGCAGCATTTGAGCAAGATCCCGTAGGTTGGGATATTGATGTTGATGATTAGCTCTGGTACTTGGTCCTCAGCTTGCAGATGAGCTTTGAAAGGAGCTGAAAACAGTTGGATAATGTTATATTTTCAATGAATGTGAACCGCATTCATTGGATTACAATTGATCTTGATTTGATTGGCTAGTGTATTCGTATTTATAAGTCAATGAACACGCCATATCAACGCTCATTGTACATTGAAATTATGAAATATTTCATGAAGATTGTCCCTCGACTAGCTCAAATGATGAATATTTATGAGATAAGACATGGGGTTAAACCCAAAGATGAGTAGAAATATGAGATTATGAAGTATCCACAACAAGAGAACGGGTAAGTGAAATATACATTTTTTTGAAAGTCCACTTAAAATTTCATACATATTATTTAATTGTGTTTTTGCATTTCATATGTTTTGTAAGTTTGATTGTGGGGTATTTACCTTTGTCGAAATCCTCGCATATGGGAAGAACGTCCAAGAAATAACTCAACAACAAATGCCAGAATATTAAAGACGAATTACAATTGAGTTATTTGCACGTGTTAATGTTGTACCGAAACGATATGGATATATTTTATGGATTTTTATTTTATTAAATTGTGAATTATTGATTATGAGTTTTTTTGTTACTATATGTTTACCATGTAGCCTACACGAAGACTTCACGTGCATCGTGTAGGCTTCATGTAGCCTACGCGATGACTCACGAGTATCGTGTAGGTTTCATGTAGTCTACACGATGACTTCATGGGCATCATGTAGACTACCTGATCACTTTACGAGCATCGTGTAGACTACGCGATGACTTCAAGAGCATCGTGTACCCTTCATGTAGACTACACGATGACTTCATGGACAACGTGTAGGCTTCATGTAGCCTACATGATGACTTCACGGGCATCGTGTAGGATTCATGTAGGCTATTAAAATTTATGACATTATTAAATAACAAACACAAATATATTACTATATCTAATTGGCTTGGTCATCTTGATAACTTCACGGACATCGTGTAGACTATACGAGAACTTCACGTGAATCATGTACGATTCATGTAGGCTACGCGTTGACTTCACGAGCATCATGTAGGCTACACTTAAACTTCATAGGAATCATGCAGGCTACACGATGACTTCACGGGCATCGTGTAGTCATAATGTAAACTACACGATAACTTTACGGGCATTATGTATGATTCATGTAGGCTAATTAAACTTTATGACATTATTAAATAACAAACACAAGTATATTTCTATATTAATTTAATTTAAGTCTACAAAGGTCATTATTTATATTTAAGTGGCTTGCTCATCCCGTTGAGATAGAGAAATTTGATTTCCTCACGTTTGTCGGTTGTGACCAATTTACCCCCAAGGTTTGCACTTTTTTCTCACTACTTCCTCACCTCTAGATGGAATTCTCTTTATCCTAGGTCTGCCACTTTGTCGTCTCGTTGTAGGTGGCAATACCTTTTTTTTCATGAACCTCAGGCTGATGATCCAATCTGCTTGATCTCCGAGAGGATGTATTATTTTCGTATGCTCAGCAATTAGAGCCTCATTTTTATAGAACCTCGAACACACACTGTATGCGGAAATATTGCGTTGCCGACATGCAGCCTACGCATGATGCATTGAATTCGGTCAAGAACAAATTATCTGCACGTACAAGTCTTAAGATGCAAGTTTACCACTACTTCCCTACCTCCACCCGCAACACGAAACTAATGGATGTCGGAAGAAAATAATGATAGTGTACGTGATGCAAGATGCTTCTTATTAAACTCAGTCTCAACCCGATCAGTCATCTACGAGGTGATTTGACAGACAACCATCCGTCGTTCATAGAACCACTATTATAACATGTCACAGATATGTTCTATAAGGCATGTAATGGAAAGCTTTCTAACATCCTTCAAAATCCCATTCAAATATTCTGCGACGTTTGTAGTCATTATATTGTATCGCCTCCCATTGAAACGGGAACGTGCCCACCTCTCAACTTCCCCCACGTACACATATTGTGAGATATCTGAAAATGCATTTGTAAAATGAGTCACCAGCTGATCAAATTCTGATTGATGATATACCTTTATTGCTTTAAAAAATAATGCGACCACATCTTCTTTTTTATAAATTGATCTGATATTTTCGCTAACATGGAAGATGCAAGCTCCAATAAGCGCAATGGGAAAGGTAACGTGTATATCATTTAGTATACTTATATGCCTGTCAGATATAAACATCAAGTCTTCCGGATCACCGATTACATTGTGAAGTTTACGAAAGAATCATTCTCATGAATAATTATTTTCTGAATCTGCAATTCTAAATGCAATGGGATATGCTTGGTTGTTCCCATCATTTGCCATTGCAGCAAATAACACCCCTCTGTATTTGGCTTTTAAGGTGGTTACGTCATGACAGACCGTATACAGCTGAAAAATACACGAACCGAGGTTTCAAAAGCCATGAAAATATATTTAATCAGTCTCTATATGTGTGTTGTTCCTAAAGATATTTAATGTTGCTGTATTAAAATCAATAGACTACATAGTGCACAAGATGCGTACACGGGATCCGTGTAACCATGGTGTAGACTACACGAGGTCCGTGTAACCATCGTGCAGCCTACACGATGACTACACGAGGTCCGTGTAACCATCGTGTAGCCTACACGATGACTACACGAGGTCCGTGTAACCATCGTGTAGACTACACGATGACTACACGAGTTTCGTGTAATTATCGCCTATACTTAATGATGACTACACAATGTCAGTGTAACCATCGTGTAGAATACACAATGACTACATGTGATCAGTGTAGGTATCATGTAGACTACACGATGACTACACAAGGTCAGTGTAACCATCGTGTAGAATACACAATGACTACATGTGATCAGTGTAGGTATCATGTAGACTACACGATGACTACACAAGGTCAGTGTAACCATCGTGTAGAATACACAATGACTACATGTGATCAGTGTAGGTATCATGTAGACTACACGATGACTTTACGACATCCATGTAACTATCGTGTAGACTACACAGTGGCTACACGAGGCTCGTGTAGACATTATGATGGCAAAATTAAAATTAAGTATCTGGATTTTTTTATTATAACATGTGACAATATGCTGGGAGCATCCTATAGTTGTCTTCATAAGATCCTCAAACTAATTCCAATGCATATTCCCTAGCCCTTCATGCCTTATGGAAACCTATGTTGACACCGAAATCAAGCTGAACATTTTCAATTACATCTTTGGCCTATATATACATCCAACACCCGTGTATTTGAACCGTATAGAATAACCAATCAATGAATATGTAGCTTAATGGTGTTCATGTCTCAATACCAAATGCGCATGTAAGTGTATTTATGAACTTTGTAACCTTGATGTATGAACAATATTTCAATTTCATGGCCCGTAAATTGCATTGGTATGTTTTCTTAACACATACAAGTATCGATATTGACTGTTTTGACTTGAAGATCCGAAACTCAAAATTTCTCTCGATGACAATCATACGAGTAACCTTAAGCAACTCAACTTTATCATTGTACAAATCATCCATATTTGTTGTGTCTGATAAAAGCTGATGAAATCAGACCGTTGCTCACTATACCGAGGACGTTGTTCATTTAAATCAGGTTGTGATGGCAATGAAAAATGGTCTCGGGCTCAAGACCAGCATTCAACTCTGAAATTGTTATATGGTCGTCTCTAGTGATAGCTTCATCATGGCTATCTCCACGAATGGCATCATCATACGCCACCTGATCAAAATCATAATTTCCATCAACATCAACATCCTCATCCTCAAAAACATTATAATCGTCATGACCAAAAACATCATCATCATAATAGTTCCTTTCAAAATGATCAACACTCTCAAAGCGAAGAATGCTTTCATGTAGAGATTGTCGTGATATTTATTTTTCAGAAACCCAACTTTGATAAAATCCTGTAGTTTTAGGAACCAGAGGTTGTTGTGACATTGTGGTTTGAAGAACTGAGCTTGAGATGAAAAAAATGTAGGCTTGGTACTTACAAATAGTAGGTTTCTAAATGATTTTGATCTATTCTCCTTAACAAAGAACTATAAATCTCTATCCTTTAAAATTTTAACAGGAGGGCAGGGGACATGACTTCTATAAAGAAATTTGATGGACATATCATATTTTGAAGGGTTTATTTGGAGTTCTTCATGCAATATACCCTATAACGCGTGGCAAGTGCAGTTAGTAAATATCTCTAATAATTTAGCCTTCTCTCCACTAAAAAACCATATTGTACCATTTTTCACCCAATCAACATCATGGATTACAAAAATTCGAATCTTCAGACATCTCTATATATACATCAATGAAGGAAGTTAGCACCAGAAGAATACATAATAAAATAGAATATTCGTGGTAAGAATACGATGATCTTGTAGCCATCATGTAGTGTACACAGGGCTTTCATGGGCATCATGTAGTCATCGTGTAGTGTACACGAGGCCTTCACGAGTATCATGTAGTCATCCCATAGTGTGCCATTCACGATGATCGTGTAGACCTCGTATACTATAATAAGCCATACACGATGACTACACGATGATCGTGTAGTGTGCACAAGTGTACTACACAATGATTGTGTAGTGTAATCATGTAATGTACACGAGGACTACACGATAATTGTGTAGTTCCATTGTGTAGTGTACATGAGGATCGTGTAGTGTAATTGTGTGGTGTACACGAGGAGTATACAATGATCGTGTAGTGTAATGGATTCTACATGATGCTCGTGAACTGCTGAAGAAGTTCCTAATGCACTACACAATGATCCTGTAGTGTACACAAGGTCTACACGGAGCTCGTGTACCCTGCGTGTAGTCTACACGAGACTCGTGCAGTACTCATTTTACACTACACCATCTTCTTGTAGATATATTGTACAGTAAATGAACTTCAAACAACGTTCCAGAAAGAAGAAAAAATAATAAATATTCTCAGAAAACTTTTGAAAATAAAAAACTCATGAAAGAATGAAGAAGACAAGTAAGTATTTTCATAAATAAAAAAACAAAACCTATACATGTTTCAGAAAGAAGAACTAGCAATCATTTGCTGCTGCAAGAAGAAGGAAGAAGACGAATAAGAAAACAAAGAGGAAAATGAAGAAGTCGAAAAAGTGAAAATGAAGAAGGAGAAATGAGGTGGGTAGGGAGGTTTTGAGTATTAAGTGAGTAGACCATGACATTTGATTGTAGAGCTTGTAAGAAGGGCAATGGGAAAAAAGTGAAAAACTGAAGGAAAAATAAGCAAAAATTAGTGTAAAAATTCATTTCTACAAATGGTTAGTGTAAGGGTCTATTTTAGTAAAAAAATCCTACAATAAACACCCTTACACTTTTATGTTTCTGTAAAACACAACACCTCATAATTGTCCATTTAAATCATAACACGTTTTTTAATTTTACGTAAACAAACGGAGGAAGGAATCCCCCTCCTTAAAAAACAGAATCCTCCACGGCTGATGGTGAGCTTCATCCATCCCTGCACTTTCAACTCAATTTCCATTTACCTGGACCAGGTTCACGAAGCTTTGTGGCATCAACCACAGTTACGTTGAGCAAGAACCAGTCCAAAAACCGTGAGGAAGAGAAGTTTCATGAGCGGTACTATTACATTTAACCTTCTCAAAATTACAAGAAACAAAGGAAATAAAATAATGATAATAACATATAGGAACACAAAAAAGCCTTAATTTTTTTAATTAAAAAAATGGCAGTTTCTCAATATCTCACTCTCCAAGGTTTTGTTTGAAGAGTACGATGATTGTCTATGCAAGATACAGCTACTTAGATTGAAGAAGTAATAAACTCAAACTTCAATATCTAGATAACTTGGAAATATTCTTTCTCAATTGCCTGACTCAACACAAACACACTAACTTCTACCTAATAAAAGTTTGACTAACTTGTACCCTTCTCTTGAAGCAATATTAATAGAAGGATTGAGCAGTTTTTCTCTTCAGAAACAACCTACTTCTCTCTACAAAACTGTAACAAGAAGTTGAGAGATGCATAATAAACATGTGGTAAAAAGTTATAGCTACTCCAGACCGATACAACAAGAAATTGTTGAGTGATTGACTCTTTATCAATGGTCGCCAAGAAAGTGGAACCATAAGCCCAGAGGCAAAATGTCGAACACAATGGTTGGAGAGTTAACCATGATTGTTTTTAGGCTAATGTTTTAATTTTTCCAAAAGCAAGTCAAGTAAATAATGGACAATTTTGCCTTATTTGGCTGTCAGTACTGGACATTACTAAAAATTAGACAATGCTATTTTAGTATTATCCTGCGTTTATCTTGACAGCCTGTCAGGATTAGCTAATATAGTGAGAGTAAATAGTACTTTTATCATCGTATTAACTAATACAGTCCTCATCACTGGGACTCGGCGAGACTAAGAGACAGTAAAATATTTCAAACCTGCCTGTTAATAAAACTGAAAGAATATTTTACTTATGAAATTTTAATGTGATGATGTCATGCTAGGATTTTTAGGGTTTGAATTTTCTTTTGCTAGGTTTTTTTCACATATTTATATAATATTCACATTTTATTTAATAATTGAATGTATCTAATATTATTGTTCTATATATTAAAGAAATTTTAATAACGAAACGTATTGTCTACTTAAAAATATGAAATATTTTTTGTTTGTGATCGGAAATAAAAAATAACATGTAGCTTCAAGAATAAATGATGAAATACAATTTTACAATCTAATACTATCACGTATCAGGCTGCCAACTTCACCTCATGTAAGAATTTTTAGTTTCAACCATTTCAATCCTTAAGGTGGAACTACCCGAGGGTCAACTTGATCAGTCGAGTCGCCAACAACATAATACATCAAATTTTAAAGATTAATCATTGGTAGAATCAATTAATAGGGTCAAAGTTGAATAAATGGTGATAAGGCCACTGGTGAATCAGAACCATTATGTTCAAAATCAAAATATCGGCTAATGATAAGATTGAGATAACAAAAGATACAGAGTTAGAGAAATTCAAAGAGATGAGCCTTGTACTCGATTCAATTAAAGAAGAGTATCTTATTATAAATGATCAAATATCCAACATATGATTCATCTGTAAAGTGAAAAGACGGATAGGATTTTAGCGGATGAAGTAAATCTACCAAAAATCTAGGTTAAATTCTATATTGGACTAATCGATGGGAGTTAGTAAATACAAATGCTCAGCCAAAGTAGAGGCTGAAGAACAAAATTTTAGTAGGGAAGCATCTATGATCACCTCCATATTAATAGAGTTTAATTAAGATAGAAGTTTTAAGCCAGTCAACTAAAATTTTGATTTAAAATTAATTGATTACACAAACCATTGAGAATATAGTGGCATTCTTGGCCAATAGGAAGCTAAGAAATGACTGAGGTCACATGAATTCAGATGGCCTCACAGAAATTTTCATATAATTTAAAAGAAAAGAAAACTCATTTGAAATTTCGGTCAAAAACTAGACCAATTTGAAAACTTTCAATTTTAACTGAATTTAAATATTTATTCGGTAAATATTACCTTTGTCTATTCATATTACCTTTTTTCATGTTATAACATATACTATTAGAGTAATTTTACATCGATAAAGTAATTGACCATGTTCTTAGTTACTAAGTGATGTATCAATCATTCATATGTTAATCTTCTAAATTATTTTAATGAGTCATAAAACACTAATCTAAAAATGATTGACACATCATTTATTCACCTAAAATTTGGTCAGTTAATTAATCGATATACAATTATTCATTCTACAAGCCAACCTTAACAGAATATGAAGGGACAATTTTTGAGCTACAATTTGATATTTGAAGCTTCTCTAACTATTTGAGCTACAATTTGATATTTGAAGCTTCTCTAACTATTTGAAGATTCAAAGTTGCCTAAGAATCTAGAAATAGATAAAATCTAGTTTTAAAAAAAGGATTTAGAATTCTAAATCAAAATATAGATGAGGATATCAAATTCTATCATCAAACTAATAAGAGTTTACTTAAGTGAAAACTCTATGTCCATAAAATAAGATCAAGTGGACAGAAGAAGAGCACCCCATCATAAAAAAATCAATCTTTCCATTTTTCAACTTAGTTTTTTTGCTCTCTTGTTTTACTCTTTAGTTTTCGTAATCAATTGGTTTGTAAGTCTTTTCTTTTCAGCAACTTTCAAATTTATTGATTTCGATTTTGCAAACCTTAGATTTAATTGCGCATATTTTCGTTATTTGTTTGTTTCGAATAGTTCAATAACATATTGAGCTCTTTCTTCAATTTTCATTTCAATTTAAATTCTTAGTTTGATCGTAAGTAGCAGTACAATCCTAGAGTAACAGTACAACCCTAGAGGAGAATCGTAACCTACTATTCATGATTGTTTTATTGATTAGAAGTTATATATTTTTCAAAATATTTTTAAATTCAACTTGTTTGACTGGCATGCTCGCGCTCTAACTTATTAGAGACGCAAGTTTTGGTTCATAGCGTTATCCGCGATTCAGAGAATTTTTTTGACCCTTCAAATTATCCGAGAATTTCCAAGTCAAACATATAGAGTAGGGATATTCTCCGTACAACATACTCAATTAAATACTGCTGATGGAAATGAGGATGCAGAACTAGACCCGGAGCTGAATACCCAACCCCCATCTAACACTATTATTAGCTTGATGGTTATAGAAATAGTTTCTATAAAATGGAGGTTTAACCCCCTTAACTGTGTTTGTTTGCTTCTAAGCATCAGTTATCATAGACGATGAACCTAGAAAGACGTCCAGTATCATTAAAATTATCAAACCAATAGGTTACTCTGCTTCTGTGTCAGACAACAACCATGATATGTTAGTAAATTTTATGGCCATGAGATGTGTTCTGATCGTCTTCTTATATTGTTTCCCATAATTAACTGAATGTTTCCCATATGGGCAAGAGGGGCCTATATGTTTTTCGCCCAGTAACATGGTTAGTAAGGAAAAGTTGAGGTTGTTAGGCGAAATAATCATAATAAAATCGAACAGGACATTGAAATTCAATAATGTAAAACCTAAATTTCAATTATAACACGAAAATACAGGGATTATGTCGAGTTATATGTGTCGCCTTAAAATTGATTCACCTTGTCGTCACCGTCTGTCTCTTGAGATGCAGTGACGGAGTCCAACAGCAAACGTGCGCTATGAATTGTTCTGCGAACTAAACCAAACCCGAACTCTCACTCTTAAGATTTGAGACCAAGAACAAAGAGACCGGACCGTTTTGAGAGAGTAGAAGGTTTGTTTTTGCTCTGCTTTAATAAAAGATAATAATGAAGGCAATTTATTGATTCAAGTAGACTAAAACTATAAGCTACTTCAGAAGTCGTTACGAAATAAAATGAAATTAAATCTGACAGTTAAAAAATTAAATTAATTATAGTTTAATAAAATCAAATTTATAATTTGCTCGATTAATTTCAAAAAATAAATTTGTAATAACTTTTTAAGTGACATAACAGTTTTCAATTTTACGAGTGTACTTTAAATATCAATTTTTCATTCACTTAAATACCGTTTTGACCATATGAGTATATGATATTGATGTTTTCACAGAGGAGAATACATATCCGCTATAATCTATCAAAATTAAGATGTGATCCCACTCAAAATCGAGCCTAAAAATAGTATCTCAAAAAATAAAATTAAAAATTGTTTTTAAATCACATTTTCCCAACAGAGGTTAGATGTTTTCCATATGACACATAGTAAACAACAAACACAATCTTTAATAACACAAACTCATGATCCTTCAAAAGCACTTATTTCTCTGTAATTCTCCAAGGACTTTCTTCAGGAGAAAATAAAAAAGCATAAACATAATAAAAACAAACATAAACACTTGGAATCTCAACCCAACTCCAACTCTCTTTTCTTTTCCACCCACATACATTGATTTTAAATGGTGGTTGTGGGTTCTATCACGTCGCAATCGTTGTGTCGCGGACATTAATGTTTGGTTGTATACCATCTTGTACATATGAGGGCCTTCCACCCACAGACCACAGATTGAGTGCTCTGCAAATGAGATTCAAGAACTCTCAGTTAGATCATATATTCACTAAATTACAAGTAAAAACTTAAACTGTTATTCAGAGAAAGCACTGACCTTTTTTTCCATATGAACTAATGGAAACTTAAGCGGGTTCAATCTCCAAGTCTGGAATGTGCTTAATCATAGGCCAGTCCGGAGCTCCATCCTTACCACACTTATCTATCAAAATGGGGCATTTTTGAATTCGCAGATGTTGGAGAGCACTAGGAAGTCCATCCTCAGGCAAAGATCCTAGCAAAGGGCAGTCCTCAATGTAAAGGTCTTTGAGTGAAACAAGATTCTTCAGCATCTCTTTAGGGCCAAGTGACTGCAATTTGGGACACAAACCAATGATCAAACACTCGAGCGAAGTTGAAAGACCTTTCTTGGGGAGTGTTTCAAGCTTTTCACAATTCCTAATAGAAAGTAGTTTGAGGGACCTCAAGCTTCGAAATGACCCTTCTTCTTCTTCTTCTTCTTCTTCTTCTTCTTCTTGTTCAGATAAGGACAATAAATCATGGCAACCGTGGATGTGTAAACTTTTTAACTCGGGAAGGCTGGGCCATTGGGGTAGAGAAGATAAGTTTGAGATCCTGGAAATGACCAAGGAATAGATGGAGTTGCTGTTGGGAATTTCACTGACTAATGTATCATGACATCCATCCAGAGCTAAATGCTGAAGACGTTTTGCATACTGTGGGGAAGGGAGAGTACTTAATAACCCACATCCACTTATTTCCAATTTTTGAGGAGCAAAGACTATGGGCAGTGACTGAATCTTGGGGCAGTTCATGACTTTAAGTTCCAATAGCTTTATAAAAGAATATTGAATTGAGGTTTCTTGTTCACCTTGACCATTTCGAGATGTGAGTGGCACTATTGCTTCACGCCAATCCTCGAGGATGAGATTGTCTATGAGAATCATAAACATCATAGAGGGAGCTACTGGGAGTGCCCTTAAGGAGTTGCAGCCTTTGATCTTTAGGACTCTCAAGTTGGGAAAGAAGGGAGGCAGTTGCTTCAACTTAGGACAGTTACTGAGCTTGAACCTAATCAGGGAAGGACATTTCAACCCTGAACAGTTTTCCAGTTCCGGCATCCCACTAATATAGAGCTGGCTAAGGTGGGGTAGATCAAGAGAGAGGCTTTTGCATCTTCTGCAACCCTTCAAAGAAATAATTCCCAAATTTTGGAGCTCCCCATTTCCCACCCAAGGTGGGAAGCTGCTTCCCTGGAAGTTATAGATTTGGAGCTCTATGAGGTTTGAGTTTGGCACTAAGTCTTGCAGCGTCTTCTCTTCAGTTGCTTCATCTTGTTGATTGACGATGACTGGATCGCTCCATTCTAATATCAACTTCTGAAGGCTTTCCTTCTCATTCAAGTTAGCCTCTGCTGCATTAACTGCATTTTCAAGCTTCGAAATATGCAGCGATCCTGTAAGGTGCAACATGTTCTTTAATTGCGCCATTCCATATCCCTTGTCATTGTCAACTTGAAATGAATGCAGATTGCGAAGACTCGTCAAATTACCCATCTTCGGTGGCAACTTGGGACACTTGAACCAGAACATGTCATCCAACTCGAGATGTCGAAGATTAACCAGCTTCCCCATGTCCTTGGGCAATTCGAGAAGCCAAGGGCACTCCAATAGCTTCAAGGTTTGCAGGTTGTAGAGGTTACATACTGCTTCCGGGAGTTTTTTTATTTGCGTTTTGGAGAGGTCGAGGTAACGTAGTAACTTCAACTCTTCGATTGAGCTGGACAACTTTGAAATCGTGCTTGAACTCAGATCCAACACCCGCAAGTATTTCAACTTACGAAAGACATGGTCGAGGGCCACCCCAAAGTTCTTCAAACGGTCACCAGGAAGTAGAAGTGTGCGCAGCTTATTAGAAATTTCAATGATCTTCAAAGCAGGCTGCTCTACGTCTTCACAAAGAATGGAAATATAACGAGATTGCTCGCAGCAAGTGTGATGTTCATTGTCCTTCACCTGGCAGCTATGAGGGATGGAGACAGATTGTGACAAGTCATGGATAAGATCATGCATAACGAATCTTTCCTTGTTGTCAATGATTGATGGCTGGAAGAAAGACCTCATTAAGAGCTCATCAAAGTATAGGATCCCAGTTTTCTCCATTCTTTCTTGTCCTCCGATAAAATGTATGAAATTCTCCGCCGCCCATAGCTTAACCAGTTCGTTCTTATCGAAGATGTAGGCTTTGGGAAATATGGAGCAGTAAGTAAAGCAGCGCTTGAGGTGTGACGGCAGGTGTTCGTAGCTCAATTTAAGAGCAGGCAAAGTTTTGGTGCGGCCAGTCCTGATTTCCTGCTCCTCCACTTCCCAAATTTCACTTTTTAGGATTGCTCGCCATTCGCTTGCATCGTCTTTACCACGAAGGAGACCGGCCATCGCCTTTACCGCTAAGGGCAAACCTTTGCACTTGGCAACAATTTCCCGACCAACAGCTTCCAAATCATTTGCCACCCGACTCGATGTTCCCCTTGCAAATGCAAACCTTGAAAACAGCAACCGGCATTGCTCTTCAGGCAGATATTCTAAAGGATAAGGAGGCAGTGTTCCATCAGTATCTGAAACATTGGTCATTCGGCTGGTGAGCAAAACTCTACTCCCCTTTAACCCTTGTTTCAGGAGGCGAAGAAGTAACTCCCAGTCGTCTTGATCCTTGGTCCAGACATCATCTAGAACAAGAAAGAAACGTTTACCATCCAGGATATCCAGAAATCGAGCCTCCAGTTGGCTTCGAGACAGGTTGATGTTAACTTGCATCTCAGAAAGATATTCTATCATTTCCTTGAGGATTCTTGTCAAGTTAAAATTAGCAGTAACACAAACCCACATTCTGGAACCAAAACGGCTCTTTATTCTATCATCGTTAAAAACGAATTGAGCAAGAGTTGTTTTGCCCAATCCTCCCATTCCTACGATTGGAAGGACAAAAACTTCATCTTCTCTTTCGTACTCATCCGACAGCACCATCTTTATAATGTTCTCTTTGTCCGTCTCTCTACCGACAACGTCCGATTTGTCCAGAAACCAACCAGTGGGTGGACGGACATCAGGTATAACACCATCAACTTTTATGTCCAGATGGAAATCTTGTTTTTCTCGAGCAATCTGATCAAACCTAGTTGAGATAGCCGTAATTTTTTTAGCTGCATTCGACTTGTAATGAACTTGGCTTGTACTAACTGGAAGGTGGAGCTGCTTCTGTTTCGACAAAGAAGCTTCTGTAGCATAAATATCCAAAATATCCTCAGCATCCATAGCAGCATTCTGGAGTTTCAGGAGCCAATCTCTTATTGGTGGATCTTTCACTTGCTTCTGCTCTGCATCAATAAGCACTGCTTGAATAGCAGTCAGATTGCTCTCAAGCTTTTCTATTGCTTTCTTGATGCCCTTGACTGAAGAATACATCTCTTTGATTGAAGAGATAGAATCCTTAATGATTTTATCAACTAGAGGCTTTACAATGATTGCAACTGGGTCTCCCATTATCGGCTTGCTTCGGTTGGTGAAAAAAGGAAGGAAGGAAGGAGAATGAATCGATCGAAGGGTATGTGATGTGAGAACTGAATTTCCTTTATGTGTGTTTGTGTATATATAGAATTGAATTTCCTCAAGTTGTTTCTATGAAATTTCTTCAAGCTTAGCTTCAGTTTTAAGGAAATTACTTCAAATGGTGAAATAAACAAGTAGTCGTTAGGAGAGAGAAAGCTATGGAAATTAGTGTACATTCACTGAAAACAGTCAACTATCTTAACCGCGTGGCGATGAACACTGCAATCATCTGCAGAAGAGGCAGACACCGTGCCATGTCTCTGTAACCGCGTGGCGATGACCATAAAAAAAGACTTTCATCTCTATTTGAACGTGTCTTGTAACTACTTTTGAAAAAAAATGTTGGTGAATGAATAAATACATACATTAGAACATAAGGCTGACAACCCCGTAAACCCTCATAATCTAATTTAAATAATTATGTTATTTAAATAAAATAAAAGAGTAAAAATAAAACAGAAAAATAAGTAGAGAACTTAAACAATGTTTATTACAAGTATCATCAGAAATAAAAGAACAAAAAACTAGAGCATTGCCATCATGTAGGAGTAACTATATCAGCCGTCTTAGATGTTAAATAATCTGCAACTCGAGTACCCATTCAATTTAATTCAGCTTGATGGGGTGGATGCCAAAAAACTTCTAAAATACGCAGGCCTTGAGAATGATGACTTGAAATATTAAATTGCTTTAAGTGTCAAAAGTTTATCCATTGAATATGCATCGTGTCAATATTAAAGGAATTCGCCTCACTAATTGATGCCAAACCAATAAAGAGTTTCTGCTAAGATAGGTTTTCTATCCTCAAAGGTGCCTCCACCTATGCCTACCTATTATGGCCGATGATCACAGAAACAACTTCTTCCCACAGTAAAATAGTTTTCAAGATTTGGAGTGTTTCGTCCATTCAATATCCATTTAACTGTGGTTTGAAATCTTATGTTAGAGTCATAATTATGTGTTATATGGAGTAATGTATAACAGAGGTTTATGTAATCTACAAATATAGAGGAGTGTGTGTATTTTAGGCTAACTAGAATGGGAGTCAGAATTAATTTTTCTGTTATCTTAATATTATTTGGTTGCAGTTGCTTGGAAAATCATCTGCAGAAGTTGCATACTCCTTGTCATTGCTATCTCTGTAACAGCGTGGTGATGAACCTGACTAACATACTTTCATCTCTATTTTAATGAGTCTTGCCTTGTTACTAGTTGGTTTGGTCTTTAAATATTAACTAATTTGATGGTTCTTGGTGACTATTAAAGAAATGATTCTCGTGGTTTGTTCGAAGTGATATAATTACAATACTTTAATCGCTCTCACTCCTTAACTTCTTTTCGGCTAATATAGTAGTACTTCTCATGAATTTTCATAATACTTTTGTGTAAAAATGACATAAACATTGGAAATGAGTGTCTAAGTTATTCTATAAACAATATGAAAATCGATCGAGCAATGTCTTCCTTGATCCATGCATTTTGAATTTTTTTAAGAGTTTTGATAGGGGTTAAATAAGAATATCGGAAAAGTTAAGTTGATGGGTAAATTTAAATGATAAAATTAGGTGATAAGATTTTAAGATAACCATGTTTGATAACAAATTGTTAAGTTGAAATATTACTGGAAAAGTAACATTAAGAAAGTCATATGACGCAAAGCGGAACGTAAATAAAAAATTGTTCATAAATACACAATCGGGTGTTTGCTCGAATGATGCTAGAACAGACGTAAATTTGCTAGAATACATCAGAGAAAATAAACTAAAATCTTAATTATAAAAAACTGTGGAAAAATAGCTACAGGGTTCCTTCCAATAGCAAACGAAACAAACTTTCCCCTAAAATTAGGCGTCGCCCTGACACAACATAGAAAACTCAAAAATGCTTTAGGAAAGAATGAACGCGTTATATCTCATACTCTTACAAAAAGTTATGACAATTTTCATGAACTCGCGTTACTTTATTTTTTTCAAGTTGCTCTATAAATATTTTTAAACTGTTACACATTATCATGCCTCATCTTATTTTAGATAAAAGTCAAAGAGCCCTCAATTTTTTAAAATAAGATTGTTGGTGAGTCCTTAATGATATTAAATATATTAATTAATTTAGATTGAGAGACTAGAATGGTTTGAACTCTTAATCTCTTTGGCCATAAATTAGAGGGATAAGGCAAGGCGATCATTAACATTAGTTAGAGTGGGAATTTTGAATATCTCACACTACATCTCACATGGCCGAAAATGCTGTAATATGTCCATAAAATAGTGTGTAATAATCATTTATTTGTATTTAGTTATTTCTCAGATACGAGTATTATTGAATTTTTATGAATAAATTAAAAGTTTTATTTTAAATTAAAGTGTGTTTATAAATTATTTGAGTCCTGAAACTTTCATCAACGAACGAATAGTGAAGATAGATGTGTCTCTAGACAACTCTTTTAGGAAAGTTCAGAACGATATTCGCAGTATTATGATCGACTCGACAATCGAATCTGATTACGACTGTTAGGTTGAACCAATGGATGCGAGTCTTAGAGCATGAGAGTGGAGACTCGTATGCTTAACCTAGACATGTTGAATAGACCGATAATAAATTAGTTTAGAGCCCAAAACCGTTTACCTAACTCTAAATCTAAGTGTTACACTTTAAGAGCATTTTAGTAATTATCTTAATCCTGAGGTGAATACGTAGCTTGACTTAGTTAGTTGCAATCTTTGATATGTCAAATGAGTGAGTTTAAATTGGCGGGCAATACCTGGGCTGTTGGGATTGTAATTTAATTAAGTTGAAGTTACGTGATTCACATATATGAAAATTCATGATTTGATTATGAAAGCAACAATATCACCTTATGTTTTATTGATAAGTGTGTGAATAAATTAATCTGGCAATGTATTCAATGAATTGAGTCATTGATTAAGACTTGTGAATTATACGAAATAATTCACTATTATATCTTTCTTATTCACAGTCAATAAATGAGTTAAAAAATAGTAACAAGAGGGGTAAATGGTCATTTTACATTCCACTATTGTTACTCATATTCACGATGGATATTATGTTAAAATATTCCGTGGACCGTGAAAATAAAAAGGGTTTATTTACATCGACAGAAAACGTAGCGCGTATGAATCAAAAATTGATTCGGCATCAAACTTATAGTGGAGTCGTACGATGTCAGGATTAAATAGGTCTGAAATTTATGGAGATAAATTCACCAGGCATTTGAATCATTAGCTTTGTTCATGTGGGTTCATCCGGTCTCAGAAATAGCACATGAGAACAGGAATAGAGAAACAAAGTAAATTGGATCAAAATATGTTTTGCTGGCAAGGCATATTTCTAACACTTATATGAGGTAGGTGATGTCACTTAATTAGTCAAGCGTAATTATTTGTATTGAAATTAATTATTTTACTATTTTCTAACTATTAGATAATTAATAAATAAAAATTATTTAATTGATAATGATTAATTAAATCTATCAATCAGATTGATGAATCTCGATACAACTCAAACTATAGGGAATATTAGAATTTTTTTACAATTATGAATATATGGGGTGTATTGTTAGAAATTTAAAATATGGATATACTTATAAATATCGAAAATTAGATTTTATAAATATTTAATAGTAATTTGATTGTAGATAAAGAGATAGAAATATAGATTTCATATCAAATATAGAGAAAAAGAATTTTCTCTTATCCCTAGTGATTGCTGATGAAATAGAGCATTGAAGAGAAAATATTTAATTTTTTCTTCAATCGTTTTGAGAGCCCACACTCAAATTCCTACACAAAATTCTCGTGAGATATATTTCTGAAATTAACGGGTGGTTGTTGGTGGCTGGAATTCACAAATTGTTCTTGGAGTTCAATTGCGTGATTCGGATCCCGAAGCTTAAAGAACCTGAAAAACGCTAAAAGAAATTCCACCAGTTCAGAAATTCTCTGATACAAGTATAGGTGAAAAATTATTTCTAACATTATCTTCTCGTTTAATTCATATATGCATAATCGCACATTGTTTGATTTTAAATTATTTAATTCTATTAAATAAGTTAATTGAATTTTTTTTATATTCTGCCGACGAACCGTTCGTGGTTCAAATTATTTTTAGTTAATTTTAAAACCTACCAATCCCAGCAAAAATTCTAGTGTCAGATGGGAGATTGAGAATAATGTTTACTTGACAAAATAGGTAGAGACTAAACCTTTAGCTAGGATAGGCGACGAGAAAATGAATAGCTTCATTTGGAAATGAAATTACATGCATGTTTGGGATTATATGGCCTATGTATCCAATTATGAGCTCCAGTTCACCAGTACGTTAGTGACAAACTTATGAAAAGAGAGCGGATTAAGAGCCACATATCCACATTGTATTACCCTTAAGTGAACGGACAAGTGGAGATCACGAACAAGACCATCCTCGGTATCTTGAAAAAGAAACTAGAAAAAAATAAAAGGAAGATAGGTAGAAGAACTACCAAGAGTCATCTGGAGCTTGTACTATCATGCCGGGGTTTTTCCCGCATGAATGTTGGTCTTTTGCGCCCTAAGATTGATCTAAAAGCAATCCACGCCATTCAAGGCCCAATCGGTCAAAAGACTTCACCTTTTTTTTTGGATTCATCTAAAATGTACAGGGGTTCAACTACAGTATATAAGTATTCACCTAAATATATAAAATTAATATTTCTTGGAGGGGTTTACCTAAAATATAGAGGAGTTCATAAAAATGTACAGATGTTCGCAAAAAATATAGAGGTGTTCACCTAAATGTATAAAATTAATATTTCTTGGAGGTGTTCACCTAAAATGTATTGAGATTCACCTGCAACGTAAATGGGCTCACTAACATATATAAAATTAATATTTCTTGGAGCGGTTCACAAAAAAATATAGAAGTGTTCACCTCAAATGTACATGGGTTCACCTTAAATGTAGAGAAATTAACCTAAATGTACAAAATTAACTTTGTACCTTAAGGTGAACCCATGTACATTTGAGGTGAACCATTGTACATTTGAGGTGAACTCCAATACATTTTAGGTTAACCCCTCCAAAAAATATTAATTTATACATTTAGGTGAACTCCTATACATTTCAGGTGAACCACTGTATATTTTAGGTGAAACTTTTAAAGAAATATTAATTTTTTTATGGCTCCTCTACATTGTAGGTGAACTCATGTACATTGTAGGTGAACTCCACTACATTTAGGTGAACCCCTCTAAGATATATTAATTTTGTACATTTAGATGAACCCCACTACATTTTAGGTGAACCCTTTTACATTTTTAATGAACCCTCTTCATTTTAGTGAACCTAGTAAACTATACCAGCAGTTTCTTCATCTATACCAGCGATTTTGAATCTTTTATCGGCATTTTTATGCTCTATATCGGCGGTTTCAGCACCTATAACGTCGGTTTATTCATCCTATAGTGACGGTTTTGTCTTTATATCTGCATGCTCTGGCAGTTTTTTCTATTTTACGGTTGTTTAGTTCTTCTTTCCCGACGGTTTTTATCAATACAATGGTTTTTAAGACCTTTTACAGTGATTTTCAACAAATTTAAATTTTTAAAATTGATCAGCGTATACTCGATGAATTGCAAACAAAGTTATCATGATTCTCGATTTTTCAATGCGATCCTTAAGTACCTTCACTTATATTTTAAATTAGATTGAATTTAGTAATGAATTGTCAAAACAATTAAACACTTATTCATAAACGCTTAAGAACGTATAATTGATTATGTTGTTGTGATTTTATGACAAGTATTAAGTATAATTTTTTACCATTTAACGAACATGTGTAACCCTAAATTTTGGTTATGTATAGAATTAAAATTAATACGTTTGTCGTACAATTAAATATGGATCTAAATTCTAGATCTCTCTCTTTCATTCAATTATGTTTTTATCATTTTACACACTATTATGTCTTACATTTATCGATCATATGTGACACATTAATATGTAAGTCACACGATCATATATGGATTGTTTAAATCTATGAAATATCATTCTACTCACAAAAAATTACTTCCCGTATGAAATGACATGGTCGATAAATCCTATTTAATAAGAATCAAATATACGCTTAGCAATTTTTCACCATGTAAAATCATATATAATTATAGGTCGTGATATTATAATGGTCGATGAATCCTATTTTTTGATTTGATGAACACGTATAACCCCCAAAATTGGATTCTACTGTTAAATTGAACTTATCAGCGAAATGTTTGTAATTAAATATTAAAATTTAAAATTTAACATTTTATTTTATAATTATAACCCCATAAATTTTTAAAGATAACCAATTGTTTTTTATTTATAACCCCACCTTCGGATTCTTATATCGATTTCAATAATTGAAAATCAAACATACACTATCTCCATACACTCTTATTTTGATTATGATAGTCGTTATCATTTCTAGGAAAAAGAAACGTAGAATTGGGTAGGATGATATATCATTTGATAGGCACTATATCAGGACACTAAATTTACATGGAATGATATTTGTAAATGACTTAACATGTTTTGAAAGCCCACGAATGGACAGAAGCACATTTACCATTTTATGTCAACTTCGTAAGACAACTGGTCAATTAAGGGGAACTGGGAATATGGATGTTGAATATATGGTTGCTATCTTCTTACATATAATTGCGCATGACGTGAAGAATAAAATTGTTAGACGACATTTTACACGTTCTGGTGAAACGGTGAGTAGGTATTTTATAAAGTTTTGAACTCACTGCGACGTCTACATGATATGTTATTGAAAAAATCAGTGTCAAATCTTAAAAACTCAACAGATAGAAGATGGAAGTGGTTCAAGGTATCAAATATGCACTTCAAATTGGATTCCTTTTTATATACCAAAGTACAAGGTTTGTAACATTTAGAATTTTATTAATCCAGGACTATTTAGGAGCTTTAGATGAAACCTACATTAAGGTCAATGTATGTGCTGTTGATAGACCTTAGTATCGTACAAGAAAGAATGAAATTGCAACTAATGTCTTGGGAGTTTGCGCTCAATATTTACAAGTTATATATGTCTTACCTAGATGGGAAGGTTCAGCAGCAAACTATAGAGTTCTTCATGATGTTTTATCTATAACAAATGGGTTTAAAGTATCCCAAGGTAATTGTTAACATCAGCAAGAGATTGACCCATTTTATTTTTTTAAACTATATATGACCCTAATCAGTTGTCCCAGTAATAGGATATTACTACTTATGTGATGCTGGATATACCAATGGTGAATGTTTCTTGGCAACATACAGAGGGCAACGATACCATTTGAATGATTGTAGGGAATCACATCAACCAGCTACTCATGAAGAATTCTTCAACATGAGGCATTCCTTGGCGAGAAATGTTATTGAAAGGGCTTTTGGGTTTGTAAAGGGTCATTGGGCAATACTTAGAGGGAAATCTCATTACCGCGTTAAAATTCAAAGCACGACCATTATGGCATGATGCCTTCTTCATAATTTAATTTTACGTGAAATGTCTACAAATCCTTTTGAGTTACAGAATGACTACGTTGATGAGCAATTTGTTGAGAGCCGACATATAACCTACATGGAACCGTCAAATAGTTGGACTACTTGGAGGGACAACTTGGTAAAGGAGATGTTTGAAGAGCGGACCAATGAAAGAAATTGATATTTTCACTAGAAATTAAATCATTAGGTTGCTTGTTTGTGTTTGAATTCAATTATTTTTGTACTTCATATTTTGGACTTGTAAGTTTCTATTTGAGAACTGTTTTATTTGGTAATATTAAAATGAACAGTTCTTCATTATGATGTGTACAGTTTGAGTATTTATGTTCATTTTATACAAATGAATTATAAATGAGTTTTTAAGCTATTACGTTAAACACCTCTGTGTGTAGGAAATGATCAAAATGAGCACGCAAAAGTTATTGGGAAGAAGAAACGTAAATGGACTCAATATGAGGATACGAAACTTATGGAGTTCTTAGTGAAGTTAGTAAAAGTTGGGACTTGGCGAGCTGATAATGGTACATTCAAAGCTGGATTCCTGCAACAACTTGAGAAGTGGATGGAAGAAAGAATCCCTGGGTGTGGTCTTCGAGCCTAATCACATATTGAATCTCGGTTCAAATTGTTTAAGAAGCAATATACTGCTATCATAGAGATGCTAGGACCAAACTATAGCGAGTTTGGATGGGATGACACTGTAAAGTGTGTGTTCACTGCTAAAGATGTATTTGATGATTCAGTTGAGGTATAAGTTCTTCATTTATTTTATGAACCATTAAAAATGTGATCATATTAATACTTCTGACTGATTCCTTCTATTTGGTGTAATTGGCATAAGAGGAATGTTAGAGTTTTTTATAAGGGTGTGCAGACTTTTTCCCAACCTACTGAACCAAATCGGTTCAATCGGTTCTTTCAATATAAAAATTGTAATCGATTCGGTTATTTTTAAGAACTGCATTTTCGGTTCAGTTGTTTTTCTCAATAACTCTATAATCGGTTCGAACTGATTACAACCATTTATTTGATATAGATTTTATATTATTAATTATTGTTATTGAGTTGAGTATTTAGATTTAGTAGTATTAAAAATGAATGAAGGTTAGTGTATGGAGTAATGGAAACTATATTTAATTATTGATCTATTGATGTTTTCAGTTTAAAATTCTTACTGTTTTAAGAAGTTTTACAGGTGCAGCCGAACCGGTTACAAGTAACCAAATTGAACTGATTACTTTGGCTATATTCGGTTCGATTTGGATGGTTACACTGGTTCATTTATATAGGTAGCTGATGAATTCAGTTCGATTACAAAAATATTTTACTAAACGACCAAACCGACCTGTGCACACCCCTAGTTTTTAGGATACTATTCTCCTTCCGATCCTATTTTGTTTTCTTTTTTATTTTTTTCTAGAGACTTCCAAAAAATTGATTTAATCATCTTATAAAGACTAAGCTAGTCTATTGGGGGGGTGATTCTTTAAGCATGGACTAGTAAAATAGTGCCTCGTTGGGGTCATTTTCTGAATGAAATTAATCCTTTATCTATTGGGAGAAAGTAATAATAATTCTTTCTGGTATGTTGAGAGTTCTGTTGTTTATTTTCACTTGCGGAAATATTAGTTTGAAACTTTGTTATGTTCTTTAAATAACTATGTGTTAATATGATGTTTTCTAAATGCATATAAGCGTGATAAATTCAACATTGCTATATATTGTAGAGCCATCTAAATGCAAAAGACATATTGAACAAGCCTTTTCGGCATTTTGATGATTTGGGGTCAATGTTTGGAAAAGATCAAGCTTCTGGATTTGGTGCTGAAAGTCCTGCATATATGGTTGATGCTATAGAAAAGGAGTCTGATTTTAATTGGATTGATGATGACTTTTATGTACCAGACCCTCCAATAGAATTTATAAAAGCAGATGTTATTGACTCTACTTGTCAAACTCTAACTTTCCCTTCAGCATTTGCTTATCAAATTCTTCAACCTCGGTACCAACAAAAATCTAAGAAAAGGGCTAGAGATGATGACATATTGGTTGAGACACTAACTGACACGGTGAAACAGTTTGAGACATTCTTCTCAGACACAAATGACAATATAGGCAAGTTGGTAAAGTTTTTTCAACATGAAGTTGATACTGCTGATAGAGTTTCTCATATATTTGATAAAATAATGAAAATAAATGGACTAACAGATGTCGAGAAGGTACTAGCAGGAAAGTTGATTGTGAATGACCATGATCAAACTCATTACTTCTTTGCTCTGCCTACGCCTTTAAAAAAGGAGCTTGTTTTGCAAGTTTTACTCGATAATATAAAATCATAGAAAGTAGATTTCATGATGAGGCTTTCAGAACCTATTTTGATATATATAGTATAAGTAATGTCACCTGTAATAATTTGCAGGCATAGTTTTTTTTGTGCACATGGATGAATTGTTGTGCCATGTATGGTGTGCACAAGGATAAATATTTTATTGTTGCATATATGATATGCACATGAGTATTTTTTCCATATCTTTAGACAAATCACATGTAAGTACAGTAAACATATGTGTATAAAAATGTAGTGATTGGATTGAGAATCCATCTTTTACATATTTTATAAAATATATTTTGTTTACATGCTTTGACTTATAGAGTTCTCTACAATATTTCATTTTGAAGGTAGTTATTTCTCAATTTGTTTCTTTGGAAAGATTATTTATTGATATTAGAATAATTATAAATTGAATTTTACTTAATATCATTATTGAAGTTTGATAGAAATTTATTTTAGTACTATAATCTTGATTATTGAGCTGAAAATCATGAGTGTTTTTCTTATAAGAATTATTATCTTATATTGTAAATTATATGCCACCTTAATTCATGGGTAAAATTTAAATTTTTATTATTACTTATATCGGTCACTTATTATAAATTAAGTAATAATTATTCAAAAGTATTTTTTAGTCTAAGGGTAAAATTAAAATTTGACAATAATGTCTAAAACATCCACTTGCATAGTCCATCAAAACAAATAAAATAATCTAATACCATCACCATTAAATCTGAACATTTCTAAGTATTAACAAATAAAGTAATCTTAACTTTTCAGAGATATACATTTCCACAATCACATTTAGTAATCTTATTCCGGAAATCATTTCTCACAATCTTATACCAAACGTTCTCCTGCACATTCTCAAAACAAAGTAATTAACATTCTTACATTTATATCATAACATTCTGAATTATTATCAAACATAGTAATCTTAATTTTTCGGACATCAACTTTCCTATAATCATATTTCAACAATCTTATTACGAATATCATTTACTCTCAACCTTATATCATCTTTTGTGGACCCCATATAGGATGATTCAAAAGTGATTTATCTACCTGTATAGTACAGTAAGTGTAATGTAGCAGAACCTTCTTCAAGTATAACCAAAGCAACTAGTTACAAGACTCATTCAAGATAGAGATGGTGGACCCCATATAGGATGATCCAAAAGTGATTTTTCTACGTGTATAGTACAGTAAGTCTACTGTAGCAGGACCTTCTTCAAGTATCACCAAATCATCTAGTTACAAGACTCATTCAAAATAGAGATGGAAGTCTTTTCTTATGGCCATCGATCGCCACGCGCTTAAAGTGATAGGGACATCAATGACAGGAAATTGATATTTCCCACTTGATTTCGAAGTCATGGAATTGAACTTTCCACTTGATTTCAAATTTATGGACAGTGAATTTTTAAATTCTATTATGTACGATGTGATTGTTCTGTCTATTCAATCGGCAATTGTTTTTATTTATCTCCATTTTCCTTTCCTTAGACTTTCCATGAAACTGAAGCGGAAGTTTCCCTTCTATCAATTATTTATTCTTCCTTCTTTTCAGATATTTAATGTCAAAAACCTTAGTTGAAAACCTGGTCAACGGATCCCCTCAGTAAATATAATCCGTGTGTGTTTGTGTTTTATATAGACACTGAAAACAGGCCATATTTGCAAGAAGAGGTAAAGCAATAAGGCATAGCCAATAACTCAGACACTCAAAAACTATGGCAGTTGACTCAGAAGGTTTTCTTGAACACAAGAGAAAGGTTTCTCTCTTTCTCTCTTTCTTAGTCTTAGTGCTGTTTATGGTTTCAGTGCTTGTTTTTCAGTGTCTCTCTATCAGAACTCGCTAGCTTCTTTGGTTTTTTTGTTTTGTAGTTGTTGATCTGAAATTAAAATTCTTTCATGTGCTCATGTTGTTGTACTATTAATCGGGAAAACCCCAATATGTTAGTTTCTTTGTCAAATTTGTTTAGCTATGTGATCTTAAAAAATGTGATTGAAAAAAGAAATATAAGAGGAAAAGTATAAGAGAACTTACAAGAAAATGGAAGGACAAGTTTCTTGAAATACAATTCTCCACATTTCATTTCTTTTCCTCACTATTTTCAGATATCCAAACATAACCTTAAACAATTTCTATGGAAAAAGTAACAAAATTTGAAAAAAAAAACACAGCAATTTCTTTGTTGCAATTTTACATTTTCTTATTCAAAATCCATATCTCTTGTTTGTTAGCTTCTGCTCTTTGACAATATTTATTTATTTTTCCTTGTGCAAAATGATTATACAGAAGAAATGGGTGGACAAGAAGAGTGGTCATAATCATTTTATGGTGTATGCAAGAGCACTATATATCACCTGGGGTAATCGAGAGTACTGGGCTTGGAATTGTTTCAAGGAAACAAGGTGGAATTTAATTTCAGTATATATCCAAACATATTTGTATTATTTCTTTATGTGACTCTTATATATTACTTGCCTATCTTTTCGCAGCGATGACAACATTGAAGTAGCCAAACTAACCCATGTCTGTTGGCTTGACGTGAGAGGGAAATTCAAAATATCAGATCTGTCCCCAGGAGTGAACTATGAGATTGCATATGTAATGAAGCTGACCAATGGGGCATCTGGGTGGGAACTCCCCATAACACTTAGACTATCTCTTCCTGATGGAACTGTGAAGGAACGACAAGTTAGTATGTGTGAGAAGCCTCGAGGTGAATGGATAGAGCTCAAAGTTGGCAACTTTTTGACTAAGCATGGTGAACCGGGAGAGGTCTGCTTTGATGTTATGGATCATGCGGGACACTGGAAAACAGGGCTTTTAATTAAAGGCGCTATCCTCCGACCTAAACACTGATTCTTAGACTTACCAGCAGTCAACATTGTTTATCATTTAAATTTATGTCCATGTTTGTTAGTAGAGAAAAATTCATGAAAAGACACTTAACAAAAAAATGATCTCAAGTTCCCGGTTTTTTTATAAGAGGAAATATTAAGTTGTCCGGTTTATTTAAAAAAAAGTTTACAGAATTTAATGTCTGCTAAACCATAGTCTCGTCAAAATATTAGGTTAGACTGCGGTATAATAAACGTTAATCTAAAAATCAGATTACTAGATTAAAGTGTATCAGAATTTTTTTCCTAAACCAATGACAACTTAAACTTTCCCCTATAAAAATGTCAAATTTCCTTAAAAACAAACATAAATCACAATTTCGTTTTTTATTTTCTAATTGTTTATTCACCGCAATTTCTCTTGTTATGGTATTGTCGTTCCTCATAATCAATATTCGTTTTTGTTAATGCTTTTGAATGATAATATTTTTCATGTTTGTAAAAGTGTGTTGATTTATATCATGCAGCTGCAAGATCTTTCTTTTGGTAACATAAAATAAATAAATTTAATATGTAACAATACTTTCGACAGTAAAATAGCACTTTGTGTCAGAGGGTGAGAGAATTACATTTGGTAGGAACTGAACCCTAAACTTAAAAGGCTAAAAGCCTCAATTGTGATCGTTTAGGCCCGATAAACCAACACGCATCCATCAAGTGAGGGGGCTAACCACTGCAGGTACAGTCAGATTAGGTAACAAAATAACTCACACTGATTACATCTGTCAACGTTTTACATGGGTTAACGGTCCTAACGCAATCTCTGCTCAACGGACCTTATCCAAACACAAATTGGGTGGCGTCCCATTCAGTGTTCATTAATTGTTTTCTGAACTTACTGTAGTCGTTCAGAGCGGATGAGTCTTTCCTACTTCCATTGTGCTTTGTTTCTTTACTTTCCACATTTTAGAGAGAAGGTTTTTCCTGCTCTCAAGGGCTTAGGCTTTTAGGTCGCCGACCTTTTTTTAGTTTCGATTTTTTTTTAGAGAGTAGGTGTTCTCACTCTCAAGGTTTTAAGTTTTTAAACCATCGACCCGATTCCCATTTTAAAGAGTGATATTTGTTCCACTCTCGGTGACTTAGGCTTTTAGGTCATGGTCATTACTCATTTTTTCATATTTTAAAGAGAATGTCACTTCCGCTCTTAAGGGCTTAGGCTTCTAAGCCGCCGACTTTTTTTCATATTTTAGAGAGAAGGTTTCTCCCGCTCTCAAGGACTTAGGCTTCTAGGCCACTGACATTTTTCCACATTTTAGATAGAAAGTTTTTCCCTCTCTCAAGAGCTTAGGCTTCTAGGCCGCTGACCTTTTTTCACATTTTAGAGAGAAGTTTTTTCCCGCTCTCAAGTACTTAGACTTCTAGGCCGTCAACCTTTTTTCACATTTTAGAAGAGAAGGTTTCTCCCGCTCTCAAAGGTTTAGGCTTCTAGGCTGCCTCTGACCTTCTTCTTTTCCTAAAATTCTTTTTTTCCAAGGGTTTTCCATTTAAAAAACTGATGTAAATTCCTTCCTTCTTTCTCACACCCAAAAATAGAAGAGAAATTGTATATTGTAATAACAATAAACAATTTAAACGAAGTATTTCTTAAGATAACTGGCGTTCTAGGATTTTTCCAATTATGCTCATTTCTCTGTCATGAGGTGATAGTAGCCGCTTCCGCCAACTGTTTTGATGATGAAAGGACCTTCCCAAGATGGACCAAACTTTCCTTCTGTTTAGAAGATCTTTTTGAAAACCAAATCTCCGTCCTGAAATTCGCGCCTTCAAAATCTCTTCTAGAAGTAGGCTTTCCTTTTCTGATTGTAATTCATTATTTGCACGAGTGTCGTTTCCCTTCTTTCTTCTAACAAATCAAGACTTTCTTTCATGAGTTCTTCGTTCTGTAGTTTAGTCACTTCTGATATGAGAGTTGGATTCCCTATTTCCACTATTATAACCATTTATGCTCTGTTGGCCAAAGCAAATGGAGTTTCACCTGCTTCTCTAGGAGTTGTTCGCTATGCCCACGGTACTGCCGGTAATTCTTCTACACATTTTTCCTTCACCGACTCTATGCATTTCTTCATGTTGTCAAGTATGATTCAATTTGATCTTTCATCATGTCCATTTCCTTGTGGGTAGTAGGGTGTAGAGAATCAATTGGTAATTTGCAGGTCTTCATAAAAAGTTCTTACCATCTTTATGGTGAATTGAAGTCCGTTGTCAGACACTAATACTTGAGGAATTTAGTATCTTCGCACTATATTCTTCCACATGAATCTCCTTACTTTTTCTTCATATATCCTAGCAAAGGCTTCTACCTCAATCCACTTGGTGAAGTAGTCAGTGGCAACTAGCAGGAAGCGTTTCTGAGCAGGTGCCATGGGGAGTGGTCCAACAATGTCCTGAGCCCACTCATGGATGGCCAATGACTTGTCACGGTGTTGAGTTCTCTTGTGGCTAATTTTATTAAGGGGCAAATCGTTGACACTTGTCGCACTTCTTTGCATATTGCTTGGCATCCCGGTGCATTTTTAGCCGGTAATATCATTCATTCACTATTTTGTGGCTAGAGACCTGCCCCCGGTATGATTCCCGCACACCCTTCCGTGAACTTCTGCTAACACATTTTCGACTTTCTTTTCTTTTAGATACTTTAGATACGGCCCTGGAAATACCATTTATATAATAAATTGTTGATTGTGCAGTACCTGGCATTTTGTTACTGAATCTTCTTAGCATGAAGTTTTTCTTGGGGTAGGATCCCTTCTTTTTGGCAACGTATTACATCGTTCTTCCAGCTCGATTCCAACCCAGTTTTCACCTCTGCCACCTCTTCGATTGCGATGCTTGGCTTTTCTAGAAACTCAATTAGTACACTACTTTTTTATGGGATTTGTAGTGAAGACCCCAAATTAGCCAACGCGTACGCGCCTGTTTTCCGCTCTTGGGATATGGTGGATTTCGAAAGTTTTTAGTTGTTTGAGCAAACTTTTGCCTATTGTAGGTTACTAATCTTTCTTTCGTCATTTTCCATGAACTCCTCTGTTACCTGCTTTACTACCAACATTGAATCATAAAAAAAGTTTGTTTCATTTACCTCTAATTCCTATAATAGAGTGATTCCTGCTATCAGGGTTTCGTATTCGGCTTCATTGTTTGAGACATTGAATCCAAATGAGATGGAGTGTTCGAGTGTTTTCCGAAATGGAGTTTGTAGCATCACTCCCACTCTGGCTCCTTTATTGTTTGAGGCTCTGTCAACGTAAAATTCTCATGTCCCATTTTTGATTATTTGTTGCCTGCTTTGTGATTCCTCTTTGGCATCCAATGTAAAGTCTTCCACAAAATCGGCTAAGGCTTACCCTTTAATTAATGTTCTCGATTCATAGTGGATCTCGTATTTTCTTAACTCGATTGCCCACTCTGCCATTCTTTGGCTTATTTTAGGTGAATGCAAGAGATTTCTAATTGGCGTATCCATTAATACCTTTATGGTGTGTGCCTAAAATTAGGGTCTTAGTTTCCTTGCAGCTACTACAATAGCCAGTATTAATTTTTCCATCCTTTTGTACCGGGTCTCGACTGCCACCATACTTTTACTGATGAAGTATACCGGCTTCTGCTTCCTTCTTCTTCTCTGATCAGAACAGCCCTGATTATGGTCTGTGAGACGGCAACATATAAGTGCAAAGGTTCCCCCAGCTTTGGTTTTGACAATAATGGTGGAGCTGTCAAGTACTCTTTTATCTTGCTAAGAGCTTCCTCACACTCACCATCCCAATCGTCTGTTGTATTCTTCATTAGCTTTGTAAAGAATGGCTTACACTTGTCAGTTTATCTTGAAAAGAATCTATTCAAAGCCACAAACCTTCCCGCTAAGCCTTGTATTTCCTTCTGATTTCATGGGGATTTCATCTCCATTATGGCTTTTACTTGACCTGGGTTGACCTCCATTTCTAGCTTCATAACTAAGTGGCCGAGGAATTTCCTGGCCACCACTCCGGATGTGCATTTCTTCAGATTTAACTTCATTGAATTTTTCCTTAGGATGGAAAAGGCCTCACAAAGGTTTTCGATGTGATCTCTATGCTTTCAACTCTTCACCAACATGTCATCTACATAAACTTCCATGGTTTTTTCAATCTGCTCTCGGAAGATTCTATTTACCAACCTTTGGTAGGTTATACCTGCATTTTTTAAACTAAAAGGCATTACCATATAATAAAAAGTACATTGTTCAGTTATGAAAGATGTTTTCTCTTTGTCAGGCTGAAACATTTTTGCTTGGTTGTATCCTGAAAAGGCATTCATGAAGCTCAGAAGTTCGTGTCCTGAGGTGGCATCCACCATCTGATCTAGGCCGGGTAACAAACAATCGTCTTTCGGGCAAGACTTGTTCAGATATGTGAAGTCCATACAAATCCTCCATTTCCCGCTTTTCTTTTTTACCACGACAACGTTAACAAGCCATTCTGGGTAATCTACCTCCTTGATGAAATCCGCTTTTAGTAGTTTGTCAACTTCTTCTTTAATGGTCATGTTTCTTTCTGGTGCAAAATTCTTTTTCATTGTTTCACTGGTTTAACTGAACGGTTAGTATTCAGTTTATGACATATTATATTTTTCGATACCTGTGATCTCTTGAGTTGTGGTTGCAAAAATGTCCTTATTCTTCGTAGAAAGCCAGTCAACACCTCCTTCTCTTTTTTCCTCCAGGTGGGCCCCAATATTCATAATTTTATGTGTTTCTTCATCAAAGTAAATAGGTTTGATTTATTCTACTACATATACCTAGGGCACATGTGCATACTTCTGTGATTGTTATTTCTCATCTCCTTCCACCAACTTTTCTTCCGCTTTTCCCATCTTTTGTTTCCTCGCTGATTCCAATGCGGTTACCGTGAAGATACTAGCGGCAGCTAGATCTCCTTTTATAGTTTTGATTCCTTTGGAGGATGGATATTTCAGCAATTGGTAGTAGGTGGATGGTACCGCCTATATTTTATGTAACCAGGTTCTCCCTAAAATAGTGTTGCAAGTGGACGACGAGTCAAGCTCCATGAATTTGGTGAGGTAATTGAATGGTTCTACACTGACTAGGAGGTTGATCAATCCTTTTGAGTAGCTCACAGTCCCGTTGAAGCCCACCAGTGGCTACGGTTAACCTTGTAAGTGTCGTTCCCCTATAGACATTTCTTCGACTGTTAATCGATGGAAAATATTGACTGCACTACCGTCGTCAATCAGCACCCTTCTAAGCATATATTTTCCTACTTGTATTAAGACAATAAGGGCGTCATTATGACGATTGTCATGCTTTAAGTCCGTCTCGCTGAAAATGAGTTAGGGATTTCCGTTTTCGTTGGCGGTGCCATCCTGTTTCCAGCTTCCTTCCAATAGTGGTTTTATGTTGTACACTTTCCTTTTTTTTCTTGTAGTCCCCTCTATTTTAGTTAAAGCGATGATTGTGTTGACTATTCAGAGAGACTGCTTCTCGTTATCCTTTTTTCCCTCGTCATGGGTTTCTCTTTCAGTTTCTCGGTTGGTTCCTCCCTCTTCATAAATTGATTAATGTCTCATTTTTCACTAGTTTCTCCACATAGTCCTTCGCTGGAAGCAGTCTTTTGTAAAATGTCCATTGCTCATGTGGAATGAGCAGTATTTGTCCTTATGCGCGTGGTCTGGCTCCCTTATAAGTGGAGCTAGTCTTTTCAGCCAAGGTTTATCTTTTATCATCTCCAAGACTTGGTTTATTGAGGCAGTCAACGGGGTGTAGACCTTGTCTCTAGGATGGATGTCATCCGCGAGTCTCCTTGGAGTCATGGTTCGGTTCCGCTTAGTGTCTCCCCACTCATCTTTTTTTCGTTTCTCTGATTCTGCTTTCTACCTGCACTTGAGCTCCACTTTTCTTTCTTTGACTCGTTAATCCATCATCCCGCTTGTTTTAATAAACTTTGTTTTCTTCTTCTAATATGATGTATGCTTGCGTTCCTTCGAAAGTCTCCGCTATGGTCAGGGGCTTTATCTTTGAGGAATTTTCAAAGAAGGTTTATCCGGATCCAACCTCATCTAAATGCCAATCTCGCCACCTTGTCATCACAACTTTCCACATTGGCCATTTCCTCCTTGAATCTGCGAGTATATTCCCGAAATGTTTCTTTTTCCTTTTGGACGAATATCGTCAGAAGGTAGTTTGAGTCCTTGTTGAATCATGTGAGTTAAGATGCTGTAGATATTCAGTTGAAAGAGTCAAGAATCAGTTACATTATGTCATGTTCTTTTTACTAACTTTTTGGTAGATATTTATGCTTTCTTGTAGCAGATTTTTCTGTAATTTTAGTTATACATCTGTTGTATAAATAACTGATCTTATTAGTCAATTAAATATTAGTTTTTCATCTAATATATTGTCCATATTTGTTTTAATAATAACAAAATTGGTATCAGAGCCATAATTTTGAGGGATCTGTGAGTTAAATATATAAATATCCAAAATCACAAAATCACAAAAACCCACAAAACCTTTCTTCTTTATATACAAACATGAAGAACCTGCAAATAGACTAAGATGGAATCACAACTTTCTTCTTTCACTTCAATTTCACCTCCAATATTTGATGGAACGAATTATCAGATGTGGGCTATCAAGATGGAAGCCTATCTTAATGTAAATAATTTACGGGAAGTTGTGGAGAAAGTATTTGAAGTTCCTGAATTGCCGGACAATCCAACGACTAATCAACTCAAAATTCATAAAGAAAATAAGCTAAGAAAATCCTAAGCCATATCAGTTTTGTTCACTGATGTATCCTCTGTTATTTTTAATAGAATAATTACTTTGAAAACAACTAAAGAGATCTGGGATTTCTTAAAGCAAGATTATGAGGGAAGTGATAAGATCAAAGGGATGCAAGTGCTCAACCTTGTTCGAGAATTCTAAAGACAAAGAATGAAGGAGACGGGAACCATTAAAATTTATGCAGATAGGCTTCTCAGCATTGCCAATAAAGTGAGACTTCTTGGCACTGATTTCTCTGATTCAAGAATTATTCAAAAAGTTCTTGTTACTATTCTGGAGAAGTTTGAAGCAACAATTACTTCACTCGATAACTCAAGAGACCTGTCAAGTATTACCTTGGCAGAATTATTGAATGCTACTATAAGCTCAGGAACAACGAAGACTAATGAGGCAAGAAGATTCTGTGGAAGGAGCTTTAATGGCCAAAACACAGAACAACTATGGTGGCAAGAACAAGAAGAAGCAGGATAACAACAAGTCGGGAAATTCAAGCAACAACAACAGTAGCACTATTAGCAGCGGCAACAAAACCTTTCAAGATTTTCCATCGTGTCATCATTGTAAAAAAACAAATCATCCGTAAAAGAAGTTTTGGTGGAGGCCAGATGTAAAATGTATTAATTGCGGTCAGTTAGGTCACATGGAGAGGATCTATAAGTCACAACAACAACAACAAAGTGAAGCAAAAGCAGCAATAGAACAACTTCAAAAAAAGTAACTTTTTACGGCGTCTTGCTTTGCACAACAAGCTCCTTAGAAAGTTGGTTAATAGATAACGGTTGTACAAACCACATGACATATGGCAGAGAGAAATACAGAGATCTTGATACAACCTTCATCCCCAAAGTCAGAATTGGGAATGGAGCATGTATAGTTGTAAAAGGAAAAGGCATAGTTGCAATCGAAAGTTATATAGGTTTGAAACTCATCTCTGATGTTTTATATGTTCCTGAAGTTAATCAAAATTTGTTGAGTGTTGGTCAGCTGTTGGAAAAGGGTTACAAAGTTTTATTTGAAGACAAAATTGCATTATCAAAGATGTAGAAGGCAGGTAGCTATTCAACATTCAAATGAAAGGCAAAACCTTTGCCTTGAATTTGATAGAAGAAGAGCAAGCCATAGTGCACAAGGAAGAAAATTGTACTGTGCTTTGGCACAAGAAGCTGGGACATTTTCACCATGATGTTTTGCTTCATATGAAAAGGAATGATCTTATGGAAGGTCTACCCGATTTGGAAGAGGAGTTGCATGTATGCGCAACATGTCAATATGGGAAGCAAACGAGGCTGCCCTTTCCAAAAAACAATGTTTAGAGAGCATCACACAAGTTGTAATTGGTGCATAAAGATGTGGGAGGACCTCAGAAAACACCATCATTGAATGACAGTAAGTACTACATCGCTTTCATCGATGATTATGCTCGAATGTGTTGGGATTATTTCATGAAACAAAAAACTAATGTAGATGACATATTTTATAAGTTTAATTCTTAGGTTGAAACAAAAAGTGGAAGAAAAATATAGATGATCATGTTGGGTAATGGAACTGAATACACATCCAAAAAATTCAACATGTTTTGTGAAGATGCATGCATTGAGCACCAATTGACAGCACCTTACACCCCACAACAAAACGGGGTCATCGAAAGAAAAAAATAGAACAATAATGAAGATGAAAAGATGCTTACTTCATGAAAAAGACTGGCCAAAAAGGTTTTGGGCGGAGGCCGCAGATACAGCAGTATTCTTATTAAATAGACTGCCATCAAAAGCTCTTCCAGATAAGACACCATTTGAAGTTTGGTGTGGCTTCAAACCGAAGTTACTAAATTTGAAAACATTTGGTTGCTTTTTTTCTCTTATATTCCTCAAGTTAAGAGAGATAAGTTGGATAAGAAAGCAGAACCATGAATTTGTGTAGGCTACAGCTTAACATCAAAAGCTTACATAATTTATTTATCTTAAAGAAACAAAGTTATTGTAAGTATAGATGTGCAATTCTTCGAGTCAAAGAATTGGAGCTGGGAAAATGAAAAGCAACCTGAGATTCAGATGGAGATTGATGATGATGTAGATGATCAACCAGTTAGAGGAACCAGATCACTTTCTGAAATTTATCATAGATGTAATGTTGCTGTGATGGAACCTGCATATTACAAAGATGCTATAACTGATGAAAAATGGATAGTTGCAATGAAGGAGGAGCTCAACATGATTGAAAAAAATCAAACATGAGAGTTGGTGGACGAGCTTAAAGACAAGAACGCTATAGGAGTCAAGTGGGTTTTCAAATCAAGTTCAATTCTGATGGTTCTGTGAACAAGCATAAGGAAAGGCTCGTTGTCAAGGGATATGCCCAGATGTTTGGGCAGACTTCTCCGAAACGTTTGCCCCCGTTGCTCGATTGGACACCATAAGATTGTTGTTGGCTCTTGCTGCACAAAATGGCTGGATTATATATATCAAATGGATACTTGGAGGAAGAGATTTATGTAGAACAACCTTCAGGTTTTTCAGTTCAAGGACAGGAAGAGAAAGTATATCGACTAAAAAAGGCCTTATACGGTTTAAGGCAGGCTCCAAGGTCTTGGTAGAGCAGAATTGATGCACACTTGTTAAGCTTAGGCTTTAAAAAAAGTCTAAGTGAATTCACTTTATGTATCAAGAAGGTTGATAATGAAATACTTGTTATGTCCTTGTATGTTGACGACTTAGTTGTCACGGGGAATTCTAAGATGTTGATTGATGAATTTAAAGAAAGGATGAAAGATACATTTAAAATGACTGATCTTGGAAGAATGACATTCTTCCTTGGTATACAGATGTAGCAAAATAAAAGTTAGATCTTATTATGTCAAACAAAATATGCAAAAGGAATTTTTAGAAAATTCAAGATGGAGGAATGCAGGCCAACTGCAACTCCAATTAATCAAAAAGAGAAGTTTAGCAAGGAAGATGGAGCTGAGAAAATTGATGAAAGGTTCTATAGAAGCTTAACAGGCTGTCTGATGTATTTAACAGCAACTAAGCGAGACATTATGCATGTAGTAAGTTTGCTGTCAAGATACATGCATTGTGCAAGTGAAATTCACTTTCAAGCAGTAAAAAGAATTCTCAGATATGTTAAGGGAACAATCGACTTTGGAGTCAAATTCCAACAAATTAAAAATTTCAGTCTTCATGGCTATTCTGGTAGTGATTGGGGGTTGGAAGTACTGATGATATGTGAAGCACTTCAGGTTTTTGTTTCATCTTTGGCTCTAGAATTTTTTCATGGTGTTCGAAGAAATAAGAAATCATAGCACAGTCGATTGTGGAAGCAGAATACATAGTTGTTGTTTCAGCTGCAAATCAAGCTCTTTGGCTCAGAAAACTCATGGTTGGTTTGCACATAGAGCAAAAGGAGAGTGAACATATTTTTGTTGATAATCAAGCTGCGATTTCAATTGCTAATAATATAATGTTTCATGGGAAAACAAAATACTTCAAGATAAAGTTTTATTTTCTAAAGGAGGTGCAACTGATTCATGCAAGACAGAGAATCAACTTGCTGATTTTTTAACAAAACCACTTCCTAAAGGAAGGTTTGAATTTCTCCGACAAAAGCTTGGAATATGTAGCCTCTAAGTCAAGGAGGAGTGTTGAATCATGTGACTTAAGATACTACAAATATTGAGTCGAAGGAGTCAAGAATCAGTTACATTATGTCCTATCTTTTTGCTAATTTTTTGGTACATATTTATGCTTTCTTCTAGCAGATTTTTTTACAATTTTAGTTATGCATCTACTGTATAAATAAGTGATCTTAATGCTCAATAAAATATTGGTTTTCCTTCTAATATCTTGTCCATATTTATTCTAATACTAACAGTTCTCCATCACTGCCCGGTAAGTAGAGTACTGTACCAAGAAGGCAGTGGACATGACAGTAAAGTTAGTAATGGATTGAGCAAGGAGGGAGTGATACCATTTGGGTGCAGTCCCGTCTAGATTTATGAGGAATATCCTACACATCAATGCATCTTCATGCTGGTATAACGCCATGACGTGCTTGAACCGTCTGAGATAATATACAGGGTCATAATTCCCTTTATAACTTTTGAATTTAGGCGCCACGAACTTCTTAGGAATCAAGGAGGCTAGGATTTCTGGACATAATGGAGTTCTGGTCAGTGATTCTAGGCCAATTTTGCCCGTGTTTCTCAGGCTCCTCAATTCCATCATCTTTCTTTCCATCATCTTTTCCGTGATAGCTTTTCATGACTTTTGGTGGGCGAATTTCTCCCCCTCCTCCTTTTCGTGTTCCTTGGATTGAACCTCCCTCTGTCTTAATTCTGTACGTTCCTAATGTTTTCATTGTCGCCTTTCCATCTGACTTCATTTCCTTCTTGGCAGTTCTCCCTTCCCTCACTGTTAGTGTGCTGACTGACTTCTGCCCGCATCTGTGCAAGGTCCCGTTACAATGCAACGATCTGTTCCTGCATCGTCTGCCATGCATTGTGTAGTTTTTTTGGCATTTTACTATTCCATATCATGCATTTATCTTAGGATGGTCTGAAGCATCTCAGCTGGGAGAGCAGGGTCATTGGTTTGTTCATCCTCATTCGTGTTTCCTTCGTTGAGGGTGGTGTTTGACCTGGTTCGAGGCATGATTTTGTTTTCTGGTGGGTATCTTTGAGGTTGTTTCTCTTCTCTCAATGAAAGCACCAAAATGTAAATGATTTTTTCAGTTTGGTCAGGAGAATATCGATAATGTCTAATTTTTATATGTTAATTAGAAAAAAAAGGAAGGAGAATTTAAGAGTAAGAAAATAATGGGAGAATCTCAGGGCCGGAGTTGTATTGCCTTCCCCCTTCTTCTAGTAAATTGGCCTTTATATAGGCTTCTCAAATCCCATGAGTTAATTAAAATAATAATATAAAAGGAAGCACTCATTATGCCTAGGGATTACACCTGTTCGTGGGAGTCATTCTGTTGGGTATGGTCCTTTTTTTCCTTTCTGCCTCGCTCAGCCGTCAATCAATCACGACCACTTAGTGATTTCTTATGGATTCGAGCCAATCAGTCACAACCACTTGGTGGTCTGTCAACTTGTATTATCTGAGTATTTTCAGCTTTATTCAATCAACCATTGTCGTTTGTCTGTCATTTTAAGTCTTTTCGTATGTCTCTGTTCTTCTTCTTATCATTCCTTTCTCGTTCTGAAGAGGTCTCTTGCTTCTGTTCTCTGACAAGGTCTTCTGCTTCAACGTTCTTTCTTGTTCTAACGAGACCTCCCGCTTCAGCGTTCTTTCCCGTTCTGACGAGATCTTCTGCTTCAGCGTTCTTTCTTGCTCTGACGAGGCCTCTTGCTTCAGCGTTCTTTCTCATTCTGATGAGGTCTCTCACTTCAGCGTTATTTCCTACTCTGACGAGGTCTCCTGCTTCAGCGTTCTTTCCCGTTCTGACGAGGTCTCCTGCTTCAATGTTCTTTCCATTTTGATGAGGTCTCCCGCTTCAGCGATCTTTTCGTTCTAACGAGGTCTCCCGCTTCAGTGTTCTTTCTTGCTCTAACGAGGTCTCCCACTTCTGCGTTCTTTCCCGCTTATCCCCCAATCTTGCCATGTTCATGGTCCACGCGTCTTCTCAGGATTCGTTCTTTCTTTACACGCGTCATGAGTGGTTTTTCCCCTGTTCAGTTATGTTATATTTTACAAGTTAAGATCAATGTGAATACAAGTTGTAGCAATTACATCCATTAGTAAATTTTGAGGCAAGGAGTTTCATTATCACCTTAGACGTTCATCATTTTAGCTGAATGCCTATCAAGATGCATAAATTGGGCAATTAATGAAGGTAAAGTTAGTCATATTTTCCTAAAAAAGGACGTCCACCTACTTCTAACCTTTTCTTTGTTGATGACAGCCTTTTTTATATTACTACTATGGATATTAACTCTTGTTTCAAATCTGAATATGTTCATTAAAAAGTATTGTAATGCTTCTGCTAGAATGTAAATTTTGAAAAGAGTCATCTATGATTTAGTGAAAATGTTCTTATTCAAAATAATGTAATCTCAGATATTTTTAATATCCTTCTTAATAATCAATTTATATTTATTATTTCTTATTGATTGGGATAAATCTAAAATCTATTCCATGCTTTTAGAGGGATTGGATAAAAAAATATCCATATGGAATGCCAATCTTCTATCCTTTAGTGGGAAGAAAATATTGCTCAAGTCTGTGGCTCAAGCACTCCGTAGCTACATCATGAGTACCTTTAAATTACTTTAAAAAATGCATGAATTACAAGCAACTATAATAAGGTTCTTGTGATCTAGAGAAGAGGAATTTAAAGATATTAATAGGACTTCTAGGCAAAGAATGACTGGTTGTAAGGAAGTTCAGATGTTAGGTTTTAGGGATTTGAAAGACTTCAAATCAATCTTACTTGTTAAGCAGGCTTGGTTAATTAAGAAAAATCCTGGTAACCTAGAAGCTAGGTTACTTAAAAGTCTATATTTTTTTTATTCTGACTTTTTGAAAGCTAAGACAGGTGAGTCTAGCTCCTAGGCTTGGAAGAATATTTGGCATTGTAAAGAGATTGTCAAAAGCATTCATACCGGAAGTACGGAAATGGTTTGAAGGTTAATATTTGAGACCATAATTATACAAGGCCTCATTTAATATTGTTTTTAAGACCATTTAGTATCAGTAAATGATTTTTAGAATAAAATTGTTAAAATATAACTTATGAAAATGTATATATCAAAAAAGTTAAAATTAGTTTATATGAATAATAATTATTTAATTTATAATAAAATAATCAATATAAGTAATAATAAAAATATAGATTTTACTCAGATTTTTTTTGTATATACTTATTAATTTTTTAATCAAACCATTATATTATGATATGTCGTATAGATATTAGTTTAGCTTAAAAAGAAAATGTGAAAAATCAAATAAAGTTAGATTCCAGAGAGTAGAGTGTAAGATTTTTTAGCTTCGTGGAGTGTCATATAACCACAATTCCAACAAGAGGACAAAGAAGAGCCCCCCCCCTCCTAACAAGCCCATAAGGACAAAAGACCAACCTCTTTAATCCTTCCATCCATAATCACGCTTCCTTTTTCCTTCATTCAAATCTTTAAAGTTTAACACAGAAACTAAATTATGAATCTCTTCGTTTCTCCCCCACCACTAACTCAAATACTTTCTGCATTATCTTTCTATCTAAAAATCATATATGTTAATACAGAAGCTTTAGGAATGGCATAACAAATCAAATTGAAAAGACCCAGAAGCCAATTCATCCAACCGATTTTAGAAACAGATCCAAACTCACTTCCACAAATCCCTTAATCATTCAATCCACACGCAACAAACCCAAGGTTTTCTCATTCCTCATCTCCTCAAACCCTACCATTGCCAATAAGACCCGTTACAGGAAAAGGAACAATGTTTCCTTTGTAACTTTTAGAGGACTTGGATGCACAGCCTTAGCTTCTTGAACTGTTCGCCACTCACTGATTCGCTAGTTGGCCGCGTCGTGAAGGTTGGTTCATTCGTTGGGGTTTGCTAGTTCAGTAGTTCATCGCCATGGTACGAATTCTTCATTAGTTGGTTCGCTGGTCATCGATGATCGCCGTCGTTTAATTCTGGGTTTTCAATTACTGCAGTTCTTGGTCTTTAGTTCGCGTTGTGGTTTGATTCCGGGTGGATTTATGCAACAAATAAGCTGATAGAGAGAGAGAGAGACGCACAATCGGAGCCACACAGTTCAAAAACAAAATTTTTGGGCTCTAACACCACCTAGGTCTCAACAGATTGTAAAAGCAAGGAAATATGTGTTTAGAAGTTGCTTCCCTAAAACTCTACTACCCATTTAAAAAGAGTATGTTATATTTCCTTGATTATCCTTAATTTTATTTTGTAATACGCTATATACTCTTAACAAAATCATCTTCTTTCTCAACTTAACCATTTCCACGAAACACAATAAAAAGGCCAAGAGTGATTTTATATATTGTAACAGTAATTATAAATTTTAAATTTACTAAACTTTCTTTTGTTATTTTATCTTCTTTATTTAAGCTTTCTAAATGAGATTGAGTTCCACGAATAAGGCGGAAGGGTTACGTCTAAAAGTCATGTCTGAGTCAAATAGGGTCTTTAGACCTGAGGTTACGATCACGACAGTTAAAAGAACAAAACACGAGTCTAACGTATTGAACTCGGCCGTAAGTAGGGGTGCTGAAAGATGGGGCACCCCACGTTACGTTACATGCGCAATAAAAGGTGACAATTCGAGTTAATAAAAAATGCATGGATTCCCCCCAGATGAGTCCGATGACAATAAAATAAGCGGGATAACCGCATTTCAACCTCATGGATGATCGGAATGAGGGGGTTCGTATATTTTTATTTTATACTGTATATTACGTTTAAGCAACATGTTTATCAAACAACTAACTGCAACTGATTTTTTTCACAGCACAACCAACAGTAATTGTTTTATAAGCTGCAGCAATACCAAACTGGCCTTAAGTCAACCACCTTACGATAAAACTATATTTTTTACTGATTGGTTTTAATATTGAGGAAAAGTGAACTATCTTTATAATATTATAATAAAATTAAAATATTATTTCACTTGTTACTCAATTTTAACAACGTTAATTATATTATATTTTATATGTTAGTTTACATCCATATGTTACATGAATAGAGTTACATAAAATTTACGAATAAAAATTTAAGATCAGTATGAATACAAGTTGCAACAATTCCATCCATTAGTGAACTTTGATTTGACAAATAAGAAAAGGAAAAAAAACTGTATATGGAAGAGTAGTTGATGTAAAATAGAAACTGAAGAACATGGAAGTGATTATCATCTAATAGAAACTGAAGCTGCTGCTTGATCTTGGCTTCCTTTTTGCCGGATGCTCTTTCTTGATTTGGTTGTACTCTGCGCCTGTGCAGTCAACAAACATAAAAATTTGTGATTTGGAGATTTAAATTTGGGAGTAAGGAGGGGTTTGAAAAATGGCACATAACTGAAATTTGTGACAAAGTGAGAACAAGAAAATGGATTCGAGTTATTGTGACTTTTACTCTCAAAATTATAATTTATAAATATGAAAGCACAACATCTAACCTAATCAATTAAATCGTTCATTGACTAATCCACAAAATTATTATAAGAAGAAATTATTAACACAAATTAATATTAAAATAAAATCGAAAAATTAATTCTAATTAATAAAACAAAGAGAGGTGGATTAAGCGGACCTTTGGAGGAAACGGGTCGGGTTGGATCGAACGGAGAGACATCTTGGCAATTTCCGACACGGCGGCGTTGCGAACGCCGGGAGCATCGCTGATCAAATTCTCATAAGCAGCTTCAAATGCCTCCTGCCAAAACCTGGGCAATCGGAATCTACTGTGCGAGTAAACATCCCACATGCGCCTCACCACCTTCTCCTGTTCTTCCACTTCCTGAATTCCGACAAACCAAAAGATCATTGCTACTTAAGAAAACAAAACAGTAATTAAATTTTGTTAAAAATCAACAGTAGTCCAGATGATACCAGAATATCAAGATTATCGAGCATCGGAGAATCAGAGATCAGGCTTAAGTTTCCAGCGGAGGACCATTTGAGAGTGACGGAGCGAGTAAACAAGGACCAGAAAGCAAGGAGGAGAATCGCACCCACTGCCCAGAACTTATAACGAGCCTTTCCGCATAGGTGCCCAGCGAAGTCGAAGCTCCCGAATTTCTTTACTGATGTTGATGTGGTTAACGTCGTCGGTGAAACCTGGCCCTGCATTCCAATTGAAATCGGAGCGTTGGGTCAGGATGAACAGAATTAGAGCAGAAAGAGATTAATTGCAGGGCCAGGCTTCAATTTTAGCAGATATAAAAGAGGGGACAGTGCCAGTGCAGAGAGTTTTTAGTAATTACATAGTAATGTTGTACTCCTCCCTGCCTATTTAATAACTATTTATTAATATCTGTCGTGTGATACTAATGAAAACTTTCTCACAATTATAAGTTAATTGCTCTCAAAGACTAATTAAATATATGTATGGTGCATGACTTATTATTTTAATTTTTTTCTTATGCATTACTTATTCTTTTTTTTAACTGTACATTATTTCTTCTTATAATTACTTTTTTTAAATAAGATACATTTATTTGTAAATAAAATTAGAAGACTACCATTATAATTTTTTGTGTTTTTCATAAGTTTTACTTATCAAAATAATTTCAATTAATTTAGTTACCATCATCTATACATTTTTCAATTTGATTCTTTTAGTATATTATTTCTTTGATATTTATCAGTTAAAAACATATTTTATTTTATTACTCATTATTGATTGATTTTTCTAATATATATCTTAACGAAAAAGTAACTTAATATATTATAATGTTAAAAATAAATTTCAAATTAAAAACAATACAAAAATAACAAATTTGTTTAAGAGATACACTATTCTAAGAAATAAGAAAATTACATGATCATTATTGATAAACTTAATGAGAATTTTGAAATTATAAATTAAAAAATCAATAAAATAATTTAAAAATAATTCATATTCTCATTTCACTTTTAATATATTAAAGATTAAAAATGATATCTGATAATCCCACCGATATCCAATCCTATTAACTAAAGACAAAGACACTAACTGAGAATGATAAAACGTTATTTAATTAATTAAAATTTAATTATGTTTTATCTGATTCTATTTTTGAGAGTAGATAGATGCAATCTACATAGTGAGAGATAAGATTTAGGAGAGAGAGTTGGTAGGTGGGATATCAATAATGGAAGAGAGGAATTTGTAAATTGGGTGGCTTCACATTGCCATCCATATTAATATCAAATAATGGGTTTGCAGCTAACTGACAATAAAAGGGGACCCTAAGCTTTGAAACATTGAATGGTGGGGGAAGGATACATAGTTGTAGGTCTACTATTGCTGCGACTAGGTTGACAAACGCCGTTGATATTTTTTTTTTGTCAATTGTCGACGATGTGCCAACCTATTCAATTTCAATCTCAACGACCCTTTGAATGTAGCATGTAGGCCCAAAAGTTTTTAAAATAATTTCATCAATTATATAATTTTTAAATCTTATTTTAAAAACTTACAGATTTTTTTAACCTAGAAAAATAAATAAGATTTGATATCACGTGATTAATCATTTATTTATAAAAAATTAAAAAAATGAGATTGGTCTTATTTTTATGAATTTTTGAATCAAATTCCTATTTTTACAAATTAATTTTATCAACATTTATTTAAACATTTTAAATGTTTCTTAAATTTTAGCTAATGTTATTATAGAATATATTATCTCTTAATTATAGGTAGTCAAAATATCTTATTAATGGTAAAAGTATTTTACTAATCTCTAGCATTAATTAACTCTCTTTATTTAATTAGCGAGATAGATCAATTAATTAGTCATTGATTATATCATTTAAAAAAATCAAGTAGATATAAAATATAACATGGATTGACTATTTATCACATTGTTTAAATATAGAGAGTCAAGTAATTAGTCAACCAATGATATTTTTATATCTACCTGAAAATATATTACTTATATTTAAATAATGTGATGAGTAGTCAATCAATGATATATTTTATATCTACCTGGATATTTTTGAATTAAGAAGAGAACAATTTCAGTTGGTTGACTATATAAGAATATCCCTAATGTTTGAATTAATTGTATATATATTTTAAATAATTATTGACATTTATTTGTAGGTTGTTGCTATTGATAGTTGTTTTTTAGAAGATTTGGGAAGATTTTTTGACATGGGTAATCATTCTACTTTTTGAGAATTTGTTTTTGAATAAATATTTGATATTGGACAGTTTATTAGGAGGTTTTGAGCGGTTTTTATTGTTTTCAAATATTTGTGATTTTTAGCGGTTTCTAAAGATTTTTAAAATTTAATTTTTTTATTGATGTTTAGTTTTAGTTGACTCTCTATAATTAAGCAATTTGGTGATTGGTCAATCAATGATGTATCATATATTTATCTAAATTTTTTCGAACACCCCTTAAATAGATTAATGACATTTTCGTCTATAATTATTGACATTCATGATAACTTGCTATTTACTTAAAATTTTAAAAAAATCTGATATTTCTTAAAACATCATCCTTAAACTTGTCTAGATATATAAATTTTCCTTAATATTAGAACTTTTAGCAATAATTATCTTATTATAGAAATAATACACAAAAATATCATTAAAAGTATTAGATGCAAATATAGTCATTTAACTAATATTATATAGTAAGTGAAATATTAAATTTTAAAATACCTTTTTCATATCTAAACGAAACGAACTCCATCAAAATATTAAAAATAATAATTTTTATATATTAAAAATATAAAAATCATTCTTGTGTTTAAAACTTTAAAAGTGACTGTACATTACCATTTCTATTAATTTTGCCAAAAATTTGATTTTCTTTTGGTTATTGGGTTTCTCCTCTTTTTTGTCTCTTCCGCTGGGATTTTCGTCCCCTTCCCTATTTTACTCTATTTAAAAAAAATTCCAACTTCACAAATTACTTAACTTTTGTTTTTACAAAAATTACATAAAATAACAGTTTTTCGCACACTGATTTAGATTGTTGTCAACTTTTTAGATTTCTATGGATCTTATCTTTTAAAAGATATAACATTTTTTAGTAGATTGTATTTACTCCTATATTAAAACAATTATTTTTTATGATAGTGTTAGAGATTTTTTTAAGATTCAAATATAATCGGGCAGTTATTATTTATGTCTCTTAATTTAAGGCATGTGGACAAGTAAATGTATATTAATATTTTTTTAATATTATATTTTTTATTTATTTTTTAATTTATATTAAGACTTTTAATGGGAGATATAATTTTATTTTGTTTTTACGGCTAACTAATATTTAAATACATATTTAAGGTGTATATATTTAATAGTGTTATATTATGTACAGGAAAGTATTATCATGTGATATTTAAGATTTTAATTTTTTAATTTTTGACTTCGGTTCTTTTTTTAGAAATTCTGTAAATTAATATCTGAAGTTTTTATGGTTCTTATTTAATGTTTGTTTATATTTAATGTAATTATATTTAATAATTCTATTTTATTCATCTTTTAGGTAAAATATTCTATACTTAATGAATTTTATAATTTTTAAAAAGTCATAGATTTCACTATTTTTTCTTTTATCCCCATATTTATGGTTTAGAATTTTTAATTAGTAACTGCCCTACTTTTAGATTTTTCAATTTTTTAAAAGATTTTAATATCTGTTCCTATATTTATCTGATGAAAAAGTATATGAAAGTTTTATTACGTTTCTCATTTATGAAAGTTCTTCATTTTCAAAAGATTTTGATATTTGTTGCTATAGTTATTAGTTATACTATATTTATGTTATGAATATGCATGTTAATATAAAAATTTACATTTATATTCATTTTAATTGAAACATGGTCAGGGATAAAATTTTCATAGTTTGCTAAAGTATAATCAATGTAAATACTCATTGACACCGATGTAAATATAGATCTAATGGTCATATTAATATATAATTGCATAAAAGACCTAATGGTCATATTAATATATAATTGCAGAAAAATAAAAGTTTACATTTTAAAAAAATTACAATTCTTGTAAATATGCATTAGTATTAAAATTAAGTCATGTTAATTACATATAATTAAATATTTACATGTAAATAGAACCATTTTATAGAGACTCAAATAATAATTTACACATCATCTAAAAAATTGTTTACACATGAATATTTATTGAGAATAGACTCAATTTACAAAGAGTAAAATCAATTTATAAAACACTTATCCAATTTACATAATATCAAATAATCATTTACACATGTAAATATAGATTCCAATTAGTGTCCATTTTTCATATAGTTAGTTTCATTTGACGTTCGTTCCGTCTGTTTACCATTTCTCCTTTGTCAAAAAAACCTGCATTAACAGTTACTTCTTTTTTTGGAATCAATTTACAAAGAATAAAAACCAATTTACAATTACTTCTTTTTAGAATCAATTTACAATTATTTCTTTTTTATTGACAATAGAATCAATTTACAAAGAGTAAAAACACTTTATAAAACAAGTCCAATTTACATGGTATCAAACAACTATTTACAAATGTAAATTTCAATTGGTGACCCTTTTTTCAGATTGCTGGGTTCATTTTATGGTTGTTCCATCTGTTTCCCATTTCCCCTTTATCAAAAGACCTGCAATAATTTTTTTTTTTAGATTTGAAAATATACAACCTAAATTTTGGGTGTAAATTATAATTAAGATGAAGATGCTTTAACCATGTAAATATGCACGTAAATGATATCATCTCGTACCTAACAAATAAAATTTAGAGAGAGAACTTTGATTAGATTTATTAGTTTATCGAATTACATTAATTAATTAGTAATAGTGACTTTTTCAAATTTATAATTTATAAGATTTAAATTCTTTATTTGTTGGAGTTGTCTATTAATGATTTCAAATATATGATGATAGGAATTTATGGTATATAAATTATGAAAATCTGAAAATTAAATTTTTTTCAAAAACTTGATAAAAATATAATTAAGTATTATAACTATGCTAGTTACCTAAAAAATCACTTGTTTTTTACTCGTGGGCAAGATGGGCCTTGATTAAATCTTGTCTATTTTTGTTGGGTTGGGTTTGGAAAATTGGTCTTGAGATGGAATTGGACTGTGTTAATATGGACCATAGGAATTTAAAAATTTACGCATATAGACAGAAAATATAAACGTTTTTTTAAAAATTTATTTGATTTTTCAAACTGACAAAATTGTTGGACCAATCCTTTTAAAAAAGTCTCTGCAACTGATACATATAACTAACAATAATTTAAAATTATACTTTAAAAAATTAAAACTGAAAACCTAATAAAACAATTACAATGGACAACTTAAAAAAGTTTGGTTCAACTTATAATTTTTTCACTTAAATAAATTTTTAGTTTATTTTAGCTTGACTTATAGTTTCTAATTTATCTATAATATATTAAAATGAGTAGCGTAGAATATTTTTTTGACTATTTTATGTAAACTTAGTTTATTAATTTAAAATTACCCATTAAATGGACACGTGGCTTGAGTTTATTGGTTACTGACTTTACAACTTACACATAACTTGGGTTGAGTTCAGTTCGCAGTCGCCGCCATCGTCTCCAATAGTCGTTGTCAAGAATCGTACTCCATCCTCTCGAATCGCACTGCTTCTGCCACCAAGAATCGCACTCCTTCATCCTCTCCAATCTCACTGCTCTAGCCACTAAGAGTCGCACTCTTTCATCTTTCCAGTCGTTATTGCTAAAAATATCACTTTCCATTTCATTACCGCAGTCACAACCATCATCTTCAAGATGAGTGACCCAAATGATCCAAATTTTACGTATGAGATGTTGAATGTTCAGATTGAGAGTCGTGATTTCTATTTTAAAGAATGTAATCCTCACCCAGATGATAATCCTTTCTCATCTAATAAGACGTAAATGGCTTCTAACTATTACCATTGCCGAGATTGTTGTGAATATTGTGGCAGAAATTTTTATTTGAAGTTACAAGGTTAGACTTCTTTTTCTTTAAATTGGGCACATAAACGTAGTACAATGCATACCTCTGGGAATTTTTTGGGTGTATATTTTCCTATGCTAATTATAAATACTTCTATAAAATTTTGAAGCCGTAGAGCATATAAGCACGTCATGAAGATTGCGTTGGACAACTTGTACGCTATACGAAAACTTGATTACTTTCCAACCCTATAGTTCGGAGTTTGGACTAAAAATTCTCCACGTGGTCTATGACTTCTTTAGCTATCAAGGGAGTTTATATAACTTCGCGCTTTTATTAGGCGTACTGTTCTCCTTCCAATAAGGAGGTCCAGTGTGAATGCTTCCCGCAGAACACATGCTTTGTAGTTTGTGGATATAAAGGTGTCATGCAGGTGAGGTGTAATAGTGGTCTAATCCTAATTCGTGATCAGAATAACTCTTGAGAATATCGGGGAGGATGTCCGGAGGTGAAGGAAGACACTCTAGACACTCAAAGATGATGACAAATATTTTCTCTCTCTAGAAGTGTGAGCTTCTCTCTCTCGAAATGAAAGCTTCTCTCTCTAAGGTGGGAGCTTTCCTCTCTAAACTTCCAATCCCTCAAATAAAGGAAGAGTCTTCTTTTATAGGTGAACAAAAGGAGGGGGGATAATTACAACTAATCACTTGATTAGTTGCAAGTCTGCCAATCGAATCACGCCACCTAAGCTGACTAATCATGTTTAGGTGAGTAAGAGGAGGATTACACATGAGCCAATGGGGTGGCGCCACGTGAGTCTTTGTATAGTGACCATGATCTAGGGAGAACATGCCTAGCCGGTGGGGCATAACGGCGGTGTTTACCCAACGCCTCTTCTCAAGGGTTCTCTCAATCCAACCCCACCCCAAGGTGGGAGGGTAGCACACCCTCAATGTTTAGAGTGATCGTACCGAGAAGGTATGTCCCCCATCCAATACAACGTAGTCTCGCTCCTAATCCTGCCAGTCCACAGCCTCACGAATGTTCCCAGACAACCATACACTCACACAAGTCTTTGTCACTTGACTTGGTGGTTTGAAATGTGATGACTCGCTGTGATAGCGAAGCGATACGTCTTGTATGAATGAAGTATGTCATTGTTGTCTTCGAGTTACATTATAAAGGGTGGTCCAGACACCTCCATGGTACACTCATGAGGGGTGGCATCAATGGTGTTACCATGGGGGTGAGATTAATAGTGCTACTATAGGGGTGACACCCCATGGTGCGTCCATAGGGACGACCTACACGAGTACCTTAGTGGCGGCACCCCATAGGGTGCACCTTGGTGGAGATACTCCATGGTATGACTCAGTGGCGATATTTCATGGTACGTCTCAGCGGTGAAACTCCATGGTGCATCATTGGTGGAGATACCCCCGATACGTTGTTAGAGTTGTGCTTCGCAGGTATTTAACGTTGAGGTCATCAACCCTCATATATAGTTGTATAGTATTTTTTGTTAATATAGGCACGGACATATGTTAAACCATGGGATTCTTGCAAATTTATAGAGTTGTAATTATTTCCATGTAAAATAATTAAAGAATTTATTTTACATTAGCTAGGGGAGTTTCGAGTGATATTAGCTTTGCTTATATAGTATGTGTGGGGATTTTGTTTTTATCAATTTTTTTTTTGGGTTTGGATATGTACATTTTTCAAGCTTCCTTTAAAGAAGCTTGAGATTTCACATTTGTAGAAGATGAAGACTTCTTTAGATTTTAGGTATGAAGAAGAAGAAGAAAGGAGAGATAGAGAAATATCCAAAAGAGTGGGATTACTTAGAGACACAAGAAGAAACTGATGACAATTTAGATGGAAGATGGATGGCTTTTTTGTTAAACTGGACCCCTACACTAACAATTTTATAGAAATAGGCTCATACACTATTTTTTACTTTCTATGACTCCTGACCCACATTCCACTCAAAATGCACTTATGAAGTTACATGTTTACCATTTACCTCATTTCTCCTTTGTTTTTCAGTTTTTCCACTTCTTCGTTTTCCTCTTCGTCTTCTTCTACATCTTCATGCAATAGCAAAATATTTCTGAGATTATTTATTTATTTTCTTTTTTCTGAAAATGGATTTTTGCCTATTTCTACAGATCTAAACCATATCTAGCCATAAACCAGATCTAAAAAAATGGATTTTTGCTCATTTTTAGAAATCTGAACTAGAAGATTTGACGACAAATCAGACCTGGGTTAGATTTGAAAATGGGTTTTTGTCTATTTTTACTGATCCGAGCCATATCTAGCCACAACCAGATCTAAAATAATGACTACACTATTTACTACATAATGGTTACACTGGCGTCGTGTACACTACGTGTATACTACACGATAGCTACACTGGCATCGTGTAGTCCACACGATGAGTACACTAGCATCGTATAACTATCGTGTAGTCTATACGATGAGTATACTAGCGTCGTGTAGCTACCGTGTAGACTACACAATGGCTACACTGGCATCGTGTTGCCATCGTGTAGTGTACACGATGGGTACATTAGCGTCATGTAGCCATCGTGTAGATTACACGATGGCTATACTGGCGTCATGTAGACTACGTGTATACTACACGATATCAATGTACCCATCGTGTAGACTACACGATGTCCACACGATGCTAGTGTAGTCATTGTGTAGTATACAAGTAGTCTACACGACGCTAGTGTACACATCGTGTAGACTACACGATGCTAGTGCAGTCATCATGTACTTTACACGTAGTCTACACGATGCCGGTGTAGCAATTATGTAGTATATAGTGTAGCCATTATTTTAGATATGGTTTGTGTTAGATATGATTCATATCTGTAAAATAGGCAAAAATCCTTTTTTCAGGTTTGACTCATATTTGGTTTGTCGTCAAATCTTCTGGTTCAAATTTGTAAAAATGGGCAAAAACCCATTTTTTAGATCTGGTTTCTGGCTACATATGGTTCATATCTGTAAAAATAGGCAAAAACCCATTTCTAGAAAAAAAAATATTCTTAAAAATATTTTGCTGTTGCATGAAGAAGTAATAAGACGAAGAAGAAAAGATAGAAGAAAACAAAGAAGAAGTGGAAAAATGAAAAACAAAGGAGAAATGAGGTGAATGGTAAACATGCAACCTCATAAGTGCATTTTGAGTGGAGGTGGGTTAGAGGTTGGGGGAAGCAAAAATTAGTATATGAGTCAATTTCTGCAAAATGGTTAGTGTAGGGGTCCAATTTAACAAAAAATGAAATGGATGGAGGAGTTCTACCAGAAGTTTACGAACTTAAAAGGTAACAAAAAGTTTAGAGGTCAATTTGCAATCGGCTTAAAGTTCAGGGGTCATAGTGTATTTATCCCTAGAATTATAGGATTCAAGTTCAATGTGACCTCATAGAAAATGTAAAGGAAGTTGAACATGCATTACTTTTATATATGTTCTATGTCTTTTGATTTTGAATGTTCTTTTCATCCCTCAGCACTATTTTCTTAACTTCTCAATGTTACCTTATTAGGAGTTAAGAGTGTCATATATAGTTATTTTTCCTCAAATCGTAATTTTTGCTTGAGAATCATGTATATTTTTTTTTGTTTCATCAAATCATACTTTTTTCTTGATTGTAGATCGAGAAAATTGAATAGTGTGAACTATGAAGTATTGTATATTGTATTTTTAGTTTGATTCAGATAATGACTATGTCATTCAACGACAATAAGTGTTGTCAAATGACATAGGCATGGATTCCTCTCCTTCTTACCATGATTCTCATTTGTTAGTGATTCATAATATTTTTATATGCAATCAGATGATGAAATTAATAAGAATAGCGCACATTTACATAACACGTCAATTTACATTTCAATTAGAAGTATATATTAAACATATATTTATTTACATTTTAACTTACTTCAACATGTGCAATGCATAATATAATTATCACATGGATTATTACAGGTACTTTAGTTTGTATAGTTGATTATTGTAGTTTAATTTTAAGATTAGAGAAACACTTATGACTTGAGTGAGCATTATGTTTAAGGCTTTTAGTTCATGAATGACGGTAAATTTCATGAAATAAATTATAACTTGACTTTATTCATGAACGCGATAATACTAATTAAAAATGACATGTGTAACACACGTAATGATAATCTAGTTTAAGTTGAAAAGCTAATAAGTTAAAAATTAAATTAATATAATTTTGACCATTTTTTACTTAGCTTTTTGCTTAAATAAGTTATTAGCTTATTTTAGAGGTGTGTTTGACTTGGCTCATTTAAATAAGCTACTAGCTTATTTAAGTTAAAAAGCTAATAAGTTATAAAGAAATTGCAGTGAATAAATAAGTCCAGAAGTAAGAGTTATGAAATTGCCCAGTTTTTTTAATTAGGTTAATGACAGATTTCGGTGCGCCAAATCACCAGTTTATTTATCCTAATTTCATGTCGACTGTATACTCTCAATAAGTTGTTATGAATGATTGATTATGTGAGTCCACTATAATTAATTAGTACAATAAAAAAATTAGTTTACATATTTTGCGGTAAATTAAATAAAAATTTATATTTATGTTTATCCTATTATATTCAATAAATGACTATGGATTTTCGGTTATGGAAATATCTTTTTTCATAACCAATTGATAATATTTAGGATAAAGATGATTTTCATAATTTTAGTTAATTCAGTTTAATTGATTATCTTTCATTGTTATGAAAAATGTCATAATTCGGTATTAGGTCTACCAGTTCACACGCAATTAACTTTCTCCGTCATTCATCTTATTTTTGAACCTGCAATTCATACATCAATTTTTCAAGATTTGTAGTAAGAAAACCTACTTGTTTTGCCGATTGAACGTGGTTGATGACTATTTACATTTTGTTTCCATGAAATTAAGGTAAATAAACTGTTTCCATGAACGTGGTTTACGACTATTTATCTATTGAACGTGGTTGACGACTGTTTCCATAAAATTAGGTAAATAAACTATTTAATTATTGATTGTTGAAGACTATTTACCTTCTTTGTTTACCATTTTAGGCGGGATTGTAAGAATATTGAAATTTAAAATTGATGTATTGTGGTTAATGATGTTTTCGGCTGGATTTTTGTTTTTGATTTAATTTTGAAAATCTCATCAATTAGTCGGTTGATAAAGGATTATGTTGCGGCTGATTTGTAGAGATTTTCTAAATTTTAAATATTTTATGATAATTTCTTAGATTATTTTTAATTTTTTTGAAATAATTAATGTTTCATGATAATGTCTCATTGTTCAATTTTTATTTATTATTTCGGTAATACTTCATTGGTTTCTCGAATTACAATCTTTAGATATTTTTTTATTTTAATTTTCTAAATCGAACGACTTATGTTTTTTTATTAAATTAATATAAAAAAATGGATATTGAAGCTGATTTACTCTTATATTGATAGTTGGGCATTTTTTTTCAAATTCTAATTTCATTACGAAATAATGTTTTACATTTATTGTTTATAATTTATTCCTAAACAAATTTAAACTTATTTTAAATTATCATTTATTACGGTAGTTATTGATAATATGGTAAATTTAAATTTTAGATTTCAAAAATATATAGTTTCATTAATTATAAGTATATAAATTGGCATATCAATAATTTTCATTCGTTTGACCGATATTTATGAAGTAATTGCTTTATACAGATTAAAGGTATTATGGTATAAATTCATTGACCGTTTTAGAAACCTATTATTTACTTATAATTTTTAAACCTGACTATTTTTTAACATATTACTGGTAAATTTATCTATATTAAAATTTTCCCTACGTCATAAGCTAAACGGATCTAACTTTTAGCTTAATTTTTTTAACATATTTGCTTACACAAAATTACCCCCATCTTTACAACACAAACCTACTTCTCATTTTTCTTCAGATTTGTGTTTGGTGTGATGTGAAGCAGATCAGCTGCCGTTGTACTGCGAAGAAGAAAAATGGAGAGGGGCCACCGTCATAGTCCTGGGTGCTGTCGTGCGTCGTCGCCGGTACTGTCGTGCATCGTCGACAGTACTTCCATCTCCGCCGCTATTGTCTGTCAGCGTTGCTGTATTCGTTCCGTGTCTGTCGTGCTCGGCCTCGATTGGTGACCCTTGGCTTTATAGGGTTTTTTTTGGCTTGTAACGTAGGCTGACGAAATTGCAATTTCTGGTGCTGGCAGTCTATCGGGGCACAATATTACCAATATAAAGTGAGCTTCAACATCTACATTTGAATACCAATATAAAGGAATCTCCGATTTCTTATTTACGAGTTGGATTTTTATTATTTTTCTTCTGGATAGAGAACTGGGTTTTATTAATATTGAAATGGCGTTTGTGGATTGAATGACTTGTTTTGATATCTGTTGTCTGGTCCGTTTCGTGGATATTTTTGTCTCGATCAACTGTAATATCTTCGATTTCTCCATCGAGTTGAATGAATCTTGATCTCTTAGGGCCTCGACTAATAATATTTCTCAGCTCTGTGATTTGTATGATTTTTTTCTTTGGGTTGGGAACCGACTGACCAAGTCTTTATTAGTCCAAGCGTGGCCGACATCTAAGCGAAGGAATGTATATATATATCTAAATCTTCATTTACTCTTGGATTTCTTTTTCTTCTCTGTTTGCTCAGATCACCGAGCATTTCCGAGTTTTATTTGTTTCTTCTCTTCTCGCACGTTGTTTCTTTGCTGTCAAACGAACTCAGGTATATCCTTGATTTGAATCGATTTTGCTTTAGCTTTGTTTTCCTGCATATTGATTATTGAGAGGTCTGGATTTATAGATACATGGATTCCATCACAAAACTTCTTTTCAATGGGAGAGGGGATATTAAAATACAATTCACGTATTTGGTTAAAAATAAATGGGAAAAAGATAACTTACACCTCTAACGCTTGATATTCTATAATTTACACCTTTAAATTATTTATTTAATATCAAATACCTTTAAGTATGAGAATTTAGCTATTTACACCATGTCATTTAATTTCTGTTAAAATTTAATAGTTTTTTTAATTAAACTAAAAGACTAAAAAGAATCACATCAAACTAATTAAATTGACAAAAAAATTAAAGTAATTAAATTAAACTAAAAGACTAAAAAGATAAAAAAATCTAAAACTAAATCCCCTTTCCAATTCCTCCCTTCTCTTCGGTCCCGACACCCTAACCCACCCCTACCATTCTCAACCCCTTCATCTCCGCCGTTCTCAGCTTCCTCCGTGATTCAGCCTATTGTCCTCATTCTCAGTGACTCACCCTACCTCCGCGACTCCTCCCTCTCATCATGCTCGGTAGTGTGTCGAAGGTATGTTTAGGGTTTTTTGGCATTCTATAATCATTTCTTGAGTTTTGGCCTTCTGTATTGATCTTAGCAATGTATCTTTGCCTACTCGTTATTTGCTAAGATCAGTACAACTACTAATATTGCCTTCGTATTGACCTCCGTATTAATCATTTATGTAGATGTCATCCGGTTACTCGTCCGATAACATTAGCGGCTTATCAAATAGCCTCCATAGAAATATACCGATAGCCTTTATTATTGTAACAACAATGTTGTATTGAAAACATCATGGACAAATGCCAATCCTAGAATAAGATTTTGGGGATGTAAACACTATGATGAGGTGTGTTGTCTAAATGAATTTGGTTTGAGCTATGGGATGCAAATTATACATTAGTTTGATTGGTTTTCATATTGCAGGAAGGAAACGGTTATGATTATTTTGATTGAGACGATCCGCCCATGTGTGTTCGATCGACTCAATTCATACCCAGGCTTCTACGGAAAGTAAACAAGGTAGAAAAATTGAATGAGGAATTGAAGAAATCAATTGAAGAAAAATGTCAAATGGTGGATGAACTTGTGAACAGCAATGTTGAGAAAGATCAACTTATTTTAAAATTACAAGAGTTGAATAAGTTGAGTAAAAAATGTATAAAGGAGATGGAAGAAAAAAATCGTGCAAAAGAAATTCGACTTTGGTCCATTTTGGGTGTTGTTCTCATAGTCTTCTTTATAATTTTACAATTACATACTGTTGATAGTAGAATGCGATATTCATTACCCATGTTACTTTACAATATCAATTTTCTTTATTTAAATTGACTAGTTGTCTATTATGGTAATGTCATGAGATTTCTTCTGTAATATCAATAATCCTTCTTCTGTGTTCTTTACTTGAGAAGTAGATTGTAGTTTCATATAGAATTGTCATGAGATTTTTGAATGCACAAGAATGTGCTTCTAAGAATCATCTGATATCATGTGCAGTCACATATCTAATTATAAGAAAACTAATTGAGACCATAATTGCAAGATTCTCATTTTTATTTATCCGAGTATGTAAGTAAATACCGAATATTGTCCAAGTAATAATTGCCCAAGTTTTCTTTAGATCTCAAGTAATAATTGCCCAAGTTTTCTTGACAACGTATGAAATATGACTAACTAAACTGAGATAGATAAATTGAAAGTGGTATTAAATTTTGGGTACATAAGCTTAAATGGAAGTAGCATATTGTGCTTGTGTGTATATATGTTATTGTTGCCTTTCTAAACGAATATGCACTGCTTATACATGACTGAAATTTACATGTCTCTACACATAAGTTGTGTATGCCACCCAACAACTTTAAAATATCTCCATCATCCAAAATTGACCTCGGGCCATCAAAGTCGTCCCATTTACACAAATCAAAGTCATTGTCTCACATACCATAAATCACTTAACTTAATCTATGACTTTTTTACACATATCAAAGCATTGCCTCACATATTATGGACCACTTGTAGTAATCTAAACAAAAACCAATGCTATTTGTAATCAAACAAAAACTCAATAAACTTCAAAAAACTTCAGAAACAAAAACAAAAACCTCAATAAACTTCAAAAACAGAATCTCCAAATATACCTTCGAAACCCCCCCCCCCTAAATATACAATATTAGAACCAAAAAATCAGAATAACAAAACCTCCAAATATACCTTCAACAGACTGCTTGAGCATGAGAGAGAGGAGTCACGAGAACAGAGGATGGCGGCTAAGTCGCGGAGGAGGCCGAATGGTGAGAATGTAAACCGCTAAGCTGCGGCGGAGGTGGGGACGATATGGGGGTTTGACCTGTGGAGATTGAATGGGGGTGGAGTTGGGGTATCGGGACTGGTAGGGAAAAGAAGGGGAAGTGGGATTAGTTTTTTGGGGTTTTTTTAATTGTCGGGTTTTGTAGTCTTTTGTCTTATAATTTATTTTAAAGTAATTAGTTTAATTAGTTTAGTTAGTGTTTTTTAATAATTAATATTTTTAATTTCAGTAATTGAATAAAAAACTGTTAGATTTTATCGGAAGTTAGACGACATGGGTGTAAATAGCTACTTCTCATACTTTAAGGATATTTGATGTTGAATAAATAATTTAGAGGTGTAAATTACTGAATGGTCAAATTTTAAAGGTGTAAATTATATTTTTCTCAAAATAAATAATAACGTTTTTCATTAAGAGGTATTGAGGTAATTTCAGTTAAAAATAATCACAGTCAAAATTTATTTATCAAACATCAATAAAAGTAAATTATAATTTAAAGTTAATTAAAATAAACTGAAACTAATAATTTTGATATATATTAAAGTTCAATTTAATTAAGATATAACTTCAAATTTAAGCCGAATTAAACGGAGTCTAAAAAACCATTTTTTTACGTAAACTTCGACTCCGCAGTGGTCAACAATCTACATGAAACTATTTTCGAGCAAATTTGTATTTCAATACAGATACTTGCACAAAGTAAAGAGTGAAATTTCAATACAAGTTTCAATGACAGACTTAATGTAACTCACTGAGAATATCAAGATTCTCAAAATTTCAGAATCCAAAACTTTCAATAATATACTTATTTTTTATCAAAATAAATGATAAACCATGGTAAACAAATAAACCATGATATTGCAAAATACATTTTTGCGTAGTCGTGTAAAAAATCACTCACTCACTTATAAATCAAATATTTATTAACAATTGAGATATTATGATTTGCATATTATCATTACCCAGCATTTCAATGATAAATTTACGGCATGTTTATTAAATGGTAAAGGTAATAAATGATATGAAAATAATGAAGGATGAGGTAAAAAAAGGAAATGATAAATGAATAAAAGGATAATAATATTTTCTTTAGATGGGTTTACTAATTGTTTGTAATCGGAATCAGAAATGAATTGTAGTTCTTTTTAATCTGTTTACTAATTATCGGCAATCAGAATCAAATATGTAAAATTACATGTTTAGCCCAAGATGAACTTTTTTAACTTTTGTGATTTATTTTTTTTATATTTCTATGAACCTATTTACTTTATTACAAACTTATGTTTAATTTTTAATTTATAAATAATTTAATTTAATTATTTAAAATAAATTCTATAATTTAATTTTCATTTGAAAATTTTAAATTTTAATTATATTTTAAGTAAATAATCACAATATAATATTATATCATCGTGAAAATATATGTATCGTATCGATACTTTAAATATGTCACAATATATAATAAAACATGATCTCAATTACTACTTAAAAAACATAACTAATAGGTCCAATGGAGGGTTTGTTAGTTTAGTAAAGGGAATAAAATATTATTGAGATAGAAGAAATAGAATAGTGATGAAGTAGTAAGGACAAGTGGACCCCACTCCAAAGAAGGTAAATATCAAAGTTTATCACTATCTAGGAGAGGTAATAGTTTCCTCCAAAAATCAGTAATGAGATTAATTTAGAGTGAGACCTATCACTCTTTTACTTTTACTGATTTTGGTAAACAAAGTATTGAACAAAATCAATAATCATATTATTTCCCCTCTTTCCCTTTAGGGGCCGTTTGGTATAGGTTAAATAAGAATGCTAGAAAAGTTAAGTTGTTGGGAATGTTTTAATGGTAAAGTTAGATGAAAAGTTTTTGAGATAGTCATGTTTGGTAACACATGATTAATTTAAAAAGTTACTGGGAAAGTAAGATTACATTGTTTGGTATCGTATGAGACTTGAGAAAATTGTTGAGAAAATTGAATAAAGTTATTTGAAAAGTTATATGGAATATTGAGAGTAACTAAATTAATAAATATTTATTATTTTTTAGTAAGTATTATTTATATATTCTAATACAACACAATATCTTAAATTAGCTATTTATTACCGTCACCAATAAAATTAAATCTAATATCTTTCTTTTACTACACTAAAAATAAAAATAATTTTTTGGCTTAAATTGTACAAATCAATTCAACATAGTTAAATAAAAGATAAAGGGAAAACTACAAATCAGTCCCTCAAACTATCAAGTTGTTATTTATAACCTTGAACTATTATTTCTGTTATTTATAACCTTCAACTTTTCATGTGCCATCTAAAATAACTTTCATCCATTCACCGTTATACATATGTTAATTTAGTGTAAAACGACGTAGTTTTGAAAAATTAAAATTATAAACACCCCCATCAAAACTACGTCGTTTTGGGTCTTGTTTTTTCTCAAACCTAACTTCCAAATTTGCGAACTCACCCCTCTGCAACCCCTTTCTTCGTGAACCCCTACCCCTCTCCTAACCGCGCAGCTCTTCCTCCTTAACATAGGTTCGTAGCTCGTCGTAAACCTCCATAACCACACCGTAGCTCTTTGTCTTTCAGCTCGCCGTGAAATTTCAGATTTTCCCATCTTCGATTTCTTTAATTCACGCTTTGGCAGGAATGTTTGGTTTGCTGCAGGAGAATCGTCGGCGTTTCCTGACGAGTGGACCTGACAAATCGAAGAAGTAACAAGAAGGAAAGTAAAAGAATATGAAGCATTGGCGAGAAAATTGAGAAATTTACTGGTGTTGTTTTTGTTTCTACTGCTAAAATCTGAACCCAATGTTTCGTTGGTGTCGTCTTCTTCTGCTATGAAAATAATAAAATCTCTCCATAATTTTTGTCCATGGAATTATATTCATCTCCATGTTTTTCCCACACATATTGACAAAATTCAAAGAAACTCAATTCACCCTCTCACCATTTTCAGATTATTGAAAACATAAAAATAATCGAAAATAGATAAATAATAAAAATTAACGTACATATTTTAATCTCACAAGATGAATCTGAGACTAGTTTGCGGACGGGCCTTTCACCATTTTGATATTATTAACATTTATTTTAATTATTTAAATTTTATATTATGCATATATGAATAGTTTATCTATCATTAATTCAAACATAATAGTTTATTTCATTCATTTCAACTAACGTACATATTTTAATCTCATGGGATGAATCCGGGACGAGTTTGCGGACAGGCCTTTCAGGATAAAGGACGGAAGGGACGAAAAAAATCTCAAAACTCCGTATATGGCAGTTTGGTTCCACCAAGACTAGAAGAGAATATGACGGAATTCCAAGATCAGGATATTTTATGACACTTTTGTGAGACTTTGGTTTTGAAATAAAATAAAATATCAAAATTAAGTAGAAATAATTAAATTAAATAATGATATTTTTTATGAGGATTTGAGAAAGTAAAAGTTATTTTGAAAAATGTGTAAGATGAGTAAGTGAGTTTGAGAAAATTATTTAGTAAAAATTTATCCAACTGTAATTTGAAGTCATAAGGGAAACAGTAAAATGGAAGAGAGAGTAAAAAAAAAATCAATGTTCAAATAATTAGGAATATCAATTAAAACTGCCAAAAAGAAGGGGATGGTGGTTTCAGTGACATCCCTACCGCTACAAGAAAAATGATATTTCGCAATGGCTTAATTGCGACGGTTGTTACAACCGTCACAAACAAATGCGGTAAAAATTTTACCGGTGGTTTTGTTAAAACCGTCGCTAAATGATATACTTTAGTTTTTAGTGGTGGTTTTTTAAATCGCCGCTAAAATTCTTTTAAATCCTCATTTCCTTCATAACTCATAATTTACATCTATCTTCTCTCTCAAAACCCTAAAGGCGATTTGCGACGTTTCGAGCTCCTCCACCAACCTTCGTCGATCACTGATCACCTCGTCTCTTCCCCGTTGCTCTTCATCGTCGATTACTGGTCACGCCGTTGTTCGTCGACCACCGCTGATTTGCAGTCTCAAAACCCTAAAGACGATTGCTGATTTGCTGTCACCGCCAAGTTGCCGCTGATTTCTTTATTGTCCCACGGTTAGATTTGCTGTGTAAGAAGCTTGATTCACCTTCTCTGATTCTTGAAGCTAGTGGGTTATTTGATTATGGTTTATTTAGAAAAAATGAGGTGGCACTTATTTGATTCTGGTCAATTTGTGTGAATTTCAAATATTTTTCTGGTTTACTAATCTATCATTTTGCTGAATTTGTGAAACCTAATATTTTTTAAAATTGTTGCTTTAGATTTTGTTGAATTTGAGAATTTCTGATTGATTCTGCCATTAATCGAACTGAAAGCTTCTCAAGCCTTTTTGAATTATATAGTCACGGTATGGATACTCTTGAAATTGGTCATAGCAAGGATGAACACTATGATTAAAGCTACTGATGATGTTGTTGAATTGAAGGAGTCTCTGTGACTATTGTATATATCAGATAGAGGTGAGCACAAAATACTAGGGAGATATTGAAGATTGTTGCTGGTGAAGGCATTGGTAGAGTTTGATTAATCTTTGTTGTTTTTGTTTTTTCGTATCTTTTGCAGAGATTTTATTGACAATATATAATAGAAGCTCGTATTTTCAAAATTATGACTTAGAGATCATTTTTTGACAATAGATTCACTCTCATCCTTTTTTTTATTAAATTTTTTCTATAGATAGAAACTGAATGTAATTGGGTTTTAGAGTCATTAACCAAAAGTTGCATTGGCCTCTCTAATGTAACTAAAATGACTTTGTAGTCATGTAGTTTTTCATTTTTATATATATAGTACGATAAAAAATTTGATAAATTATAGAATTCTCTATATAGAATTAAATGCTACAATCATTCATCTGCAGGGAGTTAAATGATAATCATCTGACGGAATATATTCGACCTGAACTTGAGATGTTTTTCAATCTGTAGGTTCTATTATCTCAAGTTCACATTACTTCAAGTTCTCATTACTTCAAGTTGATCTCTCATGGCATTGTTTTACAGTTGTAATGTGTTGATTTACCCATATAAACTTGTTGTTTAAGGACATTATCATTGGAACTCCAGGTCGTGACGGACCTGATGGAAATGGAGGTTTGCCATCTTGGGGATGTATTTTATGTGGTGTGTCTTGAATAAGGAATTTTTCATTTAATTCATGCTTAACTCTTCTTGCCAAATTGCTCAACTTTTATTTAAGTACTGGTTTCTAGAACTCGCACAATTGTTCAATTTTGAAGTTCATATATGCTCATTGTCGTCTTCTCCTTTTTCCACGTATACTCCACTTTGTGATCTTTTGATAAAATTTCTGATTTTATTAATAACAGTATTATTAGTTGTCTTGGGAGCCGTAGATACTGTTATACTGAGAAAATGGATTTTCTATCTACTATGGAGTTGTGTTAGTATAATCGATGTTATACTTGATCTGACAGAGAATGGAAAAGTTTCATACGATTGATTTGAATGAGTTTGAGAGGATGTTTTTAAGCCAACATTGATTGTGATATTAGCCAAGTAAAAACCAGTGAGCATTGATAGTGAAAGCTTCAGTATTTTGTTTTTTTTTACCTATGGCGGTGGTTTTGTAAACCGCCGCCATATATTTTTAGAAGGTTATACATGTACCGGCGGTTAACAACCGCCGCTAAGGGTGTCAAAAAACACGCATGTAAATAGTAAGAGTTGACCAACGTCAGCGGTCAAAGATCACCGAAAACGAAAAAAAAACCGCCACTATATAGTGCATCTTTGCCGGCAGTCCTCTGCGGTTGACAAAATCGCCACCACAACATTTTCAGTGGTTGATTTGGCATTTATATATGCTTCCCAAATTCCATGAGTTGATTAAAATAATAATGTAAAAGAAGGCAGTTATTAAGCCTAGGGATTACACCCGTTTATGGGGGGTTACTCTGCTGGGTATGACCTCATTTCCCCTTCTGTCTCACTCAGCCGCCAACCAATCACAACCACTTGGCGATTTCTTGTGATTTCGAGCCAATCAGTCACACTCACTTGGTGTTTTGTCAATATGTCTCATCCAAGTAATTCAATTTTACTCAATCAATCACTACCGTTTGTCTGTCATTTCAGATCCATTTCGTTCATTTACGCTCTTCTTCTTATCCTTCCTTTCTCGTTCTAGCACGGTTCAGCACTTTCCCGTTGACCGGTCTGTTTTCTCCCGTTCTAATGAAGTTTCCCGCTATGCTCTTTTCCGTTCTGACGATGTTTCCCGCTTCTGCGCACTTTCCCGTTCTGAGGAGGTTTCCCTCTTCTGTGCTTTTTTTCGTTCTGACGATGTTTCCCGCTTCTGCGCACTTTACCGTTCTGACGAGGTTTCCCGCTTCTGTGCTCTTTCCCGTTTTGACGAGAATTCCTGCTTCTGTGGTCTTTTGCTCACTCCGTAATTTGTTTGTGCCACTTCTATTTTCCCGTCTAGTCCCCAACCTTGTCATGTTCACGATCCACGCGTCCTCTCGGGATTGGTTCTTTCTGTTCATGCGTCTTGGATGGTTTTTTCCTGTTCACTTATATTTTACAATGCAAGATAAATTTAGTTTGACTTTAAAGATATTCTGCCTAAAATTTCCATGACTTATGCAAGTATCGGAAGATCTTTGGCAAGGACCCATCCTCTAATGCTACATGCATTGAGTTCCTTCCATGTAGGGGTGTGCATGGTCGGTTGGTTTGATCCATTTTTACCATAAAAGTGGACCGAACCTAAATTTACGGTCTTACCAAAATGAGGACAAAACGACTCAATTATGTGCATATAACCGAACCGACAGGACCACAAAATAATTGGCCGGTTTGATCGGATTTTAGGGTCAATTAATAATTTTTTTCAAGACGTCTATCAATGAATTTAATCATACATATTTAAAAACTAAGTTTTATGTAATATAATAAAAAACTCACAATTTAAATCAACATATAAACTAAACATTAAAAATAGATGTCAGAAATGGAAAATGAGATAAATGTGAGAATATATATATATATATATAATATAAACATTAAATGGTCGATCCGATCTAAAATGTAGAAATTTTTTAAACCAAACTAAAAATTCAATTTTTTTAAATTTAAAACCGAACCAATCATAATTAACTAAAAAATCAATCAAACCAATAATTTTTTGTTCGGCCTGATATTGTTTTGCACATCCCTGCATGCTATTTTATGCAGGAACCAACTCTCCCAATTCAAGACACATGTTCGCCATTAAGCTACAACATTGTCTAAGATTTAAGATTATTTAAATCGTTCTGAAAATGTGGTGATACATGGAATTTAAACATTGTTTTCTTTCGCATTTACGTTGTCTTAACTTCATGGGCTATGACTACTCTTTTATGAGGCTACTAAATTAAATGGATTAACTGGAGAAACAAAAGATATACCTTGCATGCTAATTGTTGTACTTTTCGTCCTTATTGGATGAAGATAAGAGGCTTTTCGGTACTCCAAAGCGTAATGTCTATGAATGGCCATTCAGTTTGAATCATCTCTTGCAATCTTCATAGCTAAATCAAGGGCCTGAAATTGAAAGATTCATAAGGTCATTTTCATTTCACTTTCGTCATTTACAGAATCTCGTCCCTATTTGCAGAAAATAGTGTTAGCTTTCAAATTACTTGCATCATAGTCATCTTTGAATAGTACTTTTGATTGACAATGGAATTTAATTCCACTGTACCTTTCGTCACTTGGATTTGATTAGCCTGTTAGCCATTGTTGCCGGCCGACCACCACTATTTATATGCAGACACAGGCGAGCAACTCTATTAGATACCTTGTATCCAAATGGCTAGACGATTCAAGCTCAAACTTGCTTGCCTTCTCTCTTCTTTCAGATTCTGTCGTCCAAAACAACCCTCGACTTTCCTGGCAAATCAAATACGACAGAAATATAACCCTACCGGGTCTGGGGTTTACCGGAGAGAGTTGCATATCTGTCGCTCGAATCAGCCTCCCCCACCGCCTTCGACTCCAATTGGATTTTTCGGCGGCCATTTGTCAGCCAAAATCAAATCAATCGGCTACGATTGCAATTCGAAATCGCGAAAACTAAATTTCCCCAATGACTGCCGCAGCAGAACACCAGACCATGCGTGGAATAGGAAATCCGGATTGATGCGCGTAGTTCAAAGAGGAATTCAATTCAAGACTGGCCATAAATTACATTACAGAAAATTAATCTCAGGCGGGAATGATCGGAACTGTGAATCGCCGCCTAGGGTTGGCGAAAAGAGAAGCAAAAAGAAAAGCAAGAAGAAAGGAAGAAAAAGTTTTCTCGCGCATATTTCAATGGCGAACAATTGGTCAGCTGGATACGAAGGGGAAGAAGAAGAGACGGAAGCTTTAATTTCCTCTTCGATGAGCTTCTCGAACGACTTCTCTTATAAACTGTTGAATCATCAAGTAAAGCCTATAATCAAGAAAGAAAAGAGCAATTTAATCAAAGGATTATATGGAAGGACCAAAACGGCGTTTTCTACTACACCGAAGGAAACAAAAACGGCATGTGCGTCAGCCACGAGAGAGATAATACAGAGCAAGGAGGAAGGGAGGCTGAGGGAAAGCTTTGTGATGGTGAAGAGATCAGAGGAGCCATACGAGGAGTTCAAGAGATCGATGATGGAGATGATATTGAAGAAGGAGATTTTTAACACCAAAGGATTGGAAGAACTGTTGCGGTGTTTTTTGACCTTAAATTCGCCGATATACCGTGGAGTCATTGTTGAGGCCTTCTCCGACGTCTGGGAAATTTTGTTCTCTGATTACTGATACTCTGTTAAGTGAAGTTTAAGGTGGTGCCCTGCCCTGGTGGGTGTTGTTCATAACCTTGAGTTGGAATCTACACCCATAATGATAGAATTTTGAATCATAATGATAGAGTTTTGACAATTTTTTATAGACAACCCTCTGTTAAAGAATAATAACGATTTCAAGACTACATACTTTGTCATGCAATTCAATCTTTTTTTATGAGTGAGAAAATTAAGTTATCCTTTGGATAATTTTTTTTATTAAAATTTTTGATTGTTATATTGGGGTCTAGCAAATTTTTTTGTTAGACTCTGATCTAGACGGTGATATGAATTTGAACGGATAAATATTAGATTAAGATCTAGCAGTAATTTTTCGTTATATCAGGGCCTAACAGGAATTATTTTTATTTTTTCTCTAACTAAAGACCACATTTCATTAAAATGGTCAAAGGGTCCTAATTTCGATTTTTTGTTGTCCAGAGTCTTCCTCACGCATGTTCTCTAGAATTTTGGTAATTCTATAATCATAGAATTTTGAATCATAATATAAGTTTTTCTGCTGATAATACAAGAGATAATCGGTTATTGACTGTTACGGATTCGGAGCTTCATTTGATTGGAGTCCTCGTGATGCTTCAATCTAATGATGATGTTTTAGGTGCTATGGGGTTTGTTACAAGAATTTATAATGATGATGTTTTAGGTGCTATGGGGTTTGTTACAAGAATTTATAATGATGATGTTTTAGGTGCTGGGGTTTGTTACAAGAATTTATAATGATGATGTTTTAGGTGCTATGGGGTTTGTTACAAGAAACTATAATGATGATGTTTTAGGTGCTAAAGGAAAATATTGCTTGAAGTACTTCTAATTGTTTGTGTAACACTCTGATTTTCGAGAGTTAAGCATGCATATAATTTCATAATTTTAAAAACTCAAACTCAATACAAACCATAATTTTGAAAAAATTCTCAAAAATTAAAATATTATTTTACCCATGATAGAAAAATCTTGACCTTAAATAGTAGAAGCATTGAACTTATCCATGATCAGAATCTTAATCATTAAATAGCGGAAGGAATAATGTGTCTTAAATGCATAATTAATAAAGCTTCGATAAAATATTAATTAAATTCTGAAATAAAATCAAGACTTGAAATTTATAATTCATGAAGTTTTTACCATCTTAATTCGTAGAAGAACATAAGTGAAATAAACCACTAGAACAACTGACTTTAACAGAAAATATTTTTTCAAAGTCTTGAAGCAAATCATAAAATTGAGAATCATAAATACTCAATAAGCAAACTCACATAATAACATGCATCCACATGTCATAAATGTAATCATGACAAAACATAACTGAACTTGACATATATCATAAATGAAATAACGTAACGTACTTGATCATGACATGGCTTAACATAGCACGTAGATAACACATGTCTCAAACAAAATCATATAACAAATTTATTCATATCTTGTTTTGGCATATTCCCTAGTTAACAACCTAATCAGAACTGTTCACACATGAACTGAAATGTAATGTGATGAATTAGGAGACAAAACAGATGACACACAATGGACAACGAAAATATATGACACAGATTGGGCGACGGAACAGATGACACTCATAGGTGATGGAAAACGTGAACAGATGGCACCTCATGAGTGACGAAAAATATTTACAGATGACACCCAATATGTGATCAAAACATGAACAGATGACACCACATATGTGAACAAAACATGAACATATGACACCCGATTTGTATAACAGAACAAAACGTGAACAACCTGATTTCTTGTTAACTAAGGCTTGTGCTTAAATTCATATCTTGCACAATTACTACTTAACTTAATTTAGTTACATAGTTCGAAATATCCAATACTTGATAACAATTAATCATATGGTTCACATATAATGCATAATGATACACGTAATTTAATCAGACATGATAACATACTAACGTATAATTAGACATACCCAGACATTTATCTCATGATAATCAAATTAATAATAGAGCAGTAAATAATTATCAAAGAGTTCATGAATATAAACATTATCGAAAAACAATTGAACAAATATTAAATATAAATACATGATACAATTATAACATTGGAGTCAAATCACTATGTAAGCTCACTTACATAAAATATATATATGAACATAACATGTTTACATACAATCAAAATTGATGAGAATATCACATCTTACATCTATCACATGTGGGTCACATTACAATATAAATTCTTTTACATAAAGCATATACATTTATCACACATGGGTCATATTATAATAGAAGTTCACTTACACAAAATATATACATGAACATAACATGCTTACAGATAATTAAAACTTATGAGAATAACACATCTTACATTTATCACACGTGGGTCACATTACAAAGTAAATTCACTTACACAAAATATATACATGAACATAACATGCTTACAGACAATTAAAACTGATGAACATAACACATCTTACATTTATCACACATGGGTCACATTACGATATAAACTCACTTACCTCGATCACTACGAATTAAATTTTACAACTAATGACCTGAAATCCAAAGATCTTAGATCACAAAATATTCATATAATATTATAATTATTTAATTAAATAGAAAAGAATCGTGACGGAATGGTGAGAAATAAGCTGGGTAATAATTGATCGAGCGGTTCATATCAGTTCACTAGGTCCAGTCGGTCTGAATCGGTTCGATTCAGCTTAGTTGGACTGGTTCGATTGGGATGGATCGGTTCAGATAAAAAATAAATGGTTCAAGCTAGTCCAGTTCAGTTCAACCTAAATTGATACGAATATGTTTGATTCAGGTTTAACGAGTCCAATTAGCATAAACTAATTGGAAATAAATATGCAGCCAAACAAACGGGCAAAGCACAACAAATCTCAGGCACTGTGTAATTTTAGTAGGCATTCAAATGACTTCAAATATGTATTTGATTGTTTAAAGAATGATAAAGCTTCTGACTTAGATTCAAATAAAAAGGATTTATTTTAATTGTTTAAAACGGAACACAACAAATTCAATTGATTATAAACCCCACTTGGAGGAGGAATTAGAAGACCACATAGAAATACCTTTTACAAAATCAATCTTGAGAAAAATCTACAAATAAAACTAAAAGAAACATTAAATTAAACAAATTAAAAGTTATTGTTAACAAATACAAGTTTCATAAATCAATAAGACGTGGTGATTATGTAAAAAAACTTAAATTAAAGAATTAAACAGAACCAATTTATCTTAACTATACAAGAAAACAAATTAAGAAAGTTGAATTCAAATCACCCATTTGTTCGGTTGGCTAAAATTGAGAAAAGGGAGAGAGAGAATACAAGTGAAGTAGAGAGGCAGAGAGAGACTGAGAGAACTGCAGAGAAGCAGAGAATGTAGGGCAAGAGAGAGAAGAACAGAGGGCAGTAAAGGGAAATTAAAGAAAAGGAAACAGAAAGAAAGCAAAGAGGAGAAACAGAGGGTGAGTGTAAAGGAAAATTTCCTCACAGTAAAAAAAGAATAATAAAAGAGAAAGAGAATTCTCAAGAACAAGTGTATAATTACTTGCATTTGTATTGAATGAATTGATTTACAATTGACCTCTATTTATAGGCTCTATTAGAGAAGGAGATTAATGTTTAGTTTAGTTTATTTTTTATTTGTTAAGGGTAGTATTGTGTTTTCCCATTCTAGTATTTGGCTTTGGCTATTTCCATTTTATCCTATTGTTTGCTTCGATACAGTGTTAATGAAATGTCATTTTCTCTTCTTCTTTATCTCTTCCCTTTCTCTCAATCTTCTTCTCAAGCTTTCTTCCCTGCAACCCTTTTCCTGATTTTTCACATGGTATCAGAGCATCAAGACTGAAGTCGTGATCCATGGCCAGCAATATCGAAATACCACGTTCTAAAAATCCAGAAATTGCCACTGATTCTGAAAGAATCGAAAACCTACACAACAATTCTGCCCCCAATCTTTCTGCTTCAATACAAAATTACCCGAATCATGACTCTGTTCTACAAGATTCACCCATTTCATAATCTTTCTACCCAACCCCAATTTTCTTGCTCTCCAACATTTGCAACTTAATCTCTATACGACTTGACTCCAACAACTTTACTCTATGGAAGTACTAAATTTCTTCAATACTCAAAGCTCACCAAGTTTATGGCTATGTCTCCAGTTCTATACCATGCCCTTCAAGAATGATAAAGAATGGCATTGCCCCTAATATAAAATTTGACCAGTAGGTAGTACAAGATCAAGCTTTGATGACGTTAATCAACGCTACATTGTCTTCCCAAGCACTCTCTTATGTTGTCGGCAGCACCACATCTAAAGAAATTTAGGATTCACTTGAATGGAGATTTGCTTCGTTTACTCGCACAAATATATCCTCCCATTGAAGTCTGACCTACAATCAATCAACAAAAATACTACTAAAAATATTGATTCCTACATTCAGAGGATAAAAGAGGTATGTGATAAGCTTTGTGCCGTTTCTGTCAATATTGATGCTGAGGATATAGTCTTGTATACTATTAATGGTCTTTACTATTAATGGTCTTCCCCATGAATTTACTACCTTGTGAATGTCTATTCAAACCAATGTCGAACCTCTATCTCTTGAAGAATTACACATTCTCCTTAAATCTGAGGAACAATTCTTGGAAACGCTTAACAAGAATCATGATCCTTACTCCAAAACACTACCCTAGCTGCTTCTTTCCAACAGAATTTTAGAGGGACTAATCGTGGTCGTAATTCTAAGGGTTTTCATGGTAATAAATTCATTAACGGTCACGACAATTCAGGTAGAGGTTATAGGAATCAAAATTGGAACCCTTCACCCTTACCATCTCTTCTTGGTTCCCCACCCTCTCATCCAAACCAATCTTTCAAGAATCCCAATACCTTTCCTACTACACCGAACAACACTGGCTTCTCAAACCGTGTTCAGTTCCAAATATGCCAAAAATTTGGGCACTCAGCTCTTGAATGTTATCACCGAATGAATTTTGCGTATCAAGCAAAGGGGCATTTGTCTTCTTCTCTTAGTGCTATGACAACAATGACCACAAATCCTCCTCAAAATGATACTCAGGTATGGTTAACGGATACAGGATGTAATTCTCACCTTACACCTGACTTGAATAATATCTTTAATCCTACCAATTATCATGGTGACGATCACATTGGAAATGGCCAAATTCTTCCTGTTACTCATCAAGGTTCTGACTATATCCAAACTCCATCTACTTCTTTTTCTCTCTCTCTCAAGTTTTTTGTGTTCCACAGCTATCTTCTAACTTGCTTTCTGTTTACAAATTTTGTTTAGAACATAATTGTTTGTTCATATTTGATGCTCCATTTTTCTGTATTCAAGACAAGCGCACAGGGGTAATTCTGCATAAAGGGCCAAGTATGAATGGTCTATATCTCATCCCCACGTGTTTACCAAAATCTAATGTTTCTTATCTTGGTTATAAGTCGTCTAGTTTACTTTGGCATTATAGGCTAGGGCATCCTAATAATAGCAAAGTTTGTTACGTTTTATAGAAAGCTACATTACCTTGTTCTTTTTCCAATCTGATAGTTGTATCTGTATCACTTGTGTTACTAATAAAGTTGCTACTCTTCCTTTTAAATCTTCTGATTCTTTATCTTCTTCTCCTTTAAAATTGCTTCATAGTGATGTGTGGGGACCTTCTCCCACTATATCCATGTTAGGACATAGATATTATGTTTTGTTTATTGATGATTACTCGCGTTACACTTGGTTTTTCCCTATCACACATAAGTCTAATGTCTTTCTTATTTTTCAAAGGCCTAAGCCTCTTCTTGAAAATCAATTTTCCACAAAGATCAAAACTTTACGTACTGGCAGTGGTGGTGAGCATGTTAATATTGCTTTTCAAAACTTTTTGCATACTAATGGTATAGTGCATCAAAAATCTTGCCCATACACCCCTCAGCAGAACGGTGTTATTGAAAGGAAGCATCGTCATTCAGTTGAAACTGGTTTAACAATGTTGAATCATGCTTCTTTACCTCAATCTTATTGGAATTATGCTTTTGCTGCTACTTGTTTTCTCATTAATAGGATGCCTAGTGTTACTTTGCGTTACTTCTCCTTATGAAAAACTGTTTAGTAAACCTATTGATTACACTTTTCTTAGGGTTTTTAGTTGTGCTTGCTATCCTAGTCTTAGACCTTATATGAAAAATAAATTTAGTCCTAAAACTATTCAATGCATCTTCCTGGGTTATACTCTTGACCAAAAGGGCTACCTTTGTTATGATTATATTAATAGTAAACTTTACACTTCAAGAAGTGTCTTGTTTGATGAGTTTTTATTTTCTTTAGCTAAATCTTCAAACACTGTGAGTCATGTTTCTTCTGCTTCTTTTCATCCTAACCACTCCAATTCGAGGTATGTATATCCTCTCTCTTTACTGCCAACTTTCAATTTGGCTTCTCAACATTCATCTTCTACTAATATGCCGTCTATTTATAATGATCATGATCATGCTCATTTAACTATTACTTCTACGAATGTTACCTCTTCTTCTCTCCTGGATCTTTCTTCTGTTAGTTCTCAGATTTTGTTAGTTGATGACATTAGATTAAATACTGAAAATTCTGCTTTTAGAAATATTGGTTTTGTGTAATTTTTTCCTGTCTGTACTACTACAGATATGCATATTGCTTCTTTACTTAATAATTCTGATCTTAATATTGGTTCTTTGAGTGATAAATCTGTGTAAAATACTTTTGTCTCTACTGATTTTATACCTATTGTGCTTGCTGCCTCTATACAAAATATGCACACTACTTCTTCTGATTTTGTTCATGCTGTTTCTGATCAATTACCTATTATTTCTGCTGTTGTTTCTAATCAATTACCTATTATTTCTGCTGCTATTCCTGCTAAAGATTTTGAATATACCATTGCTTCACACTCCATGCATCCTATGCAAACTAGGTCTAAGAGTGGGATTTATAAAAAGAAGGTTTTTGTTGCCTCTACACAAACTGTTAATCATGATCTTTGTGAACCGAATTCTTTCACTTTAGCTTCTAAGAGTAAAAAGTGGACAGAAGCTATGATAATAGAATATAATGTTTTAATGTCTCAAAATACTTGGTCTCTTGTTCCTTTACCAGCTAATAAAAATTTTGTTGGTTGTAAGTGGGTGTACAAACTCAAATACAACCCATATGGCTCCATTGCTAGGCATAAGGCTAGGTTAGTGGCTAAAGGGTATCACCAACAAGCAAGATTAGATTATGATAAAACTTTTAGCCCCGTTGTTAAGAAACCTACTATTTTGTTTTTATTTTCTTTAGCTGCCACTTATGGCAATTAGATGTTAAGACTACCTTTTTGCATGGTTCCTTATCAAAAGATGTGTATATGACACAACCTCAAGGATTTGTTAATAAAGGTTTTCCTCATTATTTTGTAAACTACATAAGTCTTTTATGGTTTAAAACAAGCTCCTAGGGCTTGGTTTGAGAAGTTCGCATCTCACATTCTCAACATAGGATTCATTGCCTCTCTCGTTGATACTTCTCTCTTTGTTCATGCTACTGCCAATTCTATTACTTACATTTTACTATATGTTGATGACATTATACTTAGTGGTACTGACCCTGCTTATATTGACACTATTGTACATAACTTGAAACAAATCTTTGATATGTCTGACTTGGGAGCCCTTAAATATTTCTTAGACCTTGAGATAACTAAGACTTCTTCTACTATCTTTGTTAATCAAAAGAAATATGTTAGAGGTCTTCTGTGTAAGGCTGGCATGCTTGAAGCTAAATCTTGTAAGAGGTCTTCTGTGTAAGGCTGGCATGCTTGAAGCTAAATCTTGTAACTCACCTTGGTCTACTAAAACTCATATTTCATCTCATGTCAGTTCTCTTCTGACAAATGTTACTCTCTATAGAAGTATTGTTGGTTCCCTTCAATATCTTACCTTCACTAGACCTGATATATCATTTGATGTAAATAAAGTATGTCAATACATGCATTCTCCCACTAGCTCTCATTTTACTACTGTGAAATGCATTATGTGATATATCATTGGGACTATTGATTATGGCCTTCAGTTTACTTCTGGTTCTCTTTCCTTGCAGGATTTTATGGATGCTGATTGGGTTGGTGATCCATCAGATAGGAGATCTACATCTGGATTCATCATTTTTCTCAGACCTAATGCAGTTTCCTAGAGTGCTAAGAAGCAGCCAACTGCTATTCGTTCATCCACAGAGGCAGAATACAAAGTTCTTGCCAACACAGCTGCTGAATTGATTTGGCTTTGGCAAATTCTTAGCGATTTCCATATGTTTCAGTCAAAACCTCCTACCATTCATTGTGACAACAAATCTGCGATCTCCTTAGCTTCCAATCCTATTCTTCATGCTCGCACGAAGCATGTCGAAATAAACTATCATTTCGTTTGGGAAAATGATGCTTAAGAAAGACCTTATTATTAAACACATCAACTCTCAATATCACCTTTCTTAGAGACAAACTCATCCTCCACACTCGGATAAGTTTGAGGGGGGTATTAGAGAAGGAGGTTAATGTTTAGTTTAGTTTTTTTAAGGGCAGTATTATATTTTCCCATTCTAGTATTTGGCTTTGGCTATTTCCCTTTTATCCTATTGTACTGCTTCGATACAGTGTTAATGAAACAACATTTTCTCTTTTTCTTCATCTCTTCCATTTCTCTCAATCTTCTTCTCTAGCTTTCTTCCCAGCAACCTTTTTCCTGATTTTCCACAGGCTTTTTGTTAGTTACAAGATTTAGTTAAATCCCTCTAAACTCAAGGAATCAACAGAATATATCTTATAGATTAAGCTTATCACATCAGACTAAGTTTATCTAATCTAACAATTTCTCAAACCTGAACCATCGAATGAGACATGATGAGATCAACAATTTAGAGGGGTTTTTTCGCTTGGCCACGGTGGCAATCCACTCATCTCACTTCCAATTGGCCATGCTTGCTTATGTGGCTTCTCAGATGATTTTTTTCAGTACATTTTCTCCTATTGCATTTCCGCTTGGCCACGGTGGCAACCCTTCGTCTCTAATTTCACATAGTGAAATTAACATGTAATGATAAAATTTCCAGCCATCATTGCATATCATTACTATCCGCCTCTTTTTTGTGTATCATTTATGATTGTTTCTCTCGTATCCTTTAGTGGTTTCATCTTCCCGTTCATAGAATACCTTACACGCGTTATTCTGTAGCAACCTTTCATCCTCCCGCTCAGATAATGCCTTACACATGTCATTTCAGAGCAACCATTCATCTTCTCGTTCAGAGAAGACCTTTAAACACGTCATTTCATAGCAACCCTTCATCTTCTCGTTCAGAGATTACCTTTACATGCGTCATTTCAGAATAAAATTTTCATCTTCCCGCTCAGAGAACACTTTTACAAACTTGCCAGGTGTCATCTCTTTACTTGTCAACTGTCGCGTCTTTTCATTTCTTGTTTCGCCGTTCACATCTCCCAAGTTGTCAGCTGGAATGGTCACATTTCCATTATCTTCAATCCTCGATCGCCTCATTCCAGTAAACTGTTATATACTTTCATTTGAAATTCACTGTTTATATAAGGTTTCCTTCCCTATTTTCTTCCATCACTTTTCATTTTTCTATCTCGTAAGTTCTCGTTATCATCGTCTTTCTTTCTTTTTCTTTTCTTTTCTTTAGTTATGGAGAAGTGGAATATTCTCGTACCCTTAGTAAGAAACTCAGAGGAATTCAGATAATTTATGGCCCGCTACCGAGAATCTTTTCCTCCATATGTTTTATACGCGTTAGGAGAGAGTGAATCCATAGGCATTCCATGTAATCCTCCTTACCAAAATCACCATTATCCCTATTGTCATAGCCTTAGGTCTTAAGATTCCATTTTCCCCTTTTGTTTCCCTAGTTCTTTCACACAGTAGGTTTAGCTCCTACGTAATTCACTCCTAGCTCTTATAGGATCCTTCTAGGTGTAGATTCTTTGAATAGGAAGTACCATTTTAGTTTAGGGCTAGATGAACTCTTTCAATGCTACATAGTTAAATTCTGAGTTAACATTTATTACCTTGCCCCTCGTCCGTCTAAAATGAGAGGGAGTTTAATAACCGAGATTCCAAGAGAAGATGAGGGTTGGGAGAGGGATACTCTCTTGATTGGTGGGAACTGGGCGGTGATGGATGCTAGACAATACCAAGAAATGGACAATTTCCAATAAGTCACCGGAGCCCCGGTTCTTACCTTTACTTTCATTTATTTGCTTATCCATTCCCTTTATTTTTAACTGATGTGCATTTCTTTTTACTTTCTTCTTCTGCATGAAAGAAAAATATGAAGCCTTATCTGTCAAAAGGGTCTAAGATAAAGCTTGGTGCTGTCGTTCACCTTCGAGCACAAGAAAAGGAAAGTACTTCTTGACTTCAACCCTTCTGTCCTTTCAACTCCTGATTCTACTTTGGGTCCGTCATCATCTTCAACTCCAACTGTTGTTCCAGTTCTAGCACGCTCTTCACCAACTCCAACTCCTTCTTTTCGTTCAGTTTCCAACCACTCCAGCTTTAGCTCTTCGGATCATCAATAATTATTTGATCGAGCTATAACTGGTAGAAGAATAGGTAAAAGATTACGAAGCAAATTCGTGGTTCGCGTTGAGAAAAGGACACGTACTGACACCTCTAAGTCTTCCCGTTCAGAGCTTGCGGCTTCCGCTCCCATTTCCACTAATCTCGCTCCCACTACGACCGTTGTATGGATCGAGGCTCCCTCAAGCTCTGAGCTACCTCCCCCCGCTCACATTTCAACCTGCGTTGTGCCCACTGCAGTCATAGGCATTCTTGCTACGGGAAATGCTTCAGGGTCTGGAGATGCTACAGTTAATCCACATGTTTCGTGGAAGCTAATACGTATTTCTAGTGTTCTTATCCCGGAGACAATTTGCTTTTTGAATGATCTAGCAGCTTTTCATATCATCCTTCACAACATTTAGTCTCATTCTGATAATGACATCTTGAGAAGGCTTCTCATCGACGATCTTATAAGTAGACTGAGCCATGACTTGATGCGTGTAAGTTTTTATTTTTCACCTCTTCTTCCCAGAAGTTGTATAATTTTCTTACTCTATTTATTCTTCTGTCTTTTCAAGGCTACCATTCATCACAATGCTCTTCAAGATTTTCATACTCAGCGTAATCAAGCCTCGATTCAACTCTAGAGAGAGCTTTCATTGGTTAACTCTACAAATGTTCATCTTCAAGTTGAGAAGGAGCAGTTCGTGGCTAGCGAGATTGAGCTTCAAAAATCTTTTAAGAAGATTGCACATGATACTGAGGTCGCCGTTGCCGAGGAACGGAGATTTGTAGAAGCCCTCAAAACCGCAAAGAATGCCTTGGCTGAATCTGAATTGGCTAGGGCTGAAGCCAAAAAGGTGAAAGACGCGACCATTGAGAGGGAAGCTACATCCGATGTGAAGTATCAGGCTTTGTTTGAGCAAGAGGAGCTCATGGTCTATAGCGCGGGCTTAGGGATGCAATGGCAAACCGTCCTCCCAAACAGCCCCTTGTTCGAAGTTGAAGGCTCTACGAGTGCTTCAATATAAGATGTCCCTACTCAAGTCTCACCTTCTGATGCCATTCCTGTTCATGCTTCTGAGGAGGGTGCTCCTGAGGGGGATCCTAAAGTTCTTCTAGTTTAGGCTTTTTTCTTTTTACTTTCCATGTTATATTTTTCTCTTTACTTTTCTTCTTCATTGTAATTTTGCCTCACAATCAATGAAAATGTGTTTTGTTTAGCAATCTTAGTTGATTCCTCCTTAAGTAGATTTTCCTCCTCTGCATTTTCAAACTTTCTCCTTTTCAGAGTTCTTTCCTTTCTTTTCTTCCTCTTCTTTTCTCTTATTTTCATAACTTCCTTCCTTTTTGGTTTCTTCCTCTTCTTTTCCCTCTTTTTTTCATAACTTCCTTCCTTTTTGGCTTCTTCCTCTTATTTTCTCTTCTTTTCAGAACTTCCTTCTTTTTTGGTTTCTTCCTCTTCTTTTCTCTTCTTTTCAGAACTTCCTTCTTTTTCAGTTTCTTCCTCTTCTTTTCTCTTCTTTTCAGAACTTCCTTCTTTTTTAGTTTACTTTAGAGAGTAGTGTTTTCAGACACCATTCCTCATGGACTTAAGCTCTTAGTGAACTGAGGAAACGTTTCCTTTAGAAAGCAAAAGCTTTCATCGACATGAGCTCCTTGTGAGATTAGGGGCCCATTTTTCATTTTCTTTAGAAAGCGAAAGCTTTCATGGATATAAGCTCTTTGTGAGTTCAGGGGCTCGTTTTCATTTTTAAAAGAGATAATGAACATCAGATTTTTACATGGAAAACCCTTAACGGAAAAAAAACCACGGGGATAAATGTTTTCACTATTAAAAATGATTACACTTGATATTTGCGTAAATGTAAAGCATTCCAAGGTTTGGGAAAGTCACTTCCCTCATTCTTCATTAGGTAATAAGATTTGTTTCCTCTAGCTACTTTGACTATGAAGGGTCCTTCCCAATTTGGTCATAATTTTCTTTCATTTAATTGAAAAATCCTTTTTAGCCTAAGATCTCTTACTTGGAATTGTCGTCCATTGACTCTTTTCTGAAAATACCTCCTCATTTTTTATTGTAATTGACCATCCTTATCAGAGCGGCTTCTCTTCTCTCCTCCACAAAGTTCATATTTTCGATCATCTGTTCGGCGTTGGTGACTTTGTTCATTTCTGATCTCATAGTGGGACATCCAATTCCACCGGTATGGCAGCTTCCCCGCCAAATGTTAAAGCAAACGGCATTTCTCCAGTCGACTCTGACAGTGTTGTACAGTACGCCTAAAGAATTGATAGTAACTCTTAAACCCACTTCCTTTTGGCAGCTTCTAGTCATTTTTTCAGATTCTCCAATATCGTTCTATTTGACCTTTCTGCTTGCTCGTTGCCCAGTGGGTAATACGAAGCTGACAGTCTATTTCTCACTTGGCTTCCACTAAATTGAAGCCCATTATCTGATACAAGTACTTTAGGGATCTCGTACCTACACACAATGTTTTTTCCATAAGAACTACCTTACCTCTTCTTCTCGCACTCTTGCTAATGCTTCCACTTCTATCCACTTTGTAAAGTAGTTAGTCACCACTAGTAAGAATCTTTTCTGAGTATGAGCTATTGGTAGTGGGCCAACCATATCAACTCCATATTACGTAAACGACCATGGGCTCGTGTCTGTAATGCTCCGGGAGCCATTTTTGGGACGAGAGAGTATTGTTGCATTTGTCGCACTTTTCACAAAGGACTTTGCTTTCTCTTGTATTTTTGGCTAGTAGTACCATTCGTTCAATAAATTGTTGGCTAGAGACCTCCCACGGGAATGATTTCCATAGATTCCTTCATGTACTTCGGTCATTACATATTGGGCTTCCGTTGGGGAAAGACGTTTGAGGTATAGACCCCAGAATGATCTTTTATATAGCTCCCCCTGATCATGTTGTACCTAGCACTCTGCTGTTGGAGCTTGTGAGCTTCCATTATATTGGTTGGGAGCTTCTGATTGAGTAGGTACTGCACTATATTCCTCCTCCAATCATTCACATTGTTTTCCGTTATGACTTCTGCTTGAACAGACATATTTATGCTTGGTTTACTCAAATACTCCACAGTCATTATTCTTCTTATCGGAATTTAGGTTGACGACCTCAAGCTGGCTAATGCATTTTCCCTTGAATTTTCTGCTCTGGGTATCTGCGTAATCTCATGGTCTTTGAACAATTGAAGCATTTCCTTGGCACTCTATAAGTATTTTGCCATCCGATTGTCTTTTGCGTTGTATTTTCCTGCTATTTGGTTAGCAACTAACATTGAATCGCAAAATATTTTTACTCTAATTACCTTGAACTCAATCAGGAGATACAGTCCAGCTAACAGTGCTTCGTATTTTGCTTCATTGTTTGACGCTTGGAAACCAAATGACAAAACTTGTTCAAAAGTTTCTCCATACGGAGTCTGGACTACCATTCCCCCTCCGGTTCCATGATAATTCGATGCCCCTTACGAATAGAATCCAAGTGTTTTCTCCTTTTTCCTCCACCATTGGATCATATTTTCTGTCATCGTAAGTAAATTTTGCAATGAAGAGCATACCGGATGTCATATGCCCCAAGCTCTATTGCCCACTTCCAACTCTCCCAGTTATCTCAGGCAAGTGCAGTAAACTCTTTATTGTAAACTCTGTCACCACATTTATGGTGAGCCCCTAGAAATAGTGTCAAAGCTTCCTTGCAACAACCATCAAGGCGAGCACCAGCTTCTCCATTTTTACGTATCTAGCTCAGTGGTTGCAAAGTTTTTGCTCACAAAGTAAATGAGTTTTGGACACCCTTCTTCTGTTCTGACGAGTGATGCACTTACTGCGGTTTTTTCCAGACGAAGGGATAGTTCTTCTCCTAGTAAGGGCTTTGACAGTAGGGGTGGTGAAGTTAAATACTCTTTGATTTTTTGTAAAGCACCTTCACATTCTTTGTCCCACTGTTGTCTAAAATTCTTCTTTAGCTTGGTGAAGAACGGTCTACACTTATCTGTTGATCTAAATAAGAATCTATTTAAAACCGTTAACTTTCCTGTCACTCTTTGGATCTCATTTTTTGTCTGTGGTAATTTCACATTCATAATTACTTTTATCTGATCTGGATTGATTTCAATTCTCCTACTGTTCACCAGATGCCTCAGAAATTTTCATGCTGCCACTCTAAAAGTACATTTTTCCGGATTCATCTTCATATTGCTTCTTCTACCTTGACAAGCACATCATCTACATATACTTCCATTGCCTTCCCAATCTGCTTCTCATAGACTTTATTAACCAATTTTTGGTATGTTGCCCCTGCATTTTTTGGACCAAATGACATTACAGTGTAGCAATATATTCCAAAATCAGTAATAAAGGATGTTTTTTCTTTATCTGAATGGAACATTTTCACCTGATTATATCTGAAATAAGCATCCATGAAGCTTAGGAGCTCATGTCCGGATGTGGCATCTACCATCTAATCAATTCTTGATAACGGGTAATTATCCTTTGGGCAGGCTTTATTTGGGTCTATAAAATCCACGTAAATTCTCCATTTTCCATTCTTTTACTTCAACATCACAATGTTTGTCAGTCACTTTAGGTAAGACTTCTCTGATGAACCCTGCTTTGAGAAACTTTTCCACTTCTTCTTTTATAGTCATTTTTCTCTTGGAAGTGAAAGACCGCTTCTTCTGTTTGACAGGTTTAACAGAAGGATCAACATTGAGTTTATGAAAAATTATCGACTTGTCTATACCTGGCATTTTTGCAATAGTGGTGGCAAAAATATCAACGTTCTTTCTAAGGAACTAGATGAGCTCTCCTTTTTCTGCTTCAGGCAGTCCTGTTCACACTGTGGTTACTTTTCCTTTTTCCAAGTCTACAGGTTTGATCTCACTTTCGGCTTCATACCTCAGGTTTCTCTCGCTCGATTTATCAATATATAATTGCTATTGTTCAGTCTTTTCTTCCCTACTCTCAGGAACATGGAGATTGTTCTTCTTTATGATATCAACTGCAGACAATATGCAGCATCTGGAAGATGCTTGATCCCATAATATAGTTCGTACCCATCTGGTGACGGATACTTCAATGTTTGCTAGTAGGTCGACAGAACAGCTCTCATCTTGTGAATCCTCTTCTTCCCAGGATCTCATTGTAGAGGGGACCGTGCATCGATGACCACAAAATCAGTGAAGTGGTTAAATGGGCCAGCCCGTACCCGGAGTGACAAAATCCCTTCAGAATACGTTATTGATCCATTGAACCCTATGAGTGGTTATCTTGGACAGTGCAACTTATGGGTGCCTATCGCCATCTTCTCAAGCGTTGAACGGTGGAGTATGTTCACAGCGCTTCCATCATCAATCAGCATTCTCTGCAACAAATAGTTCCAATCTAAATGGTTATCTCAAGAGCGTCATTGTGTCCATCATGTTTGTTGCTCCCTTCATAAAAAATAATTGACACACTTCCAACTGCTTTCTCTTGATCAGCATTTACTTCGAGGGTGGGCTTTTTGCAATAGATTTTTCTTCCCTTCCTAGTTGTCTCTTCTAATTCTGTCATGGCGATGATGGTGTCCACTATTCTCAATGGTTCTATATCCCTGGTCCACAGTTGCTTCTCATCCTTCCTTAGTTGGTCCCGTCTCAGAACATACTCCTTCAAATGTCCCTCATGGACGAGCTTCTCAATGTTGTCCTTTTAGTTAGTAGCAATCCTAAGTTTCATTACAAGCACTCCGATGAAAGTGACAATACTTATCTTTATCCCTTGGATTTAGCTCATTTGTAATGGGATGGGGCCGTCTCAACTAAGGTTCATCCTTAATAACTTCAAGAATTTGATTTACTGAGATAGTCAATGGGGTATATATTTTGTCCTTGGGGTGAATTTCTCCAGTTAGTCTTAGCCATTTCTCAAAGTCACCTTGTTTCTCCTTTATCTTCTTTACAGAACGTTCGGATCCACGTTTTCCCGTTCTCATGCTACGTCATCCTTGCGATGCACTGGATTCCATTGCTCAATCAATTTTTGAATGCTCTTCTTTTCTTCCTCTAGGGCTAACGTATGTGCTCAGAAAAAGGTTTTTTGTCATGATGAGGGGCTTATTCTTGGATATATCTTCAAATAGTTGAGAGTAGAGATCTAGACCGCGCCTAAATGCCAATCTAGCCACGCAATCATCACAGTTTTTCACCTTGGCCATTTCATCTTTGAAACGATGCATATACTCCCACAATGAGTCTCCTTTCTTAATCGTAATCGTCATGAGTTGTTCCAAATCTTACATCATCATTCGGTAGGTGGAGTACTATTCCAGAAAAAAAAAAGACATCCTAGTAAAATTAATATTTGAGCAAGGGGGTAAAAAGTGGTACCAATTTAACATATTCCCGTGCAGACTGGTTGGGAACATTCGGCACATCAGTTCATCATCATGTTGATGAAGCGCCATCACTTGCTTGAAACAGCGAAAATGGTCAACAATGTTTGACTTCCATTCGTAACATTTAAACTTGGGGGCTACAATTTTCTTCGGTACTGGAGCGAATAAGACTTCTAGGAATAGTGGGGAGCGAGTTAAAGTTTCCAGATATGCTACTCCGCCCGCTCCTAGTTTCCTCATCTTGAGCATTTTTCGCTCTAACATCCTTTCCACTACCCGCTCTGTTACTGGCTAGACGGGCCGGTTCTCATCAGTGATTCTTTTCCCTTTATCACACGAAGTGGCTTCAGAGTTCCTATGATGGGCGTTGTGGCTGGCTACTGTTTTTGGTTGCTGCCACGTCTACTCATTTTGCTCTTGATTCTGATTTTCTGCTTCACGCTCTCGTGCCACAGTATTTTGACTGACTTTCGCTCTTGTCTCCGTAATTCCCCGCTGCAGTGTGGCAATCTTCCCTTGCACGGTTTGCCATGCATTCTGCAGTGCTTCACTGTTACGGTTCTCCATTCTTTGCATCCCACTCAGTATGGTCAGAATCATGTCGTTCACTTACGTCGACTGTGCGAGTTGATTCGGGGGATTGGCAGTGGGATTAGAGTCGTTTCCCACTTCCTGTACAGCATGTGATCTAGTGCGAGGCATCTTCAGTTATCTTCTTGAGTAAAAACTCTCAGGCTCTCAATGAAAGCATCAAAATGTAAAGAAAAATTTCTTTTCACTAAAAAATAAGAATAATAAGAGAGAGAGAGAGAGAGAGAGAGAGAGAGAGAGATTTCTCAAGAACAAGTGTATAATTAATTGAGTTTGTATTGAATGAATTGATTTACAATTGGCCTCTATTTATAGGCTCTTAATTTGTTACAAGATTTAGTTAAATCCCTCTAAACCCGAAGAATCAACATAATATATCTCCTAGATTAAGTTTATCACATCAGACTAAGTTTATCTAATCTAACAATTGTTCACATCTGAATCGTCGGATGGGACATGATGAGATCAACGGTTCATAGTGGGTTTTCCGCTTGGCCACAGTGGCAATCAACTCCTCCTGCTTCCAATCGGTCATGCTTGCTTATATGACTTCTCAGACGGTTTTTACTTGTACAGTGAGCTTACCAGAGAATGGGTGGAAGAAATGATAGTGATTTGCCACTGCAATGGAAGGAAGAAAAGAATAAAAGAAAGGAAAAAATACAAACCAAGAGCGAATGAATTAATTTAGAGGGAAGAGAGACAAGTAACAAAATTGAGAAGAAATAAACAACGAAAATAATTCTTACCACAGTGAACGGTGACAAAGAGATCGCGGAGCACAAACAAAGACCAAGGAATGAGGGTTTACAAAGAACTGATATTGAAGAAGAAATTTTCTTTCAGAGAGTGATTAATTAGCATTAATCAAAACTTTAGGTTATAGAGTGATTGAAAGAGAAAAGGGGGAAAGAAAAGAGAAGAAATTATAAGGATTGGCTTATCGGAGAATCAACAATGAAGATATACCAAAAGGAAGAATGAGAGAGAGAGGCTTGCTATCAAACATTTGAGAGATGGAGATGAAGGACAATGGTTATTTCAATGGAGGAGGTTGTGAGAACATAGAGAAGCAGTTACTACATGAGGGCTTCGTGCAAGATGAAATGAGAGAGTGGGAGAGAGTTGAGATTAGATATTTAATTTGGTTAGGGTTAGCTTGGTATGTGAGTGTGCATAGGTGTGAGCTAGAAAATTCTTTGCTGGGATGGAGGCTGCGTGTGGAGAGAAATGGACAGAAAGATATATGGTATTTAAAGTGTTTAGCTTAGGGTTTTCTTTGGGTGTAAAGTCATGCAAAGGTAAGAGTGAGTTTGAGAAAGATAGAAGTTGCCGAATGAATTTCAAAATAGGGTTAGTGGTTGCCTTATTACATATATATATATATATAAGCATATTGTGAGAATGACTTTAAACAAATACAAATCATCATATTAAAGTTTAAAAATCAAATTTAGAATAAATCATAAGGTATAATAAAAAAATCAACTCTTATTTTGTAAATGAAATAATCTTATCAATTAAAATAAGTTTTTACGAAAATACCCCTTAAAAAGGATCGGGATATTATAGTTTAGAAATGATTTTTACTACTGGATGGACAAATGTTACATGGAGTTAAATTGTAAGTTGGTTGAATTTTAATTCTTCTATATATCGGAGATTTGCTTAATTTATTGATGAAATCAATTATCTTATATCTTGTTTTCATGTTTGTAGTATTAAGTGGGCTAATAGACACTCTAACACATTGGCTAATATTATAGTTAAATATAGTAATGATCAAGAATATTATTTATCTGAGTTTTTTAGTTTACCTTGTAATATTACAATGCTAATTGAGAGAGACAAGTCTCATTATAAATGTTAGGTTTAGACCTCTCTAATTTTTTTATTAAAATTTGTTTGTTTTTAATAAAAAAAACCTAGACTAAATTTTAATTATATCAAATGAAATGTTAATTATTTATAAAAAAAAAACTTGACCTCTCTAATCATGATCGTCTGTTCTTGCACGGAGAAATACGATTTTACAAATAGATCCCCTTTTGTTGAGGATGCCAACATGAAGGATTATTTTCAACGTTACTATAATTTTTTTGTTTTGATAATGTGAAAGGATAGGACTTAATAAAGCTCATATACTGGGACGCAGTAACCCATGCTAACGTAAACATAATATACGTTCAAATTATTCAAGACTCAAGATAGTTTACATACGTTACAATTGCACTGTTCTCAAATCTATAAATAGAAATTCATTGTACATATAGAAGAGATTTGAATACAGAATTTCGATTTCTCAATTTCTGTCACAGTCGAGAAGGTATTCATTCAGAGCATTCTGTTATTCGTTCTCCGAAGAAGAATAAGATGATCTTTGAGAACCGCAGTCTAACATCATGTGGTAGCAGCTTCTACTGAGCCTGACAAATCACAATCATACTGAACTAGAAAATGGCATTTAGTAACAACTACCCTGACCTTTCTGAGAGTACAGAGATCCAATTTTAGATCAATTATGTAAAATTATACGACTTGACAAGTTCCGGTTTTTAACTATTAGATTTCGGCAGATGTCGTGTCATCCGTAATCACTCTCACTTGACAAAGGTTTCCACCAGCTTCATCGGCAAATGTTATCTTTTTCCTTTTCTGGTGAACTTCGTTTACAGAAACAGATGAATCTTTCTCTGTCATCCTCTGAAATGGATCAGTTGAAACAGTTAGAAAATGGAGGACAAAAGAGAAACAAAAGCATTTCTCTGTCAAACTCTTGAAAGAAAAAAATGGGTGTTTTGAAGATTATGATGAGAAACAAACCATTATTTTACAAAAGCGATTGCAGTCCCTTGCCATTATGGAAAGCCATCTATTTGCATATTCTTCAACTTTATTAGCGTCTCCTATGGCCATTCTGACCTGCAGAAGTGTAAAATATTCAAACGGAAGGAAATGTGCCAAATGCTTCTAGTGTTCCTACATATGCACATACAACTACCTAAAACATTGTCAAAATGTAAAATTTTCTGACCATCCCCCTATTTTGAGAATGAATTCTTCTGTCCTTAATGGTTATTTGAACAACAGTAATTAGTTAATTACTAATTTACCTCGTCATCGTTATATTTCAAGGAAGATCTGTCAACTGCAAAATCCAATCTTTCTTCCACAATTGCCTTCATGGACTTCAACTGATTTGTGAGTTTCATTGCTACACATTCGATATCTTGCATTTGCCGTTCCGTGAAAGCTATGGCACTTTGTGTACAACTTTGGACAGAATTGAAGCCTGTACTAACTTGTGCTGCTGCACGAGAATGATGGGTGACTTTTCGAGATCCTTTAGAGTGGACACTTTTGTTCTCTGATTTCCTAAAGATTTGCTGAGGGGTTATATCGAATTCAGCTCTCCTAATCCGATCATGCCCTTCAGCCATCTGAACCTTGTTCTGACTCTGCTTCACGGAACCCAGTTCCCCTCTGCATACTGAAGATTTTAAAACTAAATAAGATTACAAAAGATAGAAACATTATTACACAAAAAAACATTTAGAAGTTAGAACCAAAACAACAAAGAAAAGAAAAAGAGCAAATTTTAATATCTGCATGTCTAATGCACAATTTGATTTTTTATCTAAGATTTATATCGTTAATAAGTTTTCCAGTCGGCATAATACAAGAAGATACAATATATAGCATTGTGTCCTTTTCAATTTCCCCTAGTTTCCAGTAGATCCTTGAGAATCGAATTCCCTATCATATCTTATTGAGTTGTTGCTTGCAATATAGCATAACTTAAAAAGGCAGGTAAAGTTTTCTATGCTCTTCGTAGGTTAAGTAATGCCGCATCCACTTACTGTTACTTTGATTGTCATGCAGCTTGATGGACTCCATAGCCTGGCACAATTTCTTCTGAGACTTTGGAGAAATTGCCTGAAAGTGAAAGCACTAAAAGATAAACATCATCAAACATAATGTAAAACCAAAAGAAACAAAAAAACCGAACAAGGCATTTGCCCACCGTTCTAGTTGAGAGCAGCCTCTGAGCAGGACATACAAACTCTGGATGCTGGTGACATTGATTCTCCACTGATGGTATAAACTCATCACCAACACAAGTGGAAGGACTGGAAGACTCAATTTCTTCCCTGTCTGAACAGATAGAGATTTGAAATTGATCATCCTTAGCTGGAGACGAGTTATTAATCACAGATACCAAACAGTCATCCAGGACTAAGACGCAATCGTCATTGGGGATTTTTGTAACACTGGATTCAGAACTTGAAAGGAGTGCATCTTCACTGCCATGCTCAGTTACACATACATCATCTCCATGACTCGGTTCTGCAGATTAAATAATATTGTGATTAACCATACCATGCATGTTAAGAAGATGTCACTGTTATTCTCGATAATCTTTTATGCTTAAGGAATTTACCTTGGGAAAAATATGTGTCAGAACTTTGATCCTCGGTTGAGGAGATTGTTTCTGAGTTAACATCACATGCGGCAGAATGAATGGGAAATCCTTGTTGTATATATTCTGATGCAGGCGAATCTGGAAACCAAAGACTATTTATTCTTAGAGTATCCGCCTTCTCACTATCTTCAACTGAGTCCCATACAATCTGAAGAGGCTCCGGTTCAGGGTACTCTACATATTCATTGTCGGACTTACTAACAGTACAACTTGGAATTTCATCGCTGGAAGAAGTTGACAACCCACTTTCCAAAACGGAATTAGTTCCAGCAATGTCTATGTTTCCATAAGAACCCACATTTTCATCACAAACCCAAGACAAACGGTCACTTATATAATTCAGATTTAGCCAACTTGTGGTATAAGGTTCAGGAGTCTCACTTTTCTCAACTGGGGCAGAAAGTTCTGGACTAGGTGGCGGAAAATCTTGATCACTGCATCTCTCTTCAGATTTGACGATTGCCAAGGCTAATTGAGATAGAATAGAATCATCAGTTCTTTTGCAATTGATTTTGGCTTTCTTCTGCTTGAAAAGTTTGGATCTCAAAAGACATAGAGGCATCTCGAGATCATTATCATTTTTCTTCGGTTGGGAGTCATAATGATTTGTTTCTAGACTGGACCATGTCTTGACAGTTTCTGTGCATGAACGAACATATTCTAGATGCTTCCTTTTCCTTTGTTTACACCGTTCCTTAATCTGCTTAAGCGTCATATTTCCAAAGTTCGATTCATCTGTATCGATGTTTGTGCTATCACCATCACCTGTGCTGCAATTGAACTTAGGATCCCCAGGCTTAGCTTTAATCAATTTTCTCTCCGCATAATGAACAGACGGACTTTCTATTTTGACTGTCTGTTTGTGACGTTCTCCAAGCCTATCGTTTGACAAAAATTTTGAAAGCGAATCATCAGTTTTGGCATCTATGCTTTCGTATATGTCATTAACCTTCTTGAATGTAAGTGCTGGTTTTCCATAAGAATTGATATTTACAACTTTCATCACCAATCCACTTTTAACAGTCTGGACAAAGTGAAGATGAGTGCAACTCCTTAACTCCATTGGATGTGAATGAGCTTATTTCCTTCTCACTACGTCATACAACTCACCACACCGTCCAAAATCTTTCAACTGCCACAGACTAATTTTATTTGAGAAGCCTATAACTGCAATTACATAATTAAAGAAAATCCCTGAAAGAAATGTAGAGAATAAACAGTTGAGATTGGCCAGTTGGCATGAATTTTTGGTTTGCTTCTTAAATTTCACTAAACCAACAGTCAACGTTTATCAGGAAAAATAGAGAAGCAAATCAGCAAACTGAATTACTAAAAGATATATAGATTTCAAATCATTGAACTCCACCCATTAAGGTCAGATCCAGACAAATATGTAACAAGTATCAACCAATGAGGATTAGCAAACGAGGAAGATGAATGTAACTAGCAAGCAATCGCTGCAAAGAAAATAAAGAGAGAAATAAAAGAGAGAATGCTATTGATCGGAAGTAGCCCATTTCCTACAGTCATATTCACTAATTGACACCTACATTCACCATCATCCGATCCCCATTAAATTCTCATACGATACAACACCGATCCACTGATAGTAGAATGCAACGTCACTGTACTTCTAATACAATTGCGACACAAGTTCACGGAAAAATCATCCGTCTAAATCCCAGCTTCTAAATTATCCTGAACAGAGAATGTGTATCCCACACCAGACAACGAAAATCAAAGCCGATAAAAATTGGTGACTATGGTCTTAACTTTCAAGCTCCAGTCTCGTTCTGGTAAATCGCAAATGGTTAGACAGATCAGTAAATCACCAAATCAGGAAAAGCAACGAAAAGAAGAGAAAACGAGGGAAATACAAAAGGAGCGGCCAGATCTCGTTCAAATACGACACTCCAACCCAAGCATTGCTGAGCTAATTCAAGTATTAAACATCAAAAGAAATCAAATAGAAGTAACAAGAGTTGTAGTTGACTAACCGGAATCAGAAAAATCTGGATCTCGGGGAATAAGACTGAATCGAGATCGAGATCGAGAGAGAGGGAGAGGGAGAGGGAGAGGGAGAGAGGGAGAGAGGGAGAGAGGGAGAGAGGGAGGGAGAGGGAGAGGGAGAGGGAGAGGGAGAGCGAGAGAGATGTGGCTCGCTAGTACTGGAAATAAAATTTAGGGCTAGCGATCCAAAAGGAAAAAAGAATGTGGATTTGGTTTTTTTTTCGCGCCAATGAGTTTGGCGGGAACTTGAACGTTGTCTGAAGAATCTAGGTAAAATAATTTTTAAAAAATTATCAATTTAATTATTGTAGTTTACATCAATTTTTATTTTGACAATCATAATTTAAAATATCTCAATTTCATCATTCTAATTTACTTAACGTCACATTATGATCGTTACGGCATTCTCTATTAACCAAGTTTAACAGACACGCTGACATAGTGCGCTAAGTGATGACGTGACAATTGCGAGACTCACAAGTGCAATCATCCATTAAAATATTATCTTCTCTCTCTAACTCATGTATTATAAATTTTTACTATATTAGAAAAATATTTTTTTTACTTTTAACTATTTCTCCCTCTTCATTAAAAAAAATTACTTTCTCTCTCCCTCTTCTCTCGTCTCTCTCGGTCTCCATTGAAGTCTGCATCATCTCTTTAGACGCTTTTCGGTGTTCAAAGAAACAACAAAGCTTCGATCGCTTCTTTTTGCAGGTAAGCTTCTCTTCCTCTTAAGCATGTTCGTTTCTCCTCGAAGCGGTTTCGAATCGATCCATTCATTTACTAAACAGAATAGATCCATTCGAATAATTCCATTTATTCCTATAAATCGATTCGAAAAGAGCGGTCAAGACTGAATTCGTGTACTCTCTCTCTCTCTCCCTCGTCTATCTCGAAGGTTAGTGAACAGTTCGAATCTTCTCATTTACCCACACCCTTATCATTCCCTCAGCCCTTCCCACCTCTCTTTGGATCTCTATGTTTTTTGCCGTGATTCTGAAAAAGGGTCTGTACAGGCAAAATTTCATATGACATGTGGTAAGATTTAGACCGAAAATTTCATGAAGAGAAGATAGAACGAGAACCATAGGATCAACTAGGTGATTATGAAGAACAGACCAATCAGATGAAAGTACATGGATTATCGATGTGACAATCCAAAGAGAAGCTATCGAGACCATTAGATTGATCAAACGGTCAAGATTTACTTAAGTTGTCAATGTTGATAAACTAGAAGAGGAATATTCTGTTGATCCTATTTTCAGATAGAATTAGATAAGTTATATCAAATTATATGAAGACCGAAGCAAGATGTAACTAAAAAAAACACAACAATCATCAACACTCAAAAGAAATAAGTTGACTATGTAGCTTGCATTAGCCTTGTAAATCATTTCTCCATAATAAAATACTATCAAAGTCTCACCATGATTTTTCTTCCCTTTAAGGGGTTTTCACGTAAATCATGATGTATTTATTCTCTCATTCTCTCTCTAAATTATTCTCTTGATCTTCATATCATGATATAAGGAATTTACGACCGATTATCAAGGACAAAATTTTTTCCTTCACATCTGGTGCTTTCATTGAGAAATAAGAAATAACTCAAGAAATTATTCTCTTGATCTTCATATCATGATGTAAGAAATTTATGACCGATTATCAAAGACTAAATTTTTTTCCTTCACATCTGGTGCTTTCATTGAGAAATGAGAAAAAAAAACTCAAGAAATTCCTTCACAAAATGCTCAAAACCAAATCAAACGCTTTCGACCACTGATATGGAAGTGAACACGACAGCAACCAAAGCTAGTAGCCATCCACAACGCCCATCATGAGAACACTGAAGTCACTTTGCGTGGCAAAGGGAAAAGAATCACGGATGAGAACGAGCCCGCTCAGCCAATCATGGAGTGGGCATTGGAAAATATGTTGGAAGGGAAAATGCTTGAGATGAGGAAGCTGGGAGCAGGCGGGGTGACGGATCTGGAAACTTTGACCCGCTCCCCACTATGTCCAGAAATATTAGCCGCTCCAGTACCAAAGAAGTTTGAAAAGGAAGAAGTCTGAAAAGAAGGAAAACTTATGGTTATGAGAGCGGGAAGTGACGTGGCAACGGCAACGAAAATGTCGTGATATTGGCAATGGAAATGTCGTGACAATGGGAATGAAATTTGCAACGGTACGACACTAGAAACGGAAACAAATTGGAAGCCGAAACAGAAATGACATGGTAACAGAACCGGAAGTGAAAAAGGGTAAACTCGTTCCTTGTTTATTCGATTAACGTTATTATTGGCCTATTTCTTTTACGCCATTATTATTTGAAATAAAGAAAAATAGATCTGAAATTGTCAAAAGAAGATTTTGTTAAAACCATTTTGATGCATGTATTATATGATAAACAAAATTTTAAATTTTAAATTTAAATCATAATCTTAAATTATATTTAGAATTATCGTATTTTGAACAATAAAATATTTTATCTAAAAATTACTTTAATAAGATGATCATGCATTCTAATTCAAATTTTAAATCATGTTTTGAATTTTGAAACATTTTATCTAAAATTTGTTATAATAAGATTGTTTTAAATTTTAATTTTAAAATCCAATCAAATCTTGGATTCAAATTTAGAATTTAAGGTTGTCTCAAGCTATAAATATATATATATATATATATCCTTCTTGATTGAAAAAAAAATTAATAAAACATGATCGGTGTGTATTCGAAGATCTTCTCTCTTTCTTTTTTCGTGTGCAAAAGTGCAGGAAAATAAGGGATGAACAAACAACGTGAACGAAAATATCTTGATGACGGAATTTGAAATGTCTTGATGATGAAAATGGATAGGTCGTTGCTACGGGAATGGAGACGTCAATGATAAGAACAGAATTGTCTTGACAATGGGAACGGGAAAGAATAGTACCAAAATTACCTGCAAACAAGAACACATTTGTAGAATTCAAGCGGATGATCTTTGACGTACAAACCATTACATATCAACCATATTCAGTTTTTAAACTGAAGTGACCGGAAGAGAAAAGTATAACAATAATACATCGTTTGAAAGATATGGAAATCAGCTTCCTGAAAACTTTTATGGAATTCAATATGGAGCTTCAGGGCAAAAGTTATGACAGTTTTCATACAAGTTGTTCGGAAAGTATAATATGCAGGACTGTCAATTTAAGAAATTAAACTATAATAACTAGGGGCCTATTACATTGTGAATCATATACCATCAGAAAATATTAAAGTCCATATCTTGGAGAATTTTACGAAATTCAATTTGGAGCTTTCGATAAAAAAATATGGTAGTTTTCGTGCATGCTATTCAGAAATAAAGATTACACAGAATAGTAAATTTCAAAAATTATACTGCATCAATGGGGAGCTTATCACATGGTGAATCATATATTATTACAAAGATATGGAAGTCTTTTTCTCAGAAATTTTACGGAATTGATTTTGGAGATCACAACAAAACGTTATGATGATTTTCGTGAAGGCTATTCGTGAAAGTAGAATATGTAGAATGGTCAAGTTCAGAAATTAAATAGAATTTACTGAGAGTCAACTACATGGCACATATTACATCATCGGAAAGATACAGAAGTCTACTACACGGTAAATTTTACTAAATTTTGTTCAGAGATCCTGACCAAAAGTTATGAAAATTCGCGTGGAGGATGTTCAGGAAATAGGATTGTACAGAACTGTTAGCTTCATTTATTGAGCTTGACCAACACATCTAAACTTATGAGAGAAATCATATGTCACTACAAAGCTACGGAAGCCAGTTTCTTAAAATTCTTTACGGAATGACATTCGAGCTTATAGAAGAAAGTTACGGTATATTCATTCCATTAAACTATTATATATGATGTTATTCAATATTCTTGTCGTATATATTTGTGTACGGAAAAAGAAAAGTAAATGGGAGAAACTATAGTAAGAGCCCGACAGGAAATTTAGGGTCTCTAATCTTTATGAAAAGCTTATGTCCGTGGGAGCGTCTACGAATATCGATATTAGAAGGAAACATACCTCTAAGCTCACTAAAAGCTTATGTCCATGAAGGCTTTTACTTTCTAAAGGAAACGGGTCCCTGGGCCCACAAAGAGCTTATGTCCATGAAAGTGTATGCTTTCTAAAGAAAATAAAAATGGGCCCCTGAGCTCACTGAGAGTTTAAGTCCATGAGGAATGGCTTCTACAGCACTACCCTCTAAGAAAAACCAAAAAAGAAATAAGTTTAAAAAGAAAGAAGCCCGAAAAGGGAGGAAGTTCTGAAAGGAAAAAGCTTTGAAAAGAAGGAAGAAGGAAGAGCTCTGAAAATAAGAAAGTTTGGAAAGAAGGAAGTTCTGAAAAGAGGAAGAGCTATGAAAAGAAGGAAGATCTCTGAAAAGAAAGAAGTTTGAAAAGGAAAGAAAATTGCTAAGGAAGAAGGCGGACATGATCTTGGAAAAGAGTATTCAATAATTAGAAAAAATCAAAAAGGAGAAAGGAATAAATATGAAAGTGAGAGAAAAGGAAAAGAAAGAGAGACAAAGTGAGAAGCAAAACTAAGATGAAAGAATAGAGAAAATTTGCTAAGTCACGAAGAAAGGAATATTACAAAATTATACAAAGGACTACGGTTGTATCAGTAATGACATCTTCAAGGAGCCCGTAGCAAAGGAAATGGAAAAACTCTCTAAAGAGCTCGTAGCAAAGGAAATGGGAGAAACTCTCCAAAGAGCCCGTAGCAAAGGAAATATGAGAAACTCTCCAATGAGCCCGTAGCAAAGGAAATGGGAGAAACTCTCCAATGAGCCCGTAGCAAAGGAAACGGGAGAAACTCTCCAATGAGCCCGTAGCAAAGGAAACGAGAGAAACTCTACCAATAAATGCAGAACATCAAGCTCAAACTCTTACGATGCAATTATGAAATGGTACACTCATTCTTTACTCATTTTAATAAATTACTATGTTATTGTCCTTGTACAATATATTGTTGCAGATCTTAACGTGCGAGAGGAGGAAGAGAAAAATGAAAGAAAATGGAAATTTTTTATCAATGAGCCCAGGGTGAATGGAATGGAAAGGCATAACATCAAATGAAGGAGAAATAGTCTTCATCAACAATAAACTGACATATAAGGTACTCGACAATCACAAAGCATATGTAAAATGAGAACAGAAGAACATGATGGCAGAATCAAAAGAATAAGTTGTCTCTGACAGTAGACAGTAAAAAAGTTTCCTGGAAAACTACATTGCATGTTTCCAAGAAACGCATGAGAACATAAACGGGCACCCGTAACGTCAGAACAAGAAAAAATGATCAGTACACATCAACGAATAAAATCATGTTGAATGTAATGGGGGTAAATGCACAGGTAAAATTTCACACAACGCGTGGTAAGATCTAGATCGAAAACTCCATCAAAGAGAAGATAGAGTGAGAACGTAGAATCAACTAGGCGATGAGAAACTCTCCAAGAAGCTCGTAGCAAAGGAAACTCTCTGATGAGCCCGTAGCAAAGAAAATGGGAGAAACACTCTAATGAACTCGTAGCTAAGAAAATGGGAGAAACTCTCCAATGAGCCCGTAGCAAAGGAAATGGGAGAAATTCTCCAATGAGACCATAGAAAAGGAAACGGGATAAACTCTCTAATGAGCCCGTAGCAAAGGAAATGGGACAAACTCTCCAATGAGCCCGTAGCAAAGGAAATGGGAGAAACTCTACCAATAAATGTAGAACATTAAACTTAAACTCTTACGATGCAATTATGAAATGATACACTCGTTCTGTACTCATTTTAATAAATTACTATGTTATTGTTCTTGTACAATATCTTGTCGCAGATCTTAACGTATGAGAGGAGGAAGAGAAAAATGAAGAAAATGGAAAATTGTTATCAATGAGCCTAGAGTGAATGGAACGGAAAGGCATAACAGCAAATGAAGGAGAAATAACCATCATCAACAAAAAGCTGACAAATAAGGTACTCGACAATCACAAAGCATCTGTAAAATGAGAATAGAAGAACAAGATGACAAAAACAAAAGAAGAAGTTGTCGCTGACAGTAGACAGTCAAAAAACTTCTTGGAAAACTACATTGCATGTTTCCAAGAAGCACGTGAGAACATAAATCAGCATCTGTAACGTCAGAACAAGAAAAAATTATCACTATGCATCAACGAATAAAATTTCGTTGAGTGTAATGGGGGCCAATGTACAGGTAAAATTTCACACGACACGTGGTAAGATCTAGACCGAAGACTCCATCGAAGAGATGATAGAGTGAGAACCATAGGATCAACTAAGCGGTTATGAAAAACAAACCAATCAGATTAATGTGCATGGATTACCGACATGACAATCCAAAGAGAAGTTATCAAGACCATTAAATTGATCAAACAGTCAATATTTACTTAAGTTGTTAATGTTGATAAACTGGATCTCAGAGAAATGACTTGTTGATCCTATTTTTACATTGAATTAGATAAGTTGTATCAGATTATATGAAGACTTATAAATAGAGACTATATGTAACTCTAAAAAAATACAACAACCATCAACACCCAAAAGAAATAAGCTGACTATGTAGCTTGCATTAGCCTTGTAAACTCTTTTTCCATAATAAAATACTATCAAAATCTCTCCGTGGTTTTTCTTCTCTTTAAAGGTTTCCACGTAAATCATGGTGCTTTTATTCTCTCATTCTCTTTCTAAATTATTTTCTTAATCTCCATATCATGATGTCAGAAATTCACGACCTATTATCATAGATTGTGAATTTTTTCCTTTAGAGGGTCCTAATGGATTGGAGCTGAAGGTCCAGCTTCTCCCTCCTTGATGTTTCCAGTATGTCATACATGGTTGGTAAGCTTATTTTTTCAACTCCATTTCTGTTTTCAAATTGAAGGGTAATTTGTTGGAGGGATTTCAGATTGGATTTTGCTGTGTTAGTGATGAGGGATGAAAAGGGTACTGGAAAATTGAGAAATTCGGATTGTTCATGAGTGTAGTCTTGTTTGGATTATTGGGGAATCATGAGTTTTGAGGCCCTTTTTACTTACGGAGAAGGAATTCAAAAGAAGATGAGGGAAAGAATGGTGGAGCAAAAGGAGGGGGGAGGCTAATGTTGGTGCAGGAAGTGTACTGAAGTCATCAAATGGTTGACCGAACAATAGAGAGTTGTCTGTCAGTGGCTGAATCTCACAGCAAACCTTCTTCTCCTTCACATTTACTTAGAAGCTATCTTCTGCTACATCAAATACAAACCAACATCTCTCAGTCAAGGTTTGATGGAGTTACAGAGAGATGGGGGATGAGGGAGAGAGAAACTAATTTTTTAATGGAGAGAACGAAATGGTTAAAAGTTATGGTCGCACAATTATCACGTCACCACTTAAAATATCACGTCATCACTTAACGTGTCGCGTTAGCGTGTCCGTTAAATTTAGTTAATAATATGTTTATTGATGTAAAATAAATAATTAAATTAAATTTAAGCAAAATGGTAAATTAGTTAAAACATTGGCAAAATATATACACTCAATAGATATATATTCTCTTCAATAAGATATATATTCATAAAAAGATGTGGTGTATGAAGTTATATAGACATGATCAATTTATTCATTTTCTTTGTTAGTTTAATTGAGAAGGATAGAAAGAAAAGTAAAATTTGCATTAAACATAAAGACACAAAAATATACGGAAATTATAATTTTCTGGACCTTTTTATCTGTAATAAATCCAGTTCTTAAAAATATAAGGATTTTAAACAAGAAACAAAAATAATAATACATGGAAAAGAAATTAGCAAATATTTAATTTTCTTTTTCAGCGATCCACACAATGCTTTTAAAAAGAACAATATGTAATGATTTATAGAAATTATAATTAAATCACGACTATATATATTATGGATGATGATGACAATAGTTGAAAATATTTGAGATTTTAATATGATTCTTGAAAATTACGTGTACTTGTAATATAGGGTGACACGCCAATGCTAAAAAAATTTTCCTCGGCATTGATGTTGGGAGTCTCCCTAGCCGTTAGATCAGGTAAGGAGACTCTCAACCATTAGATCTAAAAATTGAGCTTTATCTGTTGAACAGGTTGCAGGTCTTCGAAAACTTAAGAAAGAAGCTTTCTCATTCCTTCATAAATCACATTTTCCCTCCGAGCTTCACAATTTAGGGCACGCAATTTTCACCCCCGATCTTCATCTCTCTATTCAAGCAAACGTCTAACGCTCTCTATTCATCGTCCAGACTCTCTCTGCGTTCGTCATCTATGCGTTTGTCATCCTTGCACTCTATGTGTGTCGTTGTCTCTCTCCCTCTTTCTACGTTCGTCACCGGTGCTTTCACGCTAATCTTCTCTAATCTCTCAGCCTAGCTCTGATCTCTCTCTCTCTCCCTAATCTCTCAACCCTCACACAATAGGAAAAGAAAGTTTTTAAGCTCTTTCCACGTACCTTCATGACGGAAGTAGCAAGTCAAAATTAAAAAATCCTAAAGGAGGAAATGGTAAATAGGGTTCAGGCGTGTAGAATGTGATTCCGTCAATTAGTTGACGAAAACTGTGGAGGATTTTATTAGTTTAATTTCTTTCCAATTTTGAAAGCGGGGAAAATTGTTATTCATTTTTTTCAGGATTTCTTTCCTTTGCAGGGGTTAATTTGTTTAGACCTAGAAGATCTCCCCATGTTATATGAAACCAACTGAGTTTAATTCAAAAATTTTAGACAATTAACTTTTTTCTTCTCGAGTTAGGGGTGAGCTTGGGTTAGGATTTTATTTGATTTTTTATTTATTGAGCTTGTGTTTGTTGAATATCTTCTGTTTTGTTGTTGAAGAATTAAAGAGATGGGGTTTTGGTATAGTTGATGAATATATAATGTTTGTGTTTTTGTTTGTTGAATATGAACTAGATTTTGTGTGCCTTCGTGCCTGATAATATGTCCTCTTTTTAAATGATATATATTGATATTTGGTAGAAGGTTGGAGTTAAGATGGTGATGTTTAATGGGCAGAGAAAGTCTTTTATTTTTGAAAGTTTAAGGTTGAACTGAGTGTGATTCTGGATTGTGTGCCCTATATTTAAATGGTATATATTGCATTTTGGTAGAAGTTTGGAGTTGGGATCATGTTGGTCAATGGGTAGAGAAATTCTTTTATTTTTGAAAGTTTAGGTTAAATTGGATGTGATTCTTGATTCATGCGACTGAGTAACGAGGCTAAGTCTTTTGTCTTTCTTTTTTTTATCAAGAGTGAGCCAAATTGTAAAATGTCTCTCAGTTATGTAGGACCATGGAAAAATTATTCTTGTTTACATAGCGTGCGCGTTTGTGTTTTAGTGACTTAAACATATATATTCATGTTTACATGTTAAATTAGTAATTTTTATGAGATCATGGTCTAATTGACTAGTTCTTTATTCTATTTTCCGAAATGTAATTGTGCTATATAATTTATATAATTGTTGGATTTGGAATGATTCAGTTATTTTCTATACGGCCTAATTTATGAGCATTAGAAGGTGATGAGTCTACGTTACGCTGATTAGATGTGAGTTATTTCTGAGTTAGATTGAAAAAGATAATGAGTCTGCATTGTGTTGATTAGATGTGAATTATTTTATGAGTTCGACCGAAAGAGTATGATTTGTATTGATCAGTTATTTCTAAGTTAGATGTGAGTTATTTACAGGAAAGTTGATTCTTCCCTTTCAGTTTATGAAATGTAATACGATGGTTTGCTCTGTGCTGAATTTTGTTTTGGATTTAGATTTCATTCAATTATAAAAGTTCTTCCTTACATATTTCAGGTAAAACCTCCTGATTATTGGTCATCAATATGGAAGACTTGTCGGCATTTGCAAAGTTTCTAGTCATTTACTTCTGAAATTTGAACTCGTATCAGAATTTCTTTTTCAATATCATCACTGACCTTCTTTTGGTCAGGAAACCATCTATGACTGGAACTTCTAAAGGACGTCGAAATGTATTATTCTGTTTATTTGTATTTCAACTTTTATATATATAACATGTATAATCTGACTATTAATCTAACACCTTACCTGGGGCTATGTTTTGGTAAGGAAAAAAGGCTTGACTGAGTCTACCGAAAGTCAATTCCTGATGCAGTTGCGCAGCACTCGGGAGAGGAGAGATGGTTCTCTACTCATTTCACCTTATTTTAAGGGTAAACCGACCATTAAACGCAACAATAAGGTATTTTAGGCACTACAATGAGTCTCTGCTCTTCAAAGGAAACCGGTGCCACGGTTCTTCAATGAACCTAATTCCTTGAGAGTGACAGCACTACAATGAGTCCCTACTCTCTAAAGGAAACCATGGCCATGGTTCTTCAGTGAACCTAAGTCCTTAAGAGTGAGCGACACTACAATGAATCCCTCCTTTCCAATCAAAATTAGGGGTGTGGTTCTCCAATGAACCTAAGCTTTTGAGAACAGACTGCACTACAATGAACATTTGTTCTATAAAAGAAACCAAAACAACTCTAAAAAATACAAGGAGAAAATAAATATTGAAATTGCAAAGAGAAAATAAATATTGAAAATGCTACATAAAGCATCCATTCTCTAAAGGGAACGTGTACGGACCCAAGGACTTAGGTTTATTGAAGAACCATGGCCCTATTTTCCTTTAGAGAACAGATACACGTTGTAGCATAATCGATTCTCAACGGTAAAACCCTAATTTTGTTGTCGTTTGTTGGAGAAGAGAGAGAGCGAGAGAGTTAGCAATAAATATTTTATATGGAAAATTCTTGCGGCAAAAACCACGGGAAAATATCCATTATAATATGTTTACAATTTAGACAAAATATATTTTCAGATGTGCATCATTCCAAGGTTTTTCCAAGTCATTCCCGTCTTTCGCTGTCAAATAATAATATCTGCTACCTCCAATTCCCCTGACAATATATGGTCCTTCCCAATTTAGTCCAAGCTTTCCTTCTATTTAGAAGATTTTTTCAGGACTATGTCTCCCTTCTGAAATTCTCGTCTTCAGATCTTTTTCCGAAAGTAAGCTCTCATTTTTCTGATTATAATTGGTCATCTGAATCGAAGTTATTTCTATATGTTCTTCCAGGATATCTATATTTTTCTCCAAAAGTTCCTCATTCTGATGCTCATTCAGACTTGATTTCATGATTGTGCTTCCAATTTCAACATGTATCATTGTTTCAGCTTCGTATGCCAAAGCGAAGAGGGTTTCGCCCATTGTCCTTTTAGAAGCGGTCCTATATGCCCATAGTACTGCTAGTAATTCTTTTACCCATTTTTATTTGGCAAATTCTAGCCATTTTTTCATACTTTCAAGCACAATACGATTTGATCTTTCCGCTAAACCATTTCCCTGTGAGTAATACGGCGTAGAAAATCAGTTGGCAATCTTCAAGCCTTCACAGAAAGCTTTAACTGTCTTTCTCGTAAACTGAAGTCTGTTGTAAAAAATGAGTACTTGAGAAATCTTGTACCTCCATACTATATTTTTCCATAAAAATCCCTTCACTTCCTCTTCTCAAATTCTCGCATACGCTTCAGCTTTAAACACTTAGTGAAATAATCCGTTGCTACCATTAGAAAACGCCTTGAGTAGGTGCCATCAGAAGTGGACCAACAATATCCAGAGCCTATTGCATGAATGGCCCATGGGATCGCCACTATATTAAGCTCTCCGAATTACATTTGACATCTTGATGCACATCAGGCCAATAAATACCCTTCATTTAAAATTTTGTGTGCCAATGATCTCCCTTCAATGTAATTCCCACATATCCCTCCATGGATTTCAGCCAGTGGATATTGGGCCTCCTTCTTTTTCAAACACTTTAGATAGGGACTTGAGAAAGACCTTTATATAATACCCCGCTAATTAAAGAATACCTGGCACTTTGTTGTTAGATCTTCCTTGCCATATGTCTGTTTTCAAGCGATTCCCCTTTCGCCAGGTAACGGATTATGTCATCCTACCAGCTAGACTCCTCTTCAGTTTCCACATCTGCTATAGCTGACAACGGAAATGTAATGCTTGAATTTTCGAGAAATTCCACTGGCACATTTCTTTTGTAAGGAAGTTGCAGCGACGATCCCAATTTTGCCAGTGCATCGCATGTCTGTTCTCAGTCCTCTAGATCTGGTGGGTCTCGTAGGGTTCAGACTTAGCAGCTCTTTTGCTCATTGCAGGCTTATCATTCTTTCATCGTTTATTGTAAATTCTCCTATAATTTGTTTAACGATTAACATGGAGTCATTAAATATATTTACATTTGTTACCTCAAACTCCAGCAGCATGTCGACTCCTGCTACCAATGCCTCATATTTTGCTTTACTATTTGATATGTTAAACCCAAATGAGATGGAATATTCAAGAGTTTCTCCAAATGAAGTCTATATCACTATTCCGGCATCGGTCCCTTTGTTATTTGAGGCCTCGTCAACGAACAACTTCCATGAATCATTCACTCTTTCAGTTTGATGTCTGTTGCTATCTCCCTTTTCATCGTGAGTAAAGTCCTCTATAAAGTCAGCGGATACTTTCCCTTTGATAAACGTTCTTGGTTCGTATTGAATCTCATACTGGCTAAGTTCAAGTACCCATTTCGCCATTCTCCCACTTATTTCAGGTGAATGCAACAGACTTCTGATAGGTGAGTCTGTTAACACTTGTATACTGTGGGCTTGGAAGTAAGGCCTTAGTTTCTTTACAGGAACTACAACGAATAACACCAATTTCTCCATTCTTTTATACCTCACTTCGGCTGCCCATAGACTCTTACACATGAAGTATACGGGCTTCTACTTCTTTTATTCTTCACTGATTAGAACGACACCAACAACCATTTGCCACCACCACGTACAGAAGTAGTTGCTCATCGAGTATTAGTTTTGAGAGAAATGGGGGAGTTATCAGGTATTCCTTGATTCTTTTGAAAGCACCTTCGCATTCTTCGTCTCAGCTGTCAATGGAATTATTTTTCAAATTCATGAAAAATGGCTTGCACTTATCCGTTGATCTTGAAAGAAATCTATTCAAGGCCGTCAATTTTCCCAGGATGCTTTATATCTTCTTACGATTTTTCGGAGACTTCATTTCCATGATAGCCTTCACCTAGTATGGGTTGACTTTAATTCCCCATTACATTACTAGATAGCCCAAGAATTTTCCCGCTGCTACACCAAATGTGCACTTGTCTGGATTCAGCTTCGTGGAACTTTTTCTCAAGATAAAAAAGGCCTCATCAAGATCCCTTATATGATCTTCTCATTTACAACTTTTGACCAGAATGTCATCTATGTAAACCTCCATGGTTTTTCCAATTTATTCTTGAAAGATTTTGTTCACGAGTCCTTGGTAAGTTGCACCTGCATTTTCCAATCCAAAAGGCATTACTTTATAATAGAAAATACCTTGTTCAGTTATAAATGAGGTACTTTCCTGATCAGGTTAGAACATGTTCACCTGATTATATCTTGAAGAGGCATCCATAAAGCTGAGGAGTTATTATCTGAAGCCACGTCCACCATCTGATCTATCATTAGTAATAGTTAGTTATCTTTTGGGCAGGCTTTATTTAAATCGGTGATATCAACACAAATCCTCCATTTCCCGTTCTTCTTTTTCACCATAAATACAATGGCAAGCCATTCCGGGTAGTCCACTTCTTAGATAAAGTCAGCTTTCAAAAGATTTTCTACTTCTTCTTTGATTACGGCGTTCTATTCTGGAGCGAAGCTTCTCTTCCGTTGCTTCACTAGTTTCATAGTAGGGTCTGTATTCAGCTTATGACATATTACATTTTCAGGAATCCCTAGCATCTCTTGTGTCGTAGTCATAAAGATATCTTTGTTCCTTTTACATAAAATCTGTTAACTTCTCATTTTCTACTTTCTCAAGGTGGGCCCTAATGTTGGTTGTCTTTTGTGTTCATTCTTCAAGGTACACGAGTTTAGTTGCTTCTCTCGCTTCGTACCTAGGGTTTAACGGGTAACCATGCCCGTTTTCCTGTGATTATTATTGTTTCGTAGCCTCTACTGGACCATATGTCTTCTTATCCATCGCCTTCCATCTGGCTAATTCCAGCGCTGCTACAGCTCATATGCGAGCAGTATGTTGATCTCCTTTATCGTCATATTTCCATTTGGAGATTGATACTTTAGTACCTGGTAAAAGATAGACGGAACGGCCTTCATCTTATGTAACCACATTTTTCTCAAGATTGCATTGTCAGGGAATAAGGTGTCCAGGACCACAAATTCTATCAGATAGTTGAACGGCTTAGCATTCACTGGGAGAGTGATAATTCCTTTGGAGTGACTTATGGTCTCGTCGAAACCTATCAACGGCTGCAACAGACCATGTAACTTTTGTTCTCCCATAGACATTTTCTGAAGGGTTGACCGACGTAAGATGTTGACAGCACTCTCATCATCGATCAGTACCCTCCTCAGCAAACAGTTTCCAACTTGTATCGTAATGAATAGAGCATCATTGTGACGTGACGCTCGTCGTGTTCCAGATCCATCTCATCAAATATCAATAGTAGACTCCTGTTATCATTCAAATAACTTCATTTCTCCTGATGTCCTTCTAACATGGACTTCTTGCAATACTTCTACCTCTCCTTCTCGGTGGTTCCTCATGTTCAATTAGTGCAATTATTGTATCAACAATCATGAGAGGTTATTTTCCTTTATCTTGGACCTCTTTCTTCGTTTCATGTTTCTGTACGTCTTTCTACACATACTGTTAGAGATACATGTCCTTCACTAACTCCTCAATGTAATCATTGAGTTGAAAGCAGTCACTCGTGTAATGTTCGTAGCTTTTGTGAAAAGAAAAATATTTGTCTTTGTCCTTATAATTCGGTTCTCTCATCAACAGGCTGGGAACAATGAGGGGAATATAGATTTTATACTAGGGATGGATCCTATCAGCATATCTTCCCCGGTTCTTAGTCTTGTCACGTTTGCTTTCTCCCCTCACATCATCTTTTTATGACCTCTATGATCTTTTTGTCCCGGACTTAGAGTTCTGCTCTCCTTTTCATTGTTCCTTTGTCCTTTTCTCTATCAGCTTCAACAAACACTTCTTCTCGTCTTCCAACGTGATATAAGTCTTCATCCCTGGAATAACTCTGTCGTGGACAATGAGTTCAACTTTGACAATTCCTAAAAAAGAGGTGAATTTGGATCCATCCCTCGTCTGAAAGCCAGTCTAGCCACTCGTGTTGGAATTGGCAGCGTCGCGCGGTGGAGGCGTGGTGGTTTTAAAAATAAATTAAAACTTTATCGATTGAAAACAAAAAACACATATTTTCATCGGATCCATTATATATCTATACATTAAATCAAAGACATACAAATATGAGAGTTATACCTCTTGTAGTCTTATCAAACATCCTTACAAACAATGAACTTATAATCTCACGAACAGACTACGAGATCCACAACAAGATCTTCCAAGTCAATCCTCAAACACACGAGGACATGTGTGGACATGTAGAATAAATCAAAGACACTTTTATGTCTCTAGATATACTCAACACATGAGATCTAGAGATTTTAGAGAAGGACTTATGTGAGACAAAACTCTGAAAATGAATTGGAGTATTCACAGAGTCTTTGATTAACTTTTAGTCACAATAAATGCTTCAATCACCTAATCACGTACTTTTTAGGCTAATAGAATAATATCTATCTATATATTCTAGGTCAAGACTCATTAGGTTTTGTGGTATACATCAAATAACAGATTATTTATAAATGTGCCATTACAGGGGACCCATTAAAATTGGTGCAACACTGCAGTGCTGCATGGCACACTGAGCTGTAGTGCCTCACGGCACCACAATAATTCATGTCAATCATTGATTTCGAATCAGTGATTGACACGTGCCAGTCTAACATGCCACGTGGCAAATTTTTCAAATTTATTATTTATTTTAATCAGATGAATATTTAGATATCTGTTAATTTAAAATTAACTTATCTTATCACCCTTAACAACTAACTTATCTGTTAGTTCACAAATAACATATTTAATTGATACAAATTTGAATTATCACCTTATAATAACTTAACATATTTTATTTCATGAATCAAATATGTTGTAATTGTAATTGTAATAAATAATTTAATTAAAATATATCTTAATTAATTAATTACATATAATTATCTCATAATTATATACATGCCTCCAAAATTTAATTCATATCGCAAGTTAGTCCTTTTCTAATGTCCTGAAATATTCACAGCCTAAATTATGTTGTACAGAGGTGACTCGGGGACCTTGGACCCATAATTCTAAGTTACAATAAAACAGATTATTAATTAAACTTTAATTAAATAATATTATTTATTAATTATACTATTACTTCACTATAAATATGGAATTACACTCTTAGTAATTACAGAATATATTTACAGAGTATTCTCGTGTAGTCCATTGATATAATCATTTTATGCAGTTTTGTCCTCCAATTATTGGTTCGTAAATTAGAGATAGTCAAAATTATCATTTTACCCTTCTAATTACCTCTTGATCCTTAAGTACCATTAATTCACTAGTGAATGGTCAATTTATAATTATATATACATTTGAGCTTAATAACCATTCATTTCTAGAATTAACACTTAAGAGAACAAATATATGATCCGTTAGGAAAGCTTAGATTTTAAATCTTGTAAGATCATGTTTCCAAACATCCATATCACTGAATCTTCAAAACAAAAATTGCTAGTATGTTTTACAAACAAACCTTAACGACTGAATCAAAAGATCCAGTAGACATGCATAGAAGTTCATGATTACTCAGGTTTCAAACTGATCTACATATGATCATCAGATTTGACGTGTATTAAATCTTTATGATAAATGATAAGTTATAAAGATATTAATCCACATCAGTCATGTCATAATATAATCTAATTATATAAAGTACATTCACTAAGATGTATATCCACATCAGTAATCCGGATGTAGATCACATACATTCATAATGCTTAGTAAATTGTACCAGCAACCATTCATTAAAGATTTCATACTTTAATATGTTACAGACTATTTTATTCATTATCTATGATCTTAATCCTCTCATACTTATACAAGATTATATTCTCATTAATGAATATCAAATTTTCAAATATATATAAATTATTCAACAATAATTTAAAAGAACAATTATAAGAAAATTGTAATTTCATTAATTTCAAATTAAAAATGTTCACATGTTTTTAGGACACTATGTCCAACAATCTCTCACTTGCCTTAAAGTAAATGTGGCATCTCTCTCAACCCCATATTTCATACATGATTCTTAAATGACGTCACAGGAAGTGTCTTGGTAAAGGGATCAACCAAGTTTTGATCTAACCATATCTTCATAATAGTCACATCCCCTCGGTGCACGATCTCTCTTACAAGATAATATTTTTTCTCAAAGTGCTTGCCCCTCTTGTGACTCATTGGTTCTTTGGAATGAGCTACCACCCCAGTGTTTTCACAGTACAGGATCAATGATTTGTCCACATCTTGAACTACTTTCATATCAGTATAAAACTTTCTAAGCCATAAGGCTTCTTTCGCAGCTTCACAAGTAACTATACTATTCGACTTCCATAGTGGAATGTGCAATACTAAATTGTTTAATATTTCTCCAGACTACAGCTCCTCCATCTAGGGTGAATACTGATCTAGATGTTGACTTTCGATTGTCCCTATCTAATTGAAAATCAGAATCAGTATATCTAGTGGGGTTGAGGTCTCCACCTAAATAAACAAACATATAATTTTTCGTTCTCCTAAGATACTTGAGAATGTGCTTTATTGCAATCCAATGTTCTAAACCAAGATTTGATTGATAATGACTGAAAATTCTACTGCATAATAAATGTATGGTCTCGCACACAACATTGGATACATGAGACTACCAACAACTGAAGAAAAAGGGACATTTCTCATATCTTTTTCCACCCGAGGTGTCTTAGGACAGTGCACCTTGGAAAGGGTAATTCCATGTCTTGTCGGTAGTTGACCTATCTTGAAATTTTTTATAGAGAATCTCTCTAAGACCTTATCAATATAAGATGCTTAAGAAAGTCTCAAGATCTTGTTCTTTCTATTCCTTAGGATTTGGATGTCTAGAACATAACTCGTCTCTCCCAAATCTTGTATTTGAAATTTCTCAACTAACCACTTCTTTTCTTTCGACAAAGTTTCTACATCATTTCCAATGAGTAGAATATCGTCTACACAAATAACTAAGAAAATCATTATCTTATCTTTGATGTATTTATTAGCGCAAGCTTCGTCAACATTTTGCTTGAAGTTATACGATTTAATTATTTCATCAAAGGTAAGATTCCAAGATCTTTATGTTTGCTTTAATCCATAAATGAATTTAAACAACTTACATACATTCTGATCTTTCTCCTTTTTCACGAACCCTTTTGGTTGCATCATATAAATGTTTTCCTCAAGAGAGACATTCAGAAAAGCTGTCTTGACATCCATTTTTCATATTTCATAGTTTAATCTAGTGGTTATGGATAAAAGGATGCGAATGGATTTTATCATGGTAACGGGAGAGAATGTCTCTTTATAATCGATTCATTCCCTTTGTGTATAGCCTTTGGCTACTAGTCGTGCCTTGAAAGTCTTTACTTTCCCATCTACACTACTTTTATTCTTGAAGATCCATTTACATCCAATGGGCTTGACATTTTCAGATGGACCTATAAGTTCTCAGATAGAATTGGAATACATCGATTCCTTTTCTTGGTTCATGACATCTTGTCATTTCTTGACATCGGTGTCAGACACTAGGACATGTGCCTCTAGTTCATAGCAAATAGGTTATCTTACAACTCTCTCACTACGACGTTGCACCGAGGTTTTCTAAATAGGAACAATGCTTTATGTGGTTTGTCGTTTATTAGTTAATGATGAAGGTGGTCTGATCTCATCAGTTGTTGATTCTTCGAGAACTACTTTACTCCGAGGTTTGTAGTTTTTCATATAGTCGTGTTCAAGGAAAGTGACATTTTTCAATACAAACATATTTTGATCCTTGTGACTATAAAAGTACCCACTTCTTATTTCTGGAGCATAGTCAATAAATATACACACTTCAGACCTTGAGTCTAACTTTTAAGTCTTGGATCTAAAAATGTGAATTGGACGCCCACATATATAAAGATGACGCAAACTAGGGTTGGAGTCATTATATAACTCTAAAGGTGTCTTGCTTACAGACTTAGAAGACAATATATTCAAAATGTAGGTTTCCATTTGAAGTTCATATCCCTAGAATGTGAGTGGTAGTGATGTGTAGTATAACATCAACCTAACCATACTCCAGCAGGTAATCCTTGAATTATAAATCCAAGTATTCACCACATCGATTTGATCGAAGTGTTTTCAAAGATTTACCAAATTGATTTTCAGCTTCAGATTTGAAGTCTTTAAACTTTCCAAAAATTTATGACTTTCTATGCATTAGGTAAGTATAACCATATCTAGAGCATTCATCAATAAATGTGACGAAATACTCATACCACCTCTAACTTATACATTGATCAGTCCACAGACATCACTATATACTAGCTCAAGTGGTTCTTTGGCTCTTTAGCCCTTTCCAGTGAAAGGTCTATTGGTCATTTTACCCTCTAGATAAGATTCATAAACTGGACGAGCCTCAACTTTTAGTTCTCTCAAAGCACCATGCTTTGTTATCTGGTTTAATCTATCTAGATTAATATGTCTCAACCTATGATGCCATATGTACGCATCATCATCATGAGAAACTCTTTTTCGTTTATTACTTTTAGGTTTGCTACTTTAAATAATTCTGAATTATTTAATGCACGTTCAGTCGGTTTAAGCATATGCAGTTCATTTGAAACTTTTGCATGACAAATACTGAATCCATTCTTAGAAATAATAAACTAATTATTATTAACAGAAATGTAAAAAAAATGTTCATGCAACAACAAAAAAGAAATCAAATTTCTTGAAAATCCGGGAATAAAATAAACAATGTTCAAAATAAGAAAATTATTTTCAAAACATAAATGGACTGTCCCTAATACTTTTACTGACACAAGTGCACCACGGCCAACTCTCATTATCACCTCGCCATGTAAAGAAGAACATACATAGTTAGTTGCTCATGAATCTAATATTCCGGATAATAAATCATATTCCACTAAAGAAGCTTCTAGTATAAGTAAATCATATTTACCTTACTTTTTTAGCTCTATTCCGGTGACCTTCAACCCCACAATGGCAACATTTTCCCTTGGGCTTGCTGTCATTCTTGTTCTTCTTGGCTTTGGGTGATGTCTTGGCTTTCCTTCATTTCTTGTTCTTAGTTTTTCCCTTACCATTGTCCTTTTCCCTTTGTTACTATTAACAACAATGGAAGAAGGATTTTGCTCAGCAATATTTGTCTCTCCCTCTTTGATCATACTCTTGTTGAGTGACTCAAAAGTCTGTAGTTCATTTAACAACTGAGTTATGTTGAATTACAACTTGTTCATAACATATTTAGTAGTGAACGCAGAAAAAGTAGGCATCAGCGATTCAAGTATAATGCTGACTTGAATTCGCTCATCAATGGTAGTCCATGTACTTCTGCCTCATGCATTATGTTGATCGTGGTCAAAACACGTTCACGCATAGAAGTAGCTTTCTTCATTTTAGTAGTCATGTAGCTCCTAGTAGCCTTATGATGACTTTGATCAGATTGATGCCCAAACATCGCCTGTAAAGATTCCATAATCACACAACCAATTTTCCATGTTTTCTTACTTTGTTCTCAGAACATCATTCATCTCACAATCATGTAGCACTTAGATTTATTGCTGGAATGAATCTAAGCATCAAACTTATCCCTAACATTCTTAGGAGCATTGGTAGTGAGCTACTCAGGACATTTCTCAGTAAGAACAAATTTTTGGTTCTTACAAATAAGCATCAAATTCAAATTCGACTTCCATCTTATGAAATTATCACCATTAAGTTTTCAAGTGCAAGTAAAGCGGTAATAGGGTAGCCTATAGTAAACATAATAATAACTAATAAATAAAATATACGTCATTCAATATAATTGTAATAAATATCAAGAAACTCAGAAAGTAAAGGTGATGCATGAATGCAACATATCAAACACATAAACTTAACAATTACTAATCCACGATAAGACAACCAAACAATTAATGTGCTACCTTAGGGTTGGTCATATTAATTTTAAATTGTCGATGAGACGTTCTCATCCTTATTAAATAAAAACTAAAAATATCTCATATTTTCTTTTTCAATAATAAGGTACCATTTATTTGATAAAGTCAAAATTATCCACTCAAAACTTAATTGTGACTTTGTGAGTGTAACTCATTATTTCAGAATCCATGACCTAATTTAGAAAATATCGCCTTAGGGTCAGTCAAATCTAAAATACATCACTTAGTCCGTCTTCATAAAAAGCCAACCTTGATATTGATACAGTTCGAACCCTTTCTTATGGGGACGAAAACAAAGCCGTCTTGAGGCCTTCATCATATCTCACGTTGTTGTACTAATAACGGAGATCATATGTCACATTGACATGTCAATCTTCTCCAACTCACTATTTTGCAATAATGTGTTCTAATTAACTAATCAATTAATTCTAAATTAATTACTAGTTACAACAATCCTATGAATGTAAAATTAATTATTAATCCAATCTAATTGACCTAAGTTCATTTAATCTTCCAAAGAGACTAAGACTAATTTAGGTGAACTTAGAATAATTTACCAATTATATTAATCTAACTTTAATAAAATACTTTTAATAAATTGTCAAGGTTACTAAGGCATTTAGTGTGGTGTGATTATCAAATGATTTCTCAAAGCAATTCATATAAACAGAGTGAGAGAGTCATAATCAATCATGTTTCTACTAATGAGATCCATGATTAAATAAAACTGTATGGAGTTTCATATACATCATGCGATCGACTAATGCATGATCATGTTATCAATCAAATCAATAAACATTTACTTGAACAATTAAATAAATAAATGATGAACTGAGTGATCATTGGATATTTCTAAATTATAAACTTTGAAAAAAAAAGTAATAATTACAAAGTGAACTTCAAGGATATATATTTCCAAAATAGTTCATTCTCCACCAGAGGTCTATCTTCATAATCTTCAAGTTTTGATCAAAACCTTTTTTAATTAGGATAAACTTTTTTTCCTAATTAAATAATCCTATCAATTATCCCTTTCAAATTAATTGAATTTGATAGTCAAAAAATAATTTGATAACTCATCAAACTTGGGTCAAACTCAATCAATCAATTAATTTAAATTTAAAAAAATTAAAATGGATAATTATCTTTTTAAAAATCAAAAGATAAAATATAAGATTAGAGTTATCGTGAAACATCACAAGGATAAGGCAACACGGTATCATGGCATCTTGGAAACATACCTTGACAACCACAACGATTGCCACTGACGGTGGTAGTGGGACATTCCCACTGTCACCGCCGGCGTGCCTCATGGCGAAGCCACAGCCGCCAATTTTTTCGGCGGTAATTCTGCCACTGGAAAGCTGGCAGTGCCATTACCGACAATCATATTGTCGGTGCCGACGTTAGAATTCCTATTTCTCTTTTCTTCTCCACTTTCGTCTCGTGCGTTCTTCGTGTTCTCACATACTGAATTATTACAATGTAATATTCAAAATAAAATTACAAAAAATCTTATGCCACAAAACGGCTTACGCAAGATCTAAGAAAAATAAAAAACAAAGCTTAAACCCAAAAGTCACCATACAATTAACGATTCATCATTAAACCATGCATTCAAAAAACATAATCATCCATTCATTCATACATATTGAAATATATAATGAATAATACAAGAACGTCCACATAGTATTTAATGTATACATATATAAATACTACTCTGATACCAATTGTTAGAATCGGCGGCGTCGCCTGGTGGTTTTAAAACATAAATTAAAACTTTATTGATTAAAAAAATTGTGACGCCACAGTTTCCAAAAAAAAAATTAAACAAAAAACACAACTTTTCATCGGATCCATTATATATCTATACGTTAAATCAAATACATACAAAGATAAGAGTTATACCTTTTGTAGTCTTATTAAGCGTCATTGCAAACAACGAATAACAGACTACGAGATCCACACCAAGATCTTCCAAGTCAATCCTTAAACACACTAGGGCGTGTGTGGGCATGTAGAACAAATCAAAGACACTTTTCTATCTCTAGATGTACTTAACACAAGAGATCTAGAGATTTTGGAAAATGACTTTTGTGAGATAAAAACTCTGTAAAAGAATTGGAGTATTCAGAGTCTTTGCTTAATTTTTAATCACAGTAAATGCTTTAATCACTTAATCGCACACTGAATAATATCTATCTATATATTCTAGATCAAGGCTCATTAGGTTTTATTGTGTACATAAAATAATATTTTTTTTTATAAATGTGTCATTGTAGAGGGACCTACTGCAATTGGTGCAACACTGCCGCACACAGCACTGCAGTGCACCGTGCAGACTTATAGTGTCGTGAGGCACTACAGTGTGCCACGTGTCGCTGTAGTGTCGTGTGGCGCTACAGTAATTCATGTCAATCTCTAATTCATTGAATGTGACGGTCTAACATGTCACGTGACAAATTTCTCAAATTTATTATTATTAATCAAATAAATATCTAGATATCAGTTAATTAAAAATTATCTTATTTGATCACCCCTATCAACTAACAAATTTAGTTGATTCAAGTTTGAATTACCATCTCATAATAATTTAACAATATTTAATTTCATAAATCAAATATGATGTCTCACTTATCGATTAACACAAAAATTAAACGATATAATTATTTAGTTGTAATTGCCGAAAATCACAATAAATAATTTAATTAATTAATTACATATAATTATCTCATAATTATATACTTATCCTGGGAATTTAATTCTTATCGCAAGTTAATCATTTTCTCATGTCCGAAAATATTCACACCTTAAATTGTGTTGTAAGAGGTGAGTCAGGGACCATAGACCTATAATTCTAACTCCGATAAATTAGATTATTAATTAAACTCTTTAATTAAATAATCTTATTTATTAATTCTGTTATTACTCTACTATAAATATGAAATTGCACTCTTAGTAATTATATAACATATTTTAAGAGTATTCTCTTGTTGTCCACTGATATAATCACTTCATGTAGTTATGTCCTCCAATTATTGATTCGTAAATTAGAGCTAGTGAAAATTATCATTTTATTCTTCTAATTATCTCTTGATCATTAAGTACCAAGTTCACTAGTAAATGATCAATTTATAATCGTATTATAAATTTCAGCTCGATAACCATTCAGTTTCAGAATTAATGGTTAAAAGAACCAATATACGATTCGTTAGGAAAGATTCCAAATCTTGTAAGATCATGTTCTCAAACATTCATATCACTAAATCTCCAAAATAAAATTCACTAGTATATTTTACAAACAAACATGAACGAGTGAATCAAAAAATCTAGTAGACATGCATAATAGTTCATGACTAGTCAGGATTCAGACTGATATATACATGATCATCAGATTTGATGTGTATTAAATCTTTATGAAAATGATAAGTTAATAAATATATTAATCTACATCGGTCATGTCCTACATAATCTAACTATATAAAATACATTCACCAAGATATCTATCTATATCAGTGATATGGATCTAGATCACATGCATTCATAATGCTTAGTGAACATTACTAGCAACCATTCATTAATGATTTTATACTTTAATATGTTACGGATTATTTTATTCATTATCTATGATTTTAATTCTCTCGTACTTATACAAGATCATAGTCATATTAAGGAATATGAAATTTTTAGATATTTATATATATAAATTATTCAACAATAATTTAAAAGAATAATTATAAGAAAAATATAATTTAATTAATTTTAATTTAAAAATATTTAAACACATGCTTTGAGGGCACTATGCCAAACAACTCTGTCATCACAATTTTGCACCTTTGCCATCTCATCTCTGAATTCATGAGTATATTTCCATAGAGATTCTCCTTTTCTTGATGGAGATGGTCAAGAGGTATTCCGTATCCTCCATCACCAAACGATGTGTGGAATATTTTTCCAAGAAGACCAAAGATATAACAGTAAATTTAGTAATTCAATGAGTGGAAGTGAATGATACCATTTGAAATCTATCATGTCTAAGCTGGTGGAGAACATCTTGACATAAGCTCATCTTCATGTTGGTACCGCGACATTACTTGCTTGAATCGTCTGAGATTGTCCACCGGATCATATTTTTCTTCATAGCACTTGAACTTAAGTGCCACGAATTTCTTGGGTATAGGGGTAACTAGAATATCTGGACACAACGGAGAACGTGTAGGCGACTCGAGGTCAGCCTTTCCTGTACTCCCCAACTTCCTCATCTCCATCATCTTTTTCTCCTCAGTATCTCTTCTACCACCCTTTCCGTTATTATCTTAGGTGAACGGACGTCTCCCGTTGTCTCTTGCGTGTGATTTTGGGACTGGATTTCCCCATCTTCTCACTGCATGTTCCCGCTTATCTCAGGGTTTGCTCACCTAGCATCTTGTCCATCTTGATCTGAACAGTTCTCTCATTCCTCATTGTTAGTCCATTGACTAGCATCTGCATCTATCTGTGTCAACTCTCGTTGTAATACATTGATTTGATCATGCATTGCGCACTGCCTCAATGTTCTGTTGCTCCATCTCCTGTATTCCCATCAGAATTGTCTGGAGCATTTCAACTGGTGGAGTGGGTTGATCAACATAATCATTCTCGTTCCCAATTATGTTTCCTTCATTGAGGGCATCATTTGATCTAGTTCTAGGCATTTTTAGTTTCGGAAGTGTTCTCTCGAGTTTTTCTTTCCACTCTCAATGAAAGTACCAAAATGTAAGGGATTTTTCTGGTAAAGGAAGAATCTATTACGAACAAATAATGAAAGTAATAAATGAGAGAGAGAGAGAGTAAGAGAATAAGAACTCGAAGATTTTATAGGATGCCTCCTTGGTCAAAGAGCCCATTTACTAGTAAGGGCGCAGGAAGCAAAATAACTTGCGCGAATGACATTGTATTATCTGCCTTTTCCTCTCCAAAGGCCAACGGAGAGGCTTCATCTCTTTCCTTTGGTAGCTCTTTTTTTCTAAGGATAGCGGTAGCTAGGGCAAAGCCCGCTTTCCTCGCTCCACGAATGAGAGAGAAACTCAGAGGAAAAAACACATTCTTTCTTTGCAAGGTCCGAAGGTCGTCCGGTAGCCTTCGAAAGTTGGAAACTTAATGAGACGAAATAACATTTTACTGTTCACGAAAAGGAGATGACTGCTGTAGTACATTGCTTGCGGCTTTGGAGACATTATCTATTAGGTGGGAATTTTGAAATCCAGGCTTCTTTATCTGTGGGTCATAAATACATATGAATCGCCTACTCTTTCATTTTAAGCCCTACCATTCTATTTAAGAAAATGAAAGTTGCTTGTGCTCACTAATACAAAAAATCAATCTATTCCCTTATGTTACCTAATTTTACTCATATCTTCGGTATACCTCATTACAAGACAAGCACAGGATAGGATATTCAATCAAATTAGGGCTGGCTCTTGCCCTATCTAAGCAGGTTTCTCCTCTCCTCTACGGAAGTCATCTTTTAGTCTATTTCAGTTCCGGTGTCTATCGCTATCGCCCTATTCTCTTCTCTCTCAATTGCCTATTCTTTATAGATGAGGGGGAGTACCTTAGCAATAGCTTCCAACACTTAAGATTGACCTCCTCAAGTGTTAAATATGAATTTTTTTATGAATTTCATACGGGATTAATTACTTACTTAAAGTGCACTTACTTACTTACTTATTTCAGTTCCGGTGCACTTACTTAAACTGAATTTCATACGGGATTACTTATTTACCAAAGAAGTTTGCGGAAGGAACTGATGAAGTTCAGTTTCTTTTTTTTTCGTTTGAATATTCAGGAGCTAAGACCATTACAATGCTCCCTTTCGCCATGCATAAACTGCACAGGATAAGCCAGTACGAAAATAATGTCGTAGTGTTAATAGACTTATTGAAGAAAGACTAGAAATGGTTCTGGTCTCCTGATTGTCAAATGACATTTGACAAGCTGAAGAGAGCAATATCGAACAAACTAGTGCTCAAATTGTCTGAATTTGATAAACTGTTCAAGGTAGAAAGAGATGCCTTCGATCAGACTCCTTTGGTTGTTTTAGTGCAAGAAGGTCGTCCGGTGGCCTTCGAAAGCTGGAAACTTTATGAGACGGAACATCGGTTTACTGTTCACGAAAAGGAGATGACTATTGTAGTACATTGCTTGCGGCTTTGGAGACATTATCTATTGGGTAAGAAGTTTGAAATCCAGACAGATAATGTTGCAATGAGCTACTTTGATACTCACAAGAAACTTAGGCCAAAACAAGCCCGATGGCAAGAGCTTTTGGCAGAGTTTGATTGTACTTTGAAATATAAATCGGGCAAGATCAATGTAGTGGCCGATACTCGCAGCAGGTTTTTCTTCCAGTGTTCGCCGGTTGAAGGCAATATCTTCCAACAGATTAGGGCTTAGAAAAGATCATGAAAGAGGCGATCAGAATGGTACTCGAATCAATTTACGATCCCGAGTTACTTATATTTGATTGATATTTTGAGATTGTATATGCCCCTATTTATACATGAATGTGATAATTAAATAATAATAATTCTCTTTTTCTGTAGCAAACAATGAAGAATTAATAAACATCTTCAGGAAATATTCTCTTTGATAACTCCTTTCATAACCGCCGGACCGATCATATGATCTTCATTCCATTTGTTTCTTAATTAACTCTTCAGTCTAAATCTTATTATCTGTAAGGCAGAATTTTAACTGTTCAAATGAATTTATAAAGATACTCGTTCGGCAACTAATTTATCCCTATGCATTTCTTATAAGATCACTAAAATTGTTCATCTATTATAGTAACACAATTCTTTAATGAATTGATAATGCATTTTCTTTTACCTTTTGACTATTTAAAAGCTACCTAATGACAAGTACAAATTAAATGATATTTAAGATTGACATTTTATAATGGTAATCATAATAATGTTGTAGTATCACATGTAATTTTTCTTAACTGTAATTTTTATGTGATATTTTATAGTGGTAATTTAGAATCTAATTTATATTAATGAAACAGATCAATGGATGTGATCATTTTATATAAAAGTGAAGTAATAAAGCTAATGCGAGGAGTATAATATTAAAATAATCATACTCAACAAAACTTTCAAGTTCTGTAACGAACAAGTTTCATATGCCTTGTAAAACAATTATTAGATATTCTTTAATTTTTTTTGTCAAAGATAAATATATTAACAAAAAAGTACACTCATAAAAGGTGCATATCCATAGTATACAATATACACTATAATACTTGGCTCAAACTAGATTAAAAATGAAGAACACACTATAGTGCAGAAAAAACTAGATTAAAAATGAACACACTATAATGTAGAAAACCAGGAGCAAACATGACCATAAAGTTAAACATTTGAACTGCACCAAAGATATTCTTTAATTTTGAATATCGCTGATATTCTTTAATTTTGATTTATAAAATACTCAAATGATTATTTTTAGCATACATTTTTATTGAAGTGGTGATTTTTGAAAAATCATTGAACAAATTTACCCTATGCATTTATAGAATCACTGAATTGTCATTTTATTATAGTAATGAAATTCTTTAATGAATAGTTAATGCATTTTTTTACTTCTTAATTGTCTACTTGAATGATAAGTTGTATTAACGTAGTTGGTTAAGTTCTCACACCCACATTCTAGATGTCGTGAATTCGAATCATATTCTCCAATTCTTCTTAAAATTTATAATGTAATTTTGACAAAAAAAAATTTCTACTTGAATTAAAAAATACTTAATCACACGTATTTATTAAATGGCATTTGAGAATTAATTTTTATAATGGTAATTGTAATAACATTGTAGCAGTCACATGTATAGTTTTATAGCTGTAATGTATTGTGAGATATTTTATAGTGGTAATTTACAATGTCTTAATACTAATGCTATAGACCACGTGTGTGATATTTTAAATAAAAGTGAGATAAGAAAGCTATTGTGATAAATAGACTATTAAAATAATTATACTCAATAAATCTTTCAAGTTTCCTAGTAAACAAGCTCATATGACTTCTAAAGCAATTATTAAACATTCTTCAATTTCATTTATAAAGTAATCAAATGTACTTATTAATAACATGTTTTATATAAACGAAATAATAGGTATATATGATGTCAACTACTGCCACGGGTTACCTACTACACAATATACGTGGCGATCAAAGAGAACGCTAGCTAACACGACGTAACATCTCATTCATGGCATGCCATTAATATAACAGTTCGTAAGGGACCTCCTTAGATCTTATAATATTTCATGGGTGCGTTTCTAACATTTAGTGTATGACATTTGCAATCACTACTACTTTTAAATAGGGTTTAGGAGGGAAATTATTTTTGAACATCAATTGTCCTTATTATTTCATAGACTTCCTTAATTCTCCTTCATAAATATTAATATTAAAATATTAATAATTTAAAATTAAGTTAAATGATTTATTAAAAACTTAAATTTAAATAGATTATTAAATTAATAAGATAGAATATAGTTACATTCAAAAATATTATATGACAATGATGTTTTTCATATAGTAACAAATATACTACTTCAATTATATAAAAATAGCTTAACTATTAACTAAATATATAATTAGTATTTTATTATTTTAATTTATTGCGTGTGATTATTACTACAGTTGGTAGTAAAATCGTAATTGATCCAATTATTAATTAAAATCTAAATATTCTAGTTTTGAAATTTTTTTATTAAATTATGTTGATTTGTAATTTCATATTCTATTTGGTTTAAATTTTATTGTTTTGCCTCCTTTATTACTCAATTAAGTTTCATTTACTTCTCCTCCAACTCACTTCCAATTAACATTTTGAATCTCCAATAATCTATTCACATTCATATTCAATCACCATTCCACTAACATTTAAAGTCCATTTACCTTTTCATTAACATGCTCTTCCATATTGGATAGTTAAAGTTAAGTAGATTTATGATTTTTTCTTAATATCTTGGTTCTATTTTTTTCTTTTTACTTCTTTATCTTGGCTAACAAAAGAGAATGTGAAAAACTATTCTCCATTACTGTCACTCAAATGAATTAGGATTCTAGGTATAATTCTTTAACTATTTCTTTCTCATCATCCCAACTTTACTGTTGTTAAGTTGGTGTTTTTTCTTTTAGTTTATCCACTATAATTTATTTGATAGTCTTAATTATCTAATCTTAACTTTTAATTATTTCTTCATTGTTGTTAGTGATGATTTTTCCTGCTCATTTTTTCTCTATCAATGGATGATATGTTATTTAATTGTTTGATTATAATTCTTTAGTAAAAGTATTTTAAGTATGTAGATTTATCATTAATATATATTATAAAATAAAATTATGATTATTTTCTTTTCATAAATTTAATTATCAATTCTTATTACTCTAAATCATGCTGCTTAGAATCTTCTCAACTTTAAAACAGAGTTAAACAAATGAGTCTTAATATATGATTTATCAATAAAACTTTTAGAAATATTTTTAAAATATCGATAATAACTTAAAAATCTCGTACTATGTTATATTTTGTTATTCACACGAGTAAAGCTAACGAACATCAACTCATCATTGCTTTGGAGTTTGGACACACTAAAAACTTATTTTATTTTATATCCACGTACAACCCTTTTATGTCTAATATAATAAGAGTTTTTTTAACAATAATACTCAATTCTAATTTAGAAGGGAGGGAGAAGTACTAGCAGTCAAACTCGTAATGAGAACATAGAATAAGATGGATCCAACCAAATGGACTAGTCTCAGTTATATATATATATGAACACATTTCATCACATCATATGTCTATACTTAACTTTTATCATAAGTAATGTCACTACATTAATCATAAATCTCTTATAATTAGTTTTAATAAAAAATACTTATATTTTAGATATAAATCACTATTTTAATTTAACGATTAATTAAATATTTATTTTTTACAATTATTTAAAATACTCATTCAAGACATATTGAAGTCACCTCTAATAAAGAAAACTATGACTCTCATTAAATTTTTTAAAATAAAATAAAATAATAGTTTATATTACATATATTTTGTAGAATTAGGCCGTTAATTTAACTATTAGTTATATATATTATTTCTAACAACCTATAAATATCTATTTTTAAAAAAAAAATTAAACTCACACTCAAAGTATGTTAAGAGTTATCTATAATAAAGAAAATCATTTATGACCGTCATTAAATCTCTTCAAATGAACATTAAATTCCATTCCATGTCCAATGAACCATTATATAAAGATGGAGTACGGATTCAATTACGTCTTTGCAACAATTTGCCTCGCCTTTGAATGATTTATTATCTTCTAACGTTTGTCAATTCTTTTTCTATTATCTATTATCTGTTTTTTTTGCTAATTTCTGTTTACAATTAATAATTGAATTTTCAGCCTTCTATTACTGTTAAGATTCAGTTAGAAATGTTAGTCATGATGTGAGTTATACTAATTCACTGTTGGAGTGAGCGCCACTTACAATAAACAAAGATCTTAACACTAGACACACAAATAGATTGACACACAAATAGATTGACACCTTACTCCTACACATTAGGACACCGCTCACGCACTAACTGACTGACTTAGAAGCCTATAAATATGATGTTTGATCCCTCGTGTGTGTGACAACAAATAAGTTGTGTTCAAGTAAGTGTTCAAAGAGTTCAAAAAAAGTAATATAGTGAGTGTGAGTTAGGGTGTGAGTAGTGTAGTGTGTTGTGGTCGTGTAAAGAGACTCTGTAAGTCTTGGTTGTTGTAAAACCAAGGAGTGCTTGGTGTAATTACTTTTTGTCATAATAAAAGTAATTACATTATTTTCACTACGTGTCATTCTGCCCAAGAAGTGGTATCAGAACAGGTCGATTTTTTGTCGTGTCTGAATTACGAGTGGTTCATTTTGAGAATGGGTTGTTGACCTTCTTGCATATATCGTGTGTGGTTTAGTACTGCAGAGCTTGTTTATAGAAATCAGCTTGCTTGAGTTTAGCCAAGCCACGATGAGTGACCTACACGTGGTCAGTGGAATTAAGAAGCTGAACACACAAAATTACAAACACGGTCGATGTATGTGGAGTCGTATCTCCAAGGCCAAGACTTGTGGGAGATTGTGAGTGGTAGTGATATTGTACCACCAAAAGATCCTGCAGCTCTAAAGAAATGGAAGATAAGAGCTGGCAAGACAATGTTTTCCATCAGGACCACAATTGAGGAAGAAATGTTGGAGCATATCATAAAAGTAAACAGACCCAAAGACGCGTGGGGCACTTTGCTGCGCTATTTTTGAAGAAAAATGATGTAAGGTTGTAACTTCGGGAGAATAAGCTTCTCCCAATAACACAACGTGACATGACGATAAGCCAATATTTTACTAAGATAAAGTCTCTCTGTCGTGAAATCTCTGCATTAGACTCTTCTGCTAGCATGTCTGATTGTAAAATTAGAAGAATAATCATCTATGGATTGAGGCAAAAGTATAGAAGGTCTAATACTGCTATACAAGGTTGGTCAACCCAACCATCTCTTGTGGAGTTAGAAAATTTGCTAGCTGACCAGGAAGTGTTAGCTAAGCAAATTTCTACAGTCTCATCCAAGAATGAGGATGAAGCACTCTTTAACAATAATAACAAATGTTGGCCCATTAAAAATATTCAGAGAAGAATGCGGAAAGACGGTGACCAAGATAGTCGAGACGGAAGTCCTCAACAAGGGAGCACAGAAGAAAGACAACATGAGTGGTCAACTTTGACAACATAGAATATTTGATGGAAAATGCTATAATTGCAAAAGGAAGGGCCATATGGCTAAAGACTGCTGGTCGAAGAAGAAAACAACAGAGAGCATGCCATCACGTCAAGTGCCGGACGGACGAGCGATGGAGAATAAGACATTGAAGTATCTTTCACTATAGAGGAAGAAGAAATAGCTCTGATTGGTACTGTTCCTAGATTGATCGCTTACAACAACAATTGGATAGTCAACTTTGGATGCTCAAATCATATGACATGAGACAAAGAGAAGTTGCAAAACATGATCGAGTATAAAGGATGTCGCGTGACTATGGATGTTCAGACAAAGTATCACTCCAGGATGTCTATCATGTACCTGGGATGAAGAAAAATCTGCTGTCAGTGACGCAACTTACGAATTTAGGTAACCACGTTGTATTCGGTCCCCACAATGTTAAGGTACATATGGACCTAAAGATTTTTGGAGCACCAACGATGGAGGGAAAATGTTTAGAGTCTGTCTACGTAATATCAGTAGAATAAGGGTATGTGAACAAGACTCGGAAGGATGAAACAGCATATTTGTCGCATGCAAGGTTAGGACATGTGAGTTATCGTAAACTCAAGGTAATGATGAAGAAGTCTATGTTAAAAGGTCTTCCTCAACTCGATGTTAGAGCAAAGACTGTATGTGCCGGTTGTCAATACGGTAAGGCTCATCAATTACCTTATGTATACTCAAAGTTTAGAGTCAATTGGAGCTAGTCCATTTTGACGTATTTGGGCGAGTCAAATAACCACCAATCCTGTGGGATGTGGTACATGGTTACATTCATTGACGACTTCTCACGGTACGTGTGGGTCTTCTTTATGAAAGAAAAATCTGAAACGTTCTCAAAGTTTAAGGAATGTATAAAAATGGCAGAAGGAGAAGTCGACAAGAAGATTCAATGCCTACGAAAAGACAATTGTGTTGTATACACATCAGATGATTTTTTATAGTACTGCGAGAATGTCGCATACACCACCAATATACATGCGTAAATACACCACAACAGAATGAAGTAGCTGAGAGGAAGAATCGTCATCTTGCAGAAACATGTCAAAGCATATTACATGCAAAGAATGTGCCAGGCAGAATGTATGAGGACAACTACTCATCTGATTAACAGACTTCCCTAACCCAAGTTAGGGTTTGTTTCACCATTTGAAAAATTGTGGGGTTGTAAGCCTGCAGTTAGTCACTTTCACATCTTTGGCTGTGTGTGCTACATGTTCATGCTAAGTCATCAACGTAGCAAGTTTGATAAAAAGGCAATATGATGTATCTTTGTAGGATACAATAGCCAAAGGGAAGGGTGGAACTGTTGTAACCCTATAAGTGAAAAGTGCTATACGTCAAGAAATGTGTTGTTCAATGAAGCTTCCTCATGGTGGTCATCGCAAAAGGAAAAGTTACCAGATTCGAAGGAATTATAAGACAATTTGCAAAAGAAGATGAGGGAGCCAGTTGTTGAGATATTGTCGACTTTAGAAGTGGCTGAAGAAGAATAAAGTGAAGAAGATGATATTGAGGACGAGGCAACACAGAGTCCTTGGCAAACAAGAGTACGTCGAAGAGCAGCAGACGATGCGTGATAGGCAACTAGAAGTAGTAAGTCCAGAGCTTCGAAGATCAACAAGAATATGAAAACCGAATCCCAAGTATGCAAATGTCGTGGTAGCTGAAGAATAAAGCTTCAAATAACTAGATACATATGAAGAGGCGTCTCGGAGCACCAAGTGGTTATAAGCCATGAAAGAAGATATAAGTGCTCTAGAGAAGAATCAAGCTTAGGAGTTCATGCCAAAGCCAAGGAAGTGAAACCCATATCATGCAAATGGGTTTACAAGATCACAACAGTTCGGGTCCTACTAGCACTCGCAGCAAGCAAATACTGGAGAATATGGCATATGGATGTGAAGAATGTCTTTCTACATGGAGAACTATGTTGGGAAATATATATGGTCCAACCAAAGGGGTTCGAGGATAGAGCTCATCTTGACTATGTATGTAAATTGAGAAAGGCTCTCTATGGATTGAAGCAGGCCCCGAGAATATGGTATGGTAGGATTGCTAAGTTCTTACTGGAGTGTGGATATGTCATGGCGCACGTAGATTCAAGCTTATTCGTCAAGGTAAAATAAGCAAAAATCATGGTTGTAATGGTATACATGGATGATCTCATCATCAAAAGCAATGATGAATTAGAAATTTGTCAAACAAATGAGAATTTGTCAGTCCGCTTTCAAAAGAATGAGCTTGAAGAATTGAAATACTTCCTTAGATTGAAAGTTGATCGAACAAAGGAAAGTTTATTTCTCTACCAACAAAACTATGTAAAGGACCTATTGCCAAGGTTCATAATGGTTGAGCGCAAGCGCATCTCAACGCCTATGGAAGTCAATGCTAAGCTATGTGTTCATGAAGGAAACTATTTACAAGATGGGGCAATTTATCAACAACTAGTTGGTAGTATGATTTACCTAGCATTAACTCGACCAAATATTTCATATGTAGTTGGCATAGTGAGTTGACATATGCAACATCCCAAGAAACATAATTTGGAAGCACTAAGATGAATATTGAGGTACGTCAAAGATACTATTGACTATGATCTCTTATATAAGAAAGGTGGCGAGTTTAAGATAGTTGGATACTGTGATGCTGATTATGCTGAAAATCATGATACCTGTCGATCAACAACTGGATATGTGTCCAAGCTTGGATCTGGAGTTGTATCTTGATCTAACAAAAAGGAACTGATAGTGTCCTTGTCAACCACAGAAGCAAAGTTTAGAGCCGCATCAATGACAGCTCAGTAGAGTATGTGGCTAACGCAACTGATGAAGGACCTACTCCAATTTATAGACTATGTTGTGCCACTTTACTACGATAATCAGTCTCCTATTCGTCTAGCAGAAAATCCAATTTTCCATGCCCGGATGAAGCATGTGGAGGTGCATTATCATTTTCTAAGAGAAAAGGTACTACAAAAGGAATTGGAGATGCACCCAGTGAAGAACGAAGATCAAGTAACAGACTTGTCCACTAAAGGACTCAACATTGCAAGGTTTTAGAAATTAAGAGAACAACTAAGCATGAGAAAGAGGAAAATGAGTCGGTGTTGAATGGGAGAATTGTAGAGTTAGGATCGCCTCTAAGTGAAGGAGCTATAAATTTCTAGCATTGGGCTTAGGGGCAGCCCCACCTCTAAGTGAAGGAGCTAGAAACTTGCTTAAGCCCATATGCTAGATTTTTCTTGCACTTTGGCAAAGTTCGGTTACTAATTGACTTAGAAGCTTATAAATAGGACCTTTGGTCCTTTGTGTGTGTGCGTCCAAGTGCGTGACAAAAAATAAGTGTGTGTGTTCAAGTGAGTGTTCAAAGAGTTCAAAAAATACAATATAGTGAGTGTGGGTTAGGGTGTGAGTAGTGTAATGTGTTGTGGTCATATAAAAAGAGACTGTTAAGTCTTGGTTGTTGTAAAACTAAAGATTGCTTCGTGTAATTACTTTTTGTCATAATAAAAATAATTATATCATTTTCACCTGTCGATATGTCCAACATTCACGTATAATTTTTTTTTCAGTTTTAAATATAGTTTATATGTTTCTTTAAATCTATTATCCTCTATGAAAACTTGTTATGTCATAATTTTGTTCTCTATTTTGTTTTGTAAATTCTTCGATAACATTATGGCTTTGCCAGATGTTAATTATATTTATTTATTGGCCAACTTGGCGGTAAAAGCGATATGTGGAGAAAATAATAAGCAAATCTTTCTCTGTGTATATGTTCAAACATGGATCAATAAATGGGACTACTATCCTAATGATAGATCGTGGAGTTAAATATTTTGTGGTTTTACGATTTTTAGTCTCCTTTTTCCATGTTCATGGTAATTTTATAATAAGTGTTTTCACTTTATGCTCTCACGCTTAGCGATGTTTTCATCTATACCATATCTAGCCCTATAACTTAACATGAGTTCAAAACCACAAGAGAAGACTTGAACAAAAATCAAAATACAAAATTTTGGTATTTTACTTTTCTCCTGTAAATTAGTAGCTAAATTGATAGGGATGTTATAATCAATTTGATATTTTATGTTACATAAAAATTCAGTTAATTACTAAATTTATTAATTATAAGATTAATTTTTCATAATCCCGTGCAGAACACGGGCTTATAACTAATAGTTGATATAGCGTTAAAAATTCAAATATTTGACATGCGTGGAATGAGTAACCCTAAGGTATAGGAGGTGTAGAATACATGAAGTTCTATTGACCGTTGAACTACTTTATGTGTGGCTCATTTAAGATAATCTAAAAGTCCGTTCTGTTCAAAGATTAGTTATAGAAATATGATTAGTGAGTATATGATTAATGAAAATTATAGTAGAGGGAATACATGATTATTATGTTTGATAATGAATTGAAATATTTTTTAAATTAATGAGAATGTGAAATTGATGTGTTTGGTCTGGAAAAACTTTGTAATGATAAGATGTATAGAAGATGCTAAGTTTATCTTTTTATCCTTCAAAATATACAATAACTAATAATATTTAATTAAAACATCATTTTAAATATTATTTGAAATCTTGATATTTACCCATAAAAATAGATTAAAAAATTCATTTGTAAAAAAATAGAAAGAAAAAAATATCAGATTTAATGAAAAAACTAAAACCCATTAAACTTTGGGTTAAAAACCTCATTAAATTTAGGTTAAGAAAAAACTAAGCTTAATAAAATAAATGAAAAAGAGAAGGCTTGTTATAGGCCCACAACCAATCAATTTTGGGTTTAAAGGTCAGAGACCATTATAAAAATTCGAAATCCCACATTGGAAATCCTATTTTAAAAGCACCTCTATATAAAAGATGATTAGTTTCTTCGAGTATGATTGAACATTTAGCTGGGAGAGTTATTCGTAAGAGAAAATGGAGGAAGATATATCTCAAGCTGTTTTTTAAATGGTACTCTCCTTCTACTAGGAGGAATCATTTTCCTCTTGTGATGATATACACTTTATTCTAACAATAAATATATGAAAGAAGTTGGAAGAATCTTGATCTTAATAAGATTAAGAATAGATTAAGAATTAATCTTTTAATATTATAAAAAAAATATAATTTATTAAAGATTAATTCTGATATCATAAACATGTGTGTAGGCATATATATTCATCAAAGAAAAGTTATGGAATAATAGTGTTTCAGTGAAATAAAAATGTGATTAAGGTAATCAAATTCTTACCAAATGATGAAATAATTGTCCATAACTTTTATTAGGTCCTTGATTAAGCAGGGATAAATTAAAAATTTAATCAAAATAATGATTCAAATATGTCAGAACCATCAACAATAAAATAAATTAAAATGAATGAATAAAGCAAAATATAACATTACAAAGAAGTTTTCATCGGGTCTCCCCTGCAAATGCAATATTTGAAAAGAATGCTATACAAATTTACATATATAGAGATCCAATTATACAAACAAATAATGAAAAAATAATAATTTTGAGATCAAAAGTAATAACCGAATTGATTAAGGTGTAATAAGGACATATGAAATGATTTTTGTGTGTGAAATGTTAGGTAATTTAAAGAGTCTTTATGTGAAAATATGGGACATTAAGTGCCAACAATCGAAAGAGTTATTGTGCAATAAAACTTGAATCCTTTATATATAATGCAAAACGATTCGGTTAGTTGATTACACGTATTTTAAAAATTGTCTTGTTTGATTTTAAATTTTTTTAATTAATTTAGTCAAATCTATTTTACTACTCATATTTTCATTTTATATTTATTTCATCTAGTTTTTAGGAAATGCACTTTTAGCTAACTTATATATATGAATTTATGAAAAGTATTGATCCTAAGAACTTAATATAATAAAAAAATGTCTAAATTTTCATAATAAGTAAATAGATGAAATGCAATAGCTACTAAAATGATACATTTATAGGTATTTTTTCTCTAATCCACAATTCGATTTTTTATGGTTAATAATTATTTTATATATTAATTTAGTTATTAATATATTCCATGATCATTTAATTATTTATCGTTATATCAGCTAAAGATATAAAATTAGGAATTGACACTTGTCATTAAGTTAGGCATGACACTTGACATAATTTTATGTCTATATATATATATATATAAGATTTTCAATAAAAATATGATACTAACAAATAATATGATATAATGAAGTTGAAATAATGACTATATATTAAAGTTCTATATTACATCCGAATCAATTTTTTGGTTATTTAGCTATTATTATATATAATGTTATTGTTGGTGACTTAACTTAAAGGTTGTTAATTACTATAAGTAATACATTTGACAGCTGGTTAAATTGCCAAGTGTAAATTGGAGTTATAACCAACTTACACCTAGTTAGGACTAAGTAGGTTGCTAAAAACAGAAAACACACATATATAGATTGATCCACCAAATATTCAGAATCAATTTTTTTTACATTCCTTTAGTACACAAACAAAGATCAAATCAAAGCTCCAAGAAGAAATAAAAAGGAACAAGAATCAGAAACTTCCTAACAAGCTTTATCGCGGAGGTATATGTTGATAACTGTGATCGAGGGCAGTAAAGGAGTGAACTCTAGCCTGTCTTCTCGGGATTGAAGAACTTGTAATCTTTCTATATTTGTACTTGAACTCAATGCTAGTAGATTGCTACTCCAACAATTGGGTGTGGGTTCCTATTTTGGGAACTGGACTAGTATAAACTCTTTTGTCTTTTCTCTTATCTACTCTTTCTCATTTCATGTCTTATCCGCGATTCATCTCTACAAAATCACACTAATATCAATTCAATTTCATTATAAAATTGGTATCAGAGCCAAAGATCAACAAACTGAGGGGATTAAGCATCAAGCTTCAAGAATCCTTATAATCCAAGATTGCGGCCTGGAAATCAAGAAAGCTTATAACATGGCTATAACTTCCACCAAACATGATATTGAGAAGTTTGATGGCACAAATGATTTTTCCATTTGGAAAATGAAAATGTTGGCACTCTTAGGAAATTTGGGACTGGATGAGGCACTCGAAGGTGAAAATAAGATGCCATCCACCTATTTAGAGGAGAAAAGAAAGACACAATGAAGATGGCGTATAACACTTCGATTCTAAGCCTGAGTGACAAAATCTTGATGGAGATTGCCAAGATGAAGACAGTAGCAGAAATATAGCTTTAGCTCGAGAGTTTGTACATCACAGAGACTTTGTCAAGCAGATTGTACCTCAAGGCAAAGTAATTCACCTATAAAATGACAGAAGGAAAGAATCTCCAAGAGCATATTGATGAATTCAATAAGTTATGTCTTGTTCTTAAAAATATTCAAGTGCAATATGAAGATGAAGATAAAACCATGGTACTGTTACACTCCTTGCCAAGATCATATAAAACTTTTATGGCTATTCTCAAGCATGCAAGGAGACATTGTCACTGGGGAGAGTCTGTCTGTGAGAGGATGAACGGAAAAGAAAGAGTATAGAGGAAGAAGCAAATCCATATCTAAGTCTAGAAGTGGAAAGAACTATGAAAAAGATAAGTGATTTCACTGTCATGAAGAAGGTCACATTAGAAGATTATAACCTAAGAGAAAGAAGAAACCTGAGGTAAAGGAGAGTGTTGATGGTGATGTTGCTATGGTAGAGGATGTATATGAAAGTGTAGATGTCCTAGTGGTGGTAACCAAGAACTCTAAAAAATAATAGATCCTGGACTCAGGGTGCTCATTTCACATGACACCAAACATGGACTGATTTGAGACTTTCTCAGGGTATGATGGTGGAAAAGTACTGCTGGGAGATAATAAAGAATGTAAGATCATTAGACCACGCACCATCAGAATTGGAACTCATGATGGTTGTGAGAAAATACTGATAAAAGTGAGATATGTTCCTGACACAAAGAGGAACCTCATCTACAAGGGTGAAAATGGAGTCATCAAGATCCCGAAGGGTTCCATGGTAGTGATGAAAGGAATTAAGGAGAATGGTATTTATGTACTTCAAGGATTTACATTGATTAGTGCAGCAAACTCAATCATTGCATCAGAAACTGACAAACCAACTCTGTGGCATAAGATATTGGGGCATGTGAGTGAAAGAGGGTCGCTGGAATTGGAAAAATAGGGGTTGTTTAATGGAGACAAGATAGATAAATTAAGGTTTTGTGAGCATTGTGTCTTTGGAAAGGCAACTAGAGTTAAGTTTAGTTCAATAACTCATAGAACACAAGAAATCTTAAGCTATGTTCATTCAGACCTCTGGGACCTTCTAGTACAGAATCACTAAGTGGAGGGAGCTACTTATCTCCATTATTGATGATTGTTTAAGAAAGGTTTATATACACATTCACAAGTTAAAAGATGAAGTCTTCTCAAGGTTTAGAGAGTGGAAAAAGATGGTAGAACTTCAAGTTAGCAGGAAGGTCAAGAAACTAAGGAGTGATAATGGGTTGGAGTTTCTTAATGAAGAGTGTAACACTTTTTGTAAGGATGAAGGTATTGTGACACGCAAATATAGGACAATACACTCCCCAGCAGAATGGGTTGGAATAAAGGATGAACACAACATTACTTAAAAAGGGTTATGTGTATGTTATCTAGTGCTAACCTACCCAAGAAGTTCTAGGATAAGGCTACCAATACTGCAGCTTACCTCATAAACAGATGTCCTTCTACTGCTTTGGATTTTAAGACACATGTGGAGATTTGGACTAAATTACCTCAAATTCTTACACATTTAAGGGTATTTGGATGTGTGGCATATGCACACATCAAGAAAGAAAAAATGAACCCCAGAGCTAGAATGTGTATGTTTGTGGGGTATCCTGAATGAATGAAAGGATATAAACTGTGGTTCTTATATCAAAATAAGTCTAAAAGTTTTATTAGCAGAGATGTCACATTTAAGGAATATGAAATGTACATGAACAACCTTAAACCCTCAAATCAATAAAAAAAACATGGAAGACAGTGAAATAAGGCTTGAGGTGAAATTTGGGAGCTCTGATAAAGAACCTAACATTTTAGATCCTGCTATCACAGAACTAGGACTAGAAAATTAATAACAAATGTAGTTTGAAACTCATGATGATCAAGAAGACCTCACTGAATACCAACTTGCTAGAGATAGAAACATGAGGTAACATAGAGCACCTATCAGGTATGGCTATATAGACCTTATTGCTTTTGCCTTGACAATAGCTGATAATATAGATGAATCTGAACCAAGAACATTTTATGAGGCTATGAAGAGCCAAAATAAAGAGCAATGGCTTGCTTCCATGAAAGAGGAAATGAGCTCATTAAACAAGAATCACACCTAAGTTCTTGTTGATAAACTAGAAAGATAGAAAATAATAGGAAACAAATGGATTTTCAAAGTGAAACAGAGAATTCCAGGAGATGAAAAGCCTAGATTTAAGGCTAGAATGGTGGCAAAAATTTTTAGCTAGAAGGAGGGGATAGACTGCTTAAAAATATACTCACATTAGTGAAGCATACTCAATTAGTCTGCTTCTATCTTTAGTCACTCAACATGTACAAGAACCAGAACAATTGATGTAAAAACAACTTTTTACATGGAAATCTAGAGGAGAAGATCTTCATGTTTCAACCTAATGGTTTTGTAAGGAGAGGAGATGAAAATAAGGTATGCTTTCTCAAGAAATCCCTCTACAGTCTAAAACAAAGTCCTAGACAGTGATATCTTAGGCTTGATGAGTTTACGGTAAGAAATGGATTTACAAGGAGCATGCATGATAACTGTGTGTACCGTAAGAGCACTGATGATAAATAAACAGTGTTTTGTTGCTATATGTAGATGATATGCTTATAGCATCATCCGACATGACTGAAATCAAAAGACTTAAGGCACAACTCAGTAGTGAATTCGAGATGAAAGATTTTGTGGAAGCTATAAGGATACTAGGAATAGATATATGCATTGATAAGGTGAATAATAGACTTTTCATTCACCAAAAGGAGTACATTCAGAAGGTTTTAAAAAAGTTTGAAATGACAGATTCTAAACCTGTCAAAGCCTCAGTAGCTACACATTTCAAGCGTTCTTCTAAGTAATCCCCTAAGACAAAAGAAGAGTAAAGCTAGATGGAAAGAATTCCCTATGCTAGTGTAGTTGAAAGCTTAATGTACACTATGGTCTGTACAATACCAGATCTAGCCTATGTTGCAAGTCTTGTGAGCATATTCAAGGCCAAGCTAGGTAAAAAGCATTTGGAAGATGTGAAGTGGACCATGAGATACTTAAGAGGGACAACTAGACATGGTTTGGTATTTGAGAAAGATAATATAGAACAAGAAATCATTCTAGAACTCAGATTTTGCCGAAGACCTAGACAAGAGGAGATCTCTAACTAGGTATGTATTTACAACTTTGGGTGCACTGTGCGCTGGAAAGCCACACTTCAACTAGTGGTGGCCTTATCTAATATAAAAACAGAGTATATTGCAGCTAGTGAGGCAGTGAAGGAAACTCTATGGTTAAAAGGAATTGTAGAAGAGCTTAACATCAAACAGAACAAATATAACTGTGTTCTGTGATAATCAGAGTGCAATCCATTTAACCAGGAGTCAAATGAACCATGAAAGTGTTAGAATATGTCCATAAAGTAGCGTGTAATAACTATTTATTTATATTTAATTATTTTTCAGACGTTAGTATTATTAAAATTTTATGAATAAATTGAAAGTTTTATTTTAAAATTAAAGTGTGTTTATAAATTACTCAAGTCTTGGAACTTTCATTAACGAATGAAGAGTGAAGACAGATGCGTCTCCAGACGAACTCTTCTGAGAAAGTTCAGAACGATATTCACAGTCTTAGGATCGACTAGGTAATCAAATCTGATTATGACCGTTAGGTGGAATCAATGGATGCCAGTCATGGAGCATGAGAGTGGAGAATCAAACGGTTAATCTAGACATGTTATGAACATGTTGAATAGACCGATAAAAAATTAGTTCAGAGCCCAAAACCGTTTACCTAGCTCTAAATCTAATTGTTACATCTTAAGGGTATTTTTGTATTCACCTTAATCCTAAGGTGAATACGTAGCTTGACTTACTTAGTTGCAATCTTTGATATGTCAAATGAGTGAGCTCGAATTGACGGATAACACATCGGCTGTTAGGATTGCAATTCAATTAAATTGGAGTTACGTGATTCACAGAATATGGAAATTCGTGGTTGGATTGCGAGAGCAACAATATCACCTTATACTTTATTGATGGGTGTGTGAATAAATTAACCTGACCAAGTATTCAATGAATTGAGTAATTGATTAAGACTTGTGAATTATATGAGACAATTCACTAATATGTCTTTCTTATTCACAGTCAATAAAGGAGTTAAGAAAATAATAACAAGAGGGGTGAAATAGTAATTTTATATTGTGCTCTTGTTACTGATATTCACGATGGGTATTATGTTAAAATATTTTGTGGACCGTGAAAATAAAAATGGTTTATTTACACCAACAGGAAAATAGCGCGCATGAATCGAAAGTTGATTCAGCATCAAATATATAGTAGAGTCGTATGATGTCAAGATTAAATAAGTCGAAAATTTATGGAGATAAATTTCTCAGGATATTTGAATTTTTAGCTTTGTTCATGTGGATCCATCTGATCTCAGAAATAGCTCATGAGAACAAGAATAGAGAAACGAAGTAAATTGGATCAAAATGTGTTTTGGTGCCGAGTCATATTTCCTAAACCTATATCTGACAGGTGATGTTACTTAATTAATCAAGTGCGAATATTTATATTGGAATTAATTAGTTTGTTATTTTTTAATTATTAGACAATTAGTAAATAAAAATAAATTAATTAATAAATTAATAATGATCAATTAAATCTATCAATTAGATTGATAAATTTTGACACAACTCTAACACTAGGGAGATATACTGATTTTTGACGATTCGAATATATGGGGTGAATTTTTGAAAATTTAAAATATATGTGTATATTTATAAATATTGAAAATTATATTTTATAAATATCTAATAGTAATTTGATTGTAGAGATAAAGAGATAAAGATATAGATATCATATCAGATATAAAGAAAAAGAGTTTTCTCTCATTCCTAGTGCTTGCCGCCGAAATAGAGCACAGAAAGGAAAATATTCAATTTTTTCTTTTAATCGTTTTGAGAGTCCACACTCAAATTCATACACAAAATTCTTGTGAGATATATTTTTGAAATTAACTAATGTTTGTTGGTGGACGAAATTTGAAAATCGTTCTTGGAGTTCAAGTGCGTGATTCAAATCCCGAAACTTAAAGAACTCGAAGAACGTTCGAAAGAAATTCGTGAGTTCATAAATTCTCCGATACAAAGTATAGGTAAAAACTTGTTTGTAACCTTATCTTCTCGTTTAATATCGTATATGCATAATCGCACGTTGTTGGTTTTAAATTATTTAATTCGATTAAATAAGTTAATTAAATTTTTTTTGATATTCTACCCACGAACCGTTCGTGGTTCAAACTTTATTTTTAGTTAATTTTAAAACCAATTGATCCCAGCAGAAAGAACTAAACACATAGACATAAAGAATGCATTTCATAAGGGAAGTGATCTCAACAGGAAAGGTAGAGGTGGAGAAGACCCACACTATTGACAACCCTGCTAATATAATCACAAAGCATGTCACATTAGTCAAGTTTGATCATTGCCTAAACTTGATAAATGTGAAGATTGTTTCAGTCTGAAGTCTGAAGAATAGCTGGAGATTTCTATGAAGGGCAAACAAGCTCTTTCACCCCTGACTATAAAGCTTCTTGCGAGGAAGCCCTCCGTTACACTAGCCTTAAGATAATGGCGGACATAAGGAAGCATTAGTCCAGGCCTAGAAAGAAGAGAATGATTAGTAAGAACAGAAAAGTAGTAAAGCCAAGGTGTTCTCCTGTCATCAATCTTATTAGTCGTTGTCTCCACTAGCTGCCCTTACTCCATTCCTTCATCAGGAATGTCAGCTTGACTGAAAGTATGCGAGAGTCTTTAAAAAAAAAGACAAATGTTCCTATTGTAATGATTGCCAATAAATTACCCTACTCAACAAGGGATCACGGACCTTTTAGAGTAAGGTTATATAGGTTAGGATTCTCGAGTAAGATGAGCTCGATGAAACAAGGATAATCGCAACCTTATGGGGGTGTATGAAAAGGAGGGCCTCACAAATATATGCCCCATTAAACTTGACGCCAAACTTCAGAAATTGAGACTATAATGAATGTATGGGGATCATGATACCAAAGAAGAGATAGAAAACGAGATACAGAAGTACACATAATTTTTGGTATTCCATAGATCATTAGGTGTCGATTACCTAATGATTGAAAAAAGAAAAAACGATGAAAACCCTCGTGGAACAATAAGCCGGGAAGGAATAACGGGAATATTCTTTTCAAGGGAAGGGCAATGTGTGGAAATAAGTACCATAGAGATGATTATTAACAAGGAAGAAAGAGAAGGGGGAACAGAGTGGCACTTTAGACCAGTAGTAGTCATTAAGGTGAGGCCAAACGGAAAAAGTGCTCTTGGTTTGGGGTTCAACCTAAAGCTTGATTCAATGTGAAGATTCGTTATTATTGATGACTCAACTTAAGGTTGTTAATTACTCTACGTAATACATTTGACAATTAGTTAAATTGTTAAGTGTAAATTGGAGTTATAACTAACCTACACCTAATCAAGACTAAGTATGTTGCCAAAAATAGAAAACATATATATGATCCACCAAGAATTTAGAATCATTTTTTTTACATTCGTTTAGTACACAGACAAAGATAAAATCAAAGCTCCAAGAAGAAATAAAAAAGAACAAGAATCAGAAACTTCCCAGCAAGCTTTATCAAGGAGGTAAATGTCAATACTTGTAATACAGGGCAGTGAGGGAGTGAACTCTGGCCTATCTTCTCGAGCTTGAAGAACTTGTAATCTTTCTGTATTTGTACTTGAACTCCACACTAGTAGATTGCTACTCCAGCAACTGGATGTAGGTTCCTATTCTGGGAATTGAACCAATATAAACTCTTTTCTCTTTTCTTCCCTTTCTAATTTCCTGTCTTATCCACGGCTCATCTTTGTGAAATCACACTAATATAAGTCAATTTCATTACATGAAAATATAATGAATGATAATTAAATGAAATATTTATGACATGTGGTAATGCTTATGCACGAATATTAATTAAATTATCTTTCTATTAGATAATAATAATTTTGATAAAATTTAATTAATTATGAGGTGTTGATGTAGGAGGTGTGTTGACACATAACACTTGGAGGAGAGTTGGGTATGAACACATGACAAAATGTTAGGTGTTAATACTCAAGTTTATATATAAGATAAGATCCTTGAATATAATTAATTAATCAACAGTAAATTTCACTATTTTACTAAGTATAATTTAAATAAATAAATAATACTTAAGAATTGAACAGATTAAATAAACTTGATATTTATTTCTTATTAATACATTACAAAATTCTGATTAGTGTGATCGTAAGATGATAGTAGAATTATAAGATCGTAGTAGAGTTATAAGATCATATTAGTTTAAGATAAAAAATATAATATAATCATAAAATTCTTCTAATTTAAAATTTTAGGTATGAATCAAATCGTGGGAGTTAAGGCAAGATAAAAGAAAGTGAATAGTTTTTGTACTAATAAAACATACTCTTTGTACTAAGAAAAAAGAGAAAAATAAAAGAAAGTCAAGAGTCGACCAGTGTGGATTGAGGACTGAGGACAGCCCACGCGCACCAGGCAAGACGCAAGACCCGCGCTGGTTGAAGCTAAAAAAGAAAAGCGAATATATATTGTAATATATAATACGTATTTATTTAAACCGTTTTAGAGAGCTAGAACCAAACCTCAAAAGCACATCCTCATTTCCTGTGAGTTATCGCCTCCGTTGTTTACAATGAAGGCGTCCTTGAAGGGAAGGTACGACATAGACAAAAGCGGCGGCGCTGCTGCGACTATTGCTGTCAATGCCGGCGATGTCAAGCTCCGAGCTTCCATGACTGATGCCACCTTCGTCAATGGCCCCAGTTTAAACGGATTGGTTCTAGCTCTCGAGAAGCCGCGATTCTTCATCGTAGATTACGACGTCCCCAGAAAGGTTCGTTGAAATATCTTTTCAATTGAATCCCCGTTTGTTGCTGATAAGTCGTAGGTGTTACACAAACAGTGTACTGAAATTGTCCAATCAGACTGGTTGAAATGGAGTATAGGAACTAGATTTTTATCAGTGGATTATACTGTTATCTGCTTGGTCTAACTTTCTGCTTAGGGTTTAAATTGCTGCTCTAGAAGTGGAGACTGGAGTTTCCTCTTCTTTAACTTTAAGTTCATTCAGTCATGCTAAACAATGCCTAGGGTTCTTTTAAGAATTCTCTTTTCTATCCTCACCAAATGAGGTAAAGCTTGACTATCTCGATATTGCATTTCTGCTGCAGGATTTTCGATTTCGATTCATGAACACAGTTAGAATTGCAGAGAAACCGTTGAATTTGACTTATATTCACAGCAAAGGCGACAGTAGAACCATCCTGGACGGAAACCTAGTGTTTGATTCAGCTAATAAGGTCTCCGTTAACCACGTTCTTGGTTCAGGAAACTGGAAATTGAAATATAATTATGTGCATGGAGGGGTTACTACATTTGAACCATGCTATGATGTAGCGAAAAATTCGTGGGACTTTGCCATGTCTCGCAAGGTTTACAGTGATGATGTATTCAGAGGTACATATCAGACTTCAAGCAAGGTGTTGGGTCTGGAATGGTCAAGGAATTCGAAGCTCAATGGCTGTTTCAAGGTAGATGCGATTATTTCTATACATATATCTCCTCATAAAAAAGTCATATTTCCCTGTGTCTGTGTGTGTCCGAGAGAGAGATATAGATTGGGAGAGTTAGACCAGACATAAGCAGATTGAAACATTTGTTTAGGCTATGCAATACTATCCCAAGTTTTATATCTTGTAATCCCAAGCTATATCTTTAATTGTCCATTACATTCTTGACAACTTGGTTTCTAGAAGTCAAGTAGGTCTTTAAATTTAATGTTATTCGATGAATACCTATCTGAAAATTTGTTATTTTTAACACAGAAGGGTATCTGATTTTGGTTTATATTTCCTCCAGATTGTAGCATCTGTCAATTTGGCCGAAGAAACAAAAGTTCCAAAATTAAGTGCAGAGTCTACATGGAACTTTGAGATGTGATTTTCTCATCGGATCTTTGCCGACATGTGAAATTAAGTGCAGATTCAACATGACGCTTTGAGACATGAATTTTTTTCTTATAAATTGGGTTAAGGAATCAGGTTTTTGGTTCTATCTTGGACTTTGAGATGTGTTTTTCTTACCATAAACTGCTCTAAGAAATTTCTTTCATCGGACAATTAGTTTCCAATTAGCTGTGCTAATAGCAAGAGTCAGGAAAATAGTGTTCATAACGTGGACTTCAATACGGAACACGCTTAATATTCACATCTCTACTGTTTAAAAGATTTTTTTTTAATGTTTCACTCTGCAAGATTGCAAGTATGCACTATAATAGAGTTAATATAATTAGGGGAATGCCAAGATTTGAAGGTATACATTAGTCATTAGAATGGATTTGATCCGACTGAAGATGCCTCATCTCTCATCATTTGTAAGGACGGATAATGATTTTTTGTACAGAAGAAATAGATCACGTCCAGTTGAAGGCTGAACATGGAAATTAAAAAAGAGTTGAAATGTGATTTGTTTTTTTTTTGAAATCTATATAGGTTGTTACAATTTGACTAAATGTCTCAATTCAAACACATCAATCTCGTATTCATCAGAACATAAGACGATCTGGGTCTGCGGAGATATGCTGCACTACAAATTCACTAGTGAGCTTTGGTGTAGCGCGTACCCCTACTACATTTATATCACCGAAATTTAGGTTTACCAATGCATCTATCGTTTAACCCAATCAAAACTGCCATTTCTTTCGACACCATATCTTTGAATTCAAGAAGAAAGTGACATCCAAGTTTTGGTCGGACTAATTTCATTCATGAATCAACTGAATTCAACATACGCATCCTGTTCCGTGGCTAAGCAGCCAAAATCAGCAGCTGACACGACAACCGTTGCTCCCTATTTTTCAGTTCTTTTTTTCACTGGGAAATACTAGGAACTTAGCTAATAAGTCTGCATGTATTTTTCGCCTACAATTTCGTGATACTTCCCCCTCAAACTGTATATACGTTTCTCCCCCAAGTCTCAAAGATTTTTCTCCCAATGTTCCTGCTAATCTTCCTCTAATAAGCTAGATTTCAGGGTTCTTTTTATCCGGTTGGTTTTTTTTTTATTCTTTGAGGAAAAATTTGCTAAATAACAATATTATGCCTCAGTTTTTTACAATAACTGGGGATAAAGGGATAGTTGGTGAATGAAATCAAATTTAAATCATCTATTTGTTATTTCAGATCTCAATGGTTTAAATTAATTCAATATGGATGTATCAACTTTTAAATTTAATTTGAGCAGTTGAAATCTAAACTTAATAGTTCATGAATTTAAGTCGAACAACACTTAATATTACTGAGTTAAAAATCCTATGACTAAAATCACATATTTAAATCAATAAATATCTTTTTAGATATTACTTGTTGTTCATCTTAAATATTATTTATGATTCAGTAAGTAACATTAATTTGGAATTTCAGCTAAAAAAAACACTTACTTTTATAGAGAAGTTAATGACGTAAGTATCTTGAGCCTTTGTCTTCCTCCTCCCTTCTGTCAAAATTCCATCTCTCTCCTGTCAGTCTTTACATTCTTCTTTGAACCTGCGGAACCTCTCTCTCTCTCTCTCTCCCTCCCTCTCTCTCTCTCTCTCTCTCTCTCTCTCTCTCTCTCTCGTTTTTTTCTCATCCTTCCCCTCAACCGCCATACCGAACTCCTCTTTGAAACTGCCGACCACTCTCTCTCCATTCTCCGTTTTGTCCCATTCTTCCCCTCAACCGCCCAACCCAACTCCTCCTTAAACCCCCTCTCTCTCTCTCTCTCTCTCTCTCTCTCTCTCTCTCTCTCTCTCTCTCTCTCTCTCTTTCATCCTTCCCCTCAGCCGCCATACCCAACTCCTCCTTGAAACCGCCATACCCAACTCCTCCTTGAAACCGCCACACACACACACACGTGTATATATATATATATATATATATATCTGAATCGGCAAACACAACTTATCTCTCTTTTTCTGAATCAATTTCAGTGTACAACCAAGCGAAGTCAGTGATTCGGAGAACTAGAATGCTAAATCTGAATAAGCTTAAAGAACTTGAAGCTTCCATCACAGTTCCCAATCTGAAGAAACTGAGATCCACAATTTCCGCTCGCTAGTATGGTATATCATTGAGCAACTTCTTCAAAAGCTTCTTGAATGGCGAATCCACACATAGGCAAGCTCTTTTCGATCTATTTTCTTTTCGCTTTTTCTATTCTACCTGCTTCTAGGGTTCTCGTTATCTCTAGCCCAGTCTCAATCCAGGGAGAGGACAATCAAGAGCCCGAGCAGAGTCATTACTCTACTAACTATTTCAATCAGCAACAGATTTTAGTGAATAAACTCGAAGAACTAGTGAGAAATCTTAGCGATGTAGTTACAAAACTAGAGTCCAGATTGTCAGACCCTCCGTCCTTTCCTTCTATAAATAAGAAGCAGAGTGTCACTGTCGATGGATCAAAATCAACGCCGAGTATAAAGTCTGAGAAAGTCAAGGATATTGAAGAAGGAAGAATTGAACGTAGAATTGGAGATGGGGAAAGAGCACGGGCAATTTCAGTGACGAAATACAGTCCATTTTGGTCAGAGAGGTTTCAATTTGTATCAGCTGTGAAATTGGATTCTGATGCAACATGTATAAACGTTTTACCATTTAAGGATTATGAGGGTCTGAGTAAGTATGTTGCAGTTGGGGATGAAAGAGGAAGGGTGTATGTGTTCTTGAGAAACGGGGATGTTGCGGTTGAGTATTATACCGTTTCTGAATCACCCATTACAACGATGCTTTCATACATGTCTGTGTACAAAAACGAGAGCTTCTTCGTTACTGGGCATCAGAACGGTGTAATCTTAATGCATCGGATCTGGGAAGGATCCAATGTAGAAGAGTGGAATTCTCTTTACATGGAAAGTCTTTGTAAGTTTGTGATGACTGATAGTGGTGAGGAAGATAGGTTAGCAGTTACTATCTTAGAAGTGCATCATGTAGGTAGGATGAGGTACATTTTATCTGCAGATGGGAGTGGGAAAATTAGGGTTTTCAGAGAGAATGGGACAGTTTACGGTTCTGTTATGCCGACAAGTCGGCCGCTTCTGTTCTTGAAGCAAAGGCTTATGTTTTTGACAGAGACTGGATCTGGGTCGTTGGATCTGAGGAGTATGAGACTTCGGGAGTCGGAATGTGAAGGGTTGAATCATTCTCTTGCTCGGAGTTACATTTTTGACGCAACGGAGCGGTCTAAAGCGTATGGGTTGACATCGGCTGGTGATTTGATTCAGGTATTGTTGTTAGGCGATATAATGAACTTCAAATGCAGGGTTAGATCGAAGAGGAAACTCGATGTTGAGGAGCCAGTCGTTTTCCAGGCAATCAAGGGCTATTTAGTTGTCGTTAGCAATGAGAAAGTGGTCGTGTATAACGTTTCATCTCAGCATTACGTTAGAGTTGGTGCACCCCGTCTTCTCTTCTCGGCCGGTTTAGATGAGATAAGATCATCTTTCCTGAGTTTCCAGAACGCGGATTTAGATTCCAGTAAATGGGTTTTACCATTAGTAGCAAGCGACCGGGAAAAGCTCGTGGTTCTTGGCCTCGGAGGTGGGTATGTGGGAATGTACCGTTCCAATCTTCCGGTTTTTAAAGGGGAATTCAATACGATTCTATGGTCAAGCCCTGTGTTGTTATTTCTACTATTTCTTTGGGGGGCATGGCAGTTTTTTGCAAAGAAGAAGGAAGCACTTACTTCATGGGGACCAGACGTTCCATTTAGTTCCACTTCAGCTACTACTGGAGCTCCATTAGGTACTGATATGGATCTTAGGGTAAGACCACCAAGAAGATACGGTTCACCGACGAGGTATTCGGGTGGGACAACGAGTTCATTTAGGACGGGTGGTTCTACCGATCATAATGCAAGACCGGCTGCAGTTGATACTAATTTTAGAGCAGCTTCAGAGATGAAATTTAGAGGTTCAAATTTAGAACCTCCAGGTTTTCCAAAACGAAGGGAAAGTCTGTTTGCAAACAATCAGGTAGTGGATGAAAACAGTTGACCAGTAATTTTAGAACTGTTTTTAATCTTTAAGACTTCCACTTCGTTGTTGGACATTTATTTTTTCTTCTAGTCTGTTCATTAGGCATTGCAAATCGTTTGAAGATGCTATTTGTGTATTTGTAATCTCTAGCTGCAGGAAGATAAAATCCTGTGAAATTATTATAAGCATCTTTTGGATAAGATTTACCTCATTATTCTATTACACGACCTTATTGCACAACTGTACGATAACGTTTGTCGGGGTCAAGCTACACTATTGTTAATCGTAACATACTGGGAGGAGAACTTAATCAGGCTTGATTATTATTAAAAAGTTTAAGACTTCATGCAACTTCACTGAAAAGAACACTTGTCATAAAATGAGGAATAAGAGACCAATTATCTAATCTTGTAACCAAAAGACTCAAAACTGTTTATCCATTACCCTGAACCAAACTGTATCACAGTATTCATTACAAAGTTTCAAGCAATCGAAACATGAAACTGGATAGCTTATCTTCATCCTGGCTTCTTGCTGGGACATAGTTTAAAAACACTTAGACAGGAATGGACATGCCTTTACTTGCCATACTATCTAAGACGTCATTAAGTGCTTGACACAGGCCAACGATCTGCACAGATAATGTCACAACATAAGTTAGAGCTCCTGAAGATTAATGTCAGTCTAGGCTATCCGATCTAAATCACTCTACTTGAATCATCCATGAATCGGGTAAATAAGACTACCCAGGGGAGGTGGGGCAAATGGCTGTGAGTTGATGTGCAATATATTTGGGGGGGGGGGGGGGNGGGGGGGGGGGGGGTTCCGTTAACTTCGATTTTTAGCTAAAAAAACAAACTAAACCAATTTTTTTAATTAGGTGATATATTGAACTGAATCGAAAATTTTAGTTTGGTTTGATTCCAACGGTTCGGTAGCGATTTTAAAATGAAAATCAGTTAAAAAAATGTGATGATATTTTAAACTGAACTGAAACTCAAGTTTTTTCAAACTCGAACCGAACTCATGTAAACACATAAAGCTGACCAAACATGTAGTTTTCAGTTCGGTTTGGCTTGATTGGTTCAGCATAATTTTGCACACCACTAAATAATATGCTCAAATTTTCCCTTCCTCCAAAGTAATATAGGCGACAAGTATATAAAGGGTGCAGCTTCGCAGTAGCATATTGAAATCTAGATCTAGCTAATATTTAGCAACAGATTGCGATCTATTGGTATAATCGATGAAAAGATGGACAGAAATTATGTCAAGAATTACCTGCTGATCCCAGCGTTGCAGCTCTTCAGTATCATCCTCAAAATGGATTACAGCTTCCACCTGGTATTACCTCTTATCAGACAAACGCTAAGTAATAGAAACTAAAAGCTCACAAGGTAATGAGCAAAACCATGAACAAAATATGGTAGTAAAGGACTAATATTTTTCTTTCAAGCAATTAAGAAATCAATGAATAAATCAATAAACTCACCTGCCACGAGAACACTTCAAATTGCGAAAACAGGAAAGTAAGATGTGCAGATAGTGGATAATTTGAGATTCACAAGGGGAAAACGAGAAGAAAAATAAGTTTATCGTGCATTTGAATAACTGAAATATCCATTACTCTAAATTCGTTGGCACATAGAAATTAATCGCTCAAACCCAACAGTAACCTAAAAGCATCAGTTGCTTATAAAAACTATACCTGATCGATAGATCCTCTCATTCTATCTTCAAAGATCATTTTTGATGCTATCTTCTCAGCCTGTCATTGGAAATAAGTTGGCCATTATATTATGAGAGAGAGAGAGAGAGAGATGTAGAAAGACATAACTAGACTCTCTAAAAAACAGGACTTTCTCTAAGCATTTATAATCAGAATGGAATAAGTACCTTATCAGGAGAAATGCCCAGCAAGGTACCCAACTCATCAAATCTGCACAAGTTTCCATGTTTAATATAGTAATGGTCACATTTTCATTTTACGAGTGTAAAAATAAAATAAATGCACGTATCCAACCTTATATTTGTGTAAAGTTTGCTTGCACTCAGAAGGTTATGCTCGATCATTGAACGGTCTAGGACGGTAAAATTATCGGGCAGAAGGGCTTTCTGTTGGAAAATTTAAAATCATTTCAGTGATACAAGCTATGACTTCCCACAGAAATGCAACAAACAAAGGCAAGAAAACATTTATTACCTGGTGTGCTTTTAACTCTTCAGCAAATGCGTCAATTTCGGGTTTTCTTAAAATTCTCTCTAAGTACACCTGGTAAGCAAAAATTTCCAGCAAAATATTGGAAAAAACTATGAACAAAAACACTATAATGAATTGAGACTGGAAAAACATGGAAGTGGAAATATGTTGTGTGTGCAGAGAAAGACAGAGGGAACCTTTTGCAGTATTGGATAAATTTTCAATTTTGAGCAACGTTCATCCTGAACAAATTGAAATATCAGCAAGATATGAACTTGGAAGTGAAAATTGGAACAAAACTTTGATTTCTATATACGAAGACATGTAGTTTACTTTGTACAGTGTGGCAAGAACTCTTGAACGCTGGGGACCAGCAGCAGCCAATATTGTACATGTTACTGCAGCAGATAAAGCTTGCTCTAGAGCTTCCTCATCGATCTCTCTATGTAAAAGTAAAAAGAGGAATTTATCAGATATTTGATGCCAAAAGAAGATTGTCTTTATCTCAGGAATATTCATGGCAGATGAAAATCCTAAGGTACAATCTTTTATGCAGAAAAACTGTTCCACTGAACAGAAGTCCACATAATTAGTGAAAATTGGCATCTGAAATGAGACCAAATTTATTAATTTAGTCGTCTAACTTGAAGAAGTGTGAGAAAACTCAGGATGGTAATCCAAAGCAACATAAAGATCTGCTGTAGAGTACCGCTAATATGAGTGAAAACAAACAAATAATAACATAACTCAGGCTACATACTCATCTCCGATTTGCCTCTTTTCAATTTGAGATATGTCATAATAACGCAATGCTGCTTCCAAGAACTTCCTCTTTAAATCCAAGATTCTAGCATAACAAACCTGCAATAAAGAAAAAAAGGGTCGGAAAAGAAGTGAATAAATTGCAGAAGCATGCTAACTCAGTACAGCTATGCTCCTGAAATCATGACTAACCTTGTATTGTAAATTCAGAACTTCCTGCTGACTACTGCTGACCAAGAATGAGGCTTTGTTAATAAATGCCTCTGCGTTAACAGCATCGTCGTCCTGCAAAAGAAACAATAAATAAGTAACATTTAAAGTTGATACATATAACAAGTTTCTGAAGCTGAGACTGATTTATTCTTGTGAAGCAGTTGAAGAATTACAGCTCATACCACGTGTAGAAAGATAACAAATCCTGACTAAGAACAAACAACATCCTAGAGTACAGACATCATAAGCCAATGTACCTCAAGATATAAGCGAGCGATTTGAACACATTTTGACAATCTGAATGTGTCGTCAATCAATCTACAGGGGATCGTTTGAAGAAAAAATATAGTCAGTTCAGGACCATGTACAATGTGTAAGAAACACTATTAAAACAAAAAAAAATCATTTTCTCAGACCTCATTCCAGAGTCTAGATCAATGCCACTAAGCATCTGTGCTGCTTTTGACCACTGCTGCTCAGACTCATATAATTCCGCAAGTTTCTCTCTGATAATTAACACCTGAAGCTCGTATAAAAAAAATGTTATATCTCAAACTCACACAGATAAACTATTGGCGAATGTATTGAGCATTCATTGACAATAATATACATTCTACCAAGTGGTTAGACAGATTACCTTACCCATGTCCCTCATCCTCAGCCTTCAGAATAAATAATGAGAGATTAATATATAAACGCACCTGCTCTTCAAATGAAACAACGCGAGGCTGAATCTGAGAAAGGGTATAGTGAGCAATCTCTTTCTGGGTCTCCGGCTCCAACTTCCCCAAATCTAGCGCAAATGTCTGCAAAAGCTGACGCGACACAACTAATGGTACCTCGTCGGATAATACTGCAAGTTTACGGGCAATTCGCGAAGGATGAACACCAATTATAACCCAGAATTAAGCAAATTGAGACAATAACAGCGAAATATTTCGAGAAGAAGAAAGAGTGAGAGTGATAACCATGGTCGATGAACTTCTTAGCTTGGGCAATGTTGTTTGAGGAAATTACAGTCGACAAAATATGCTTATATTGTTCAATCTTCTGCCTTTGGTCTGATATTGCAGAGGCACTAGCAAATGCGTTCTCCATGGCTGTGTACCCACTATCCTTGATTTGGTACGAGCTCTTCCGTGTGTTCAAAACCTTAAACCCTAATTTGTGAAAGAATCGTTCCCTCCGATTCTACTCTCTAGTCACAATGACGACAGTGGAGTTGGTTAAAAACGTCTGATCGGATTTGATCATCCGTTCTTCGGTAATCGTCAGTCAACCTTCCGCCCGAAAAATAGCACCGAACCTCAGGGACGAGTTGGGTTCTTTTTTTCTTTTTACTAAAGTATACCCTGAAAATTAAATTTACTGATAAACTATACTCATGATCCACCTTGAAATTAGTTTATGAAGTTATAAATTTATCCTAGGTTAAACCTTTAACCCACACTCTCTCTCTCTTCAGCTTTCATCTCTATCTCTCTTAATTAAAAACTCATTTTCCTTAGAAACTCATTTTCTCAAAAATCTCTTTCAATATAATCTATAACAGAAAATCTAAGGGTGAAAAAACAACAACTAAACACAACAAAAATTATAGATAAAGATTGAATGTAGAGAGAGAATGAGTTTTGTTAATTTTTATGGGTTTTATTAACATTTATTAATTTTAATGAGCTTTGTTACTTTTTATAGGTTTTGTTAATTTTGGTGAGTTTTGATAATTTTGAGAGAGAATGTAGAGAGAGAGAATGTAGAGCGTGGAGAGAACGTTGAGAAAGAGAGAGAACGTCGAGAGAGAGAGAGGGTACACGAAGTACGTGTACCCATCGTGTAGTCTACATGATGGGTACATGATGCCCGTGTACCCATCGTGTAGTCTACTAGATGGTTACACATGCATCGTGTACCCATCGTATAGTCTATAATTTCTAGTTCTATATGTAAGAATATTCATCGACTTGTTAGGTTTTGAATATTTAATTATGTATTAAATATTACTATTCATTTTTATACAAGAGAAGATAATTAATAATCAAATCTAAAAATATATTATAACTTATAGATCGGTACACGGGCATCGTGTAATCTACATGATGGCTACACGTTGTCCGTGTTCCAATCGTGTAATCTACAGGATAACTACACGATACATGTGTACCCATCACATCATCTACAGTATGGCTACATGATGCCCGTGTAACCTAGTGCACAAGATGGGTAAACGATCAATCGCGTACCCATATTGTGCTCATTGTGTACCCATCGACATTCTGTCTCTCTCTACGCTCTACGTTCTCTCTTTCTCCCTCCCTCTCTCTCTCTCTACGTTCTCTCTCAAAATTAACAAAACCCACCAAAAATAGCAAAACCCATCAAAATTAAGAAAACCCATTAAAATTAATAAAACTCATTCTCTCTCTCAAATTTTGACAAAAGTTAAAATTAACAAAACCCATCAAATTTCAGCCAAAATTTTCACCCATTTTCCATCAAAATTCCAAAAAAATAAAATTATAATTTTAGCTCTCAATCCTGATTTTTCAAAAAATGAGAAACTTATAAAATCATAAAACAAATGAAGTATGAAGAAATAAAATAATGAAGAAAAAGACATGAGGGTAATGGAGGTGGGTAAAGAGGTTGAGTGTTGAGTGAAAAAAATTGACAATTGATTGGGCAGATTGTAAGAATGGCATTGGGGGGAGATAAAAAGTGAAAGAAATGTGGGTCATGGGTATAGATTAATGAAAATTAGGGAAAATGTATAGTTTAGTAAATTTAGTTATTGGGGGGTATAGTTTAGTAAAAACCCATTTTTCTTTTTTTTAATGGGAGAGAGATTGAAATTACTAAGATAACATGACATTCGCTCGATAATGTGCTTGAATAGGTAGAAAATCTCCACTGTGCCACGTGGATGGAAAGGATCGATCAAGAAGCAGTGAGGAGATCTACACCGCACGAGAACATGGAGAAGGAGATTTAAATCATGAGAGAAGATAACATGTCTGCGACTGAATTGACGGTTGAAAGACAAAGAGATGAGACAGCTGAAGGGAATAGATGAAATGAAAAGACCCACGCCTGACAAGAAATCCCATAAATATGGGTGAAATCTTACAGGCATAAGAAAACTCCCCAAAAACATAGGAGAGATGGTGATCATTCCGCTCCTTCTAATATTTTATTGTTAAATTATTATTTCATCTACACATTGAAGCCTATATAAGGGTTCGTGTAATGAATGAGAGGATCCAATTTTTCAATACAACAAAAAGCAACACTCATAGCATTTACTACACTCATTCTCTCACTTTCTAACCCTTTCATTGTTTTTCATTAATAATTATTGTGACTCTATTGGTGTGGAAAACAATTCTTTACATTTCGGTGCTTTAATTGAGAGCTGAGAGAAAAACTCAAGAAACCCGCCTAGAAACATCAAATGTGCCTAGAACCAGATCAAACGCAGTCCTGAATGAGGGCAACAAGACTAGAAACAGAGATGACCACGTGGATCAACCAACTCCACCAACATAAATACTACAAACAATCCTAAACGAGATGCAGGAGATGGAAATGAGGAACGTTCAGGCATTGTGTAGTGCGTGGTAAATTGTGCAAGACCAAATTAGCACGTTCCACCAAGAGCTAACAAGAACGCATGCAGAAGTCAGTTAGAGGGTGAATAATGAGGAACGATAAGTTCACTCTAGGGGAAAACGGGAAGGATTTAAGACAGGAGAACCATGAGAAAGAGGTTAAGGGAGAAGCTCGTTATCCGAGTCATAACAAAAGAAGCGGCAGAAGAGTTGCTGGAGCAAAAGATGAGGGAGATGAGAAACGTGGGGAGTGCAGGAAAGAGCGACCTCCAATCACTACATGAACTCCACTAAGCCCTGAGATCCTAACTGCACCCGTACCCAAGAAGTTTGTGGCCTCCAAATTTATGTGTTATAAAGGGAAGACAAATCCCGTATACCCCCTCGAGTGTTTTAGACAAGTGATGGCGTTGTACCAACATGATGATAAATTCATGTGTAGAATACTCTCCACCAGCCTGGACAAGACATCTCTGAAGTGGTATCACTCACTCTCGATGCATCCGATCGCTAATTTTGCCATCATGTCTTCCATCTTTTGAACAATACTCTATTTATCGTGTGTTCATGGAAGACTCGGAGTACCTCTTGATGACTTTCGCCAAGAAAGGGGAGTCACTACGGGAGTACACTCATAGGTTTGAGGATGAGATGGCGAAATTCAAAAATTATGATGATTGAGTGGCCAGACTAGCCTTCAGGTAAGGGTTAGACCCGAAATCACCCATGTTTGAAGATCTTTCCAAATTAAAACCGCTATCCACGGCGAAAACCTTTCAGTGGGCGCAGGCCTACATCACCCTAGAAGAGGAGAAAAGAAGCATGTTGAAGGCTGCTGAACGGAAGACTAAGGAGTAGAGAAAACAGGAAAGAAGTTCGAGACCTGAAAGGAAAAATTCTGACAGAATGGGAAGAGAATGCAGGAGAAGTAGCAAGCAGGAGAGAACGGGGTACTGAAGGTGAGACTCAGACAGGGTACACCCGAGAGATAAGGTATGATCAAGGATAAGCCTTGGCTCAAGAGACCAGTCCTGCTTACAAAGGAACCAAGCTACAAGGACAAAGATAAGTAATGCTCATTTCACAAGAGCAACATACATTACACGAGGGATTTGTTTCCATCTTAAAGACTACATCTAACAGTTGATCAAAAATGGTACCTCTGTCAGTTCGTGAAAAAAAAAAGAACATAAATGGGAAACAGAAAAGGACAATCACGGGGAAGACAAGTGAGACAGTGGGAAACAACCTATCTGTATCATTGACACGGTTATTACACTCACAGAATAGGAAGGGACAACAAGGAAGGAAAGAAAGATCTACTACAAAAAAACTGATGTTATAAAGGCGCCTAAATGAATCCTCAAATGTCAGTAGGAATCCGTCGTTGGTATTCAATGATCTGGACTTGGAGCATGACGGGTACTATATTGATGCTCTTGTCATTTCGTTACAAGATGGCAACTGCCTGCTAAGGAGAGTCCTAGTGGACAATGGGAGTGTAGTGAACATTTTATACCGAGCAACCTTGGAGAAAATATCAATGGGAGAACATGAGTTGCAAGGAATTTTATAGCCGTCGATAGGCTTCAACAAAGCTATCAGTTATTCAGAGGGAACCCTTATTCTCCTGGTGAATGTAGACCCCTACAACTATATGACAGAGTTCATGATACTAAGCACATCGTTCATGTACAACACTATCCTGAGGAGAATCTGGCTCCATAAAATGAAAGTCATCCCTTCAACTTTCTACTAAGTACTGAAATATCCATCACTAGAGAGAGTTAAAACGATAAGGGGAGATCAAGTCGCTACCCGCATCTACTCCGTGACTAGTTTGGAATTCACCAAAAAGAAGGCTACGACCACAAATTTATAACAATCACATGAAAATGGGCAAGACAGCCTAAAGTACGAGACGATGGAAGAAGCTGAACTTGTGTGGTTGGAGGAAGGAACTCAAAACAGGACAAATGTTAGTACTCGTCTCGAAATAAGTGGGAAAGAAAAGTTAGTGAATTTTCTAAGGGAAAACAAAGATGTGTTCACAACTACGACACAAGAGATGTCGGGCATTCTCGAAGAAGTCATCTGCCATAGGTTGAACATGAATTGCGTTGTGAAGCCAGAGAAGTAGAGGAAGAAGAGCTTTACCTCGGAATGGAATCAGAAAATCAAAGAAGAAGCCAAAAAGCTCTTGACAGCAGCTTTCGTTCAGGAAGTGAACTATCCAGAGTGGTTGGCCAACATGGTAATAGTACGGAAGAAAAGTGGAAAGTGGAGAATATGTGTGGACTTCACTGATTTAAACAAAGCATGTACCAAAGATGAATACCCGCTACCAATGATAGATCATATGGTTGATGCGACTTCGGGATACAAACTACTCAGCTTCATGGATGCGTACTCCAGATACAATCAGGTGAAAATGTTCTGACCTGATCAAGAAAAGTCTTCTTTCATTTCCAAGTATGATATCTATTGTTATAAAGTAATGCCTTTTAGACTGAAAAATACAAGTGCTACCTATCAAAGGCTGGTGAACAAGGCTTCCATGAACAAATCAGAAAAAGCAAGGAAGTCTATGTAGACGACATGTTGGTCAAAAGTCAAAAATAGGAGGACCATATTTGAACCTCGAAGAAGCCTTTACAGTTATAAATAAAAACCCCATGATGACGCAACGGGGAATCGAAGTGAACCCGGACCAAGTGAGGGTAAATATGGAGATGAAATTCCCACGGAGCCGAAAGGAGATACAAGGGTTAACGTGAAGGGTGGCCGCCCTAAACAGATTCATCTCGAGGTTTACGGATGAGTGTAAACTGTTTTTCAAAAAGTTTAGAAAGAATTTCACAGACGGGTGGAACGACGAGTGTAAAGAAGCTCTCAGCAGAATTAAAGAGTACCTAACAACACGACTTCTGCTCTCTAAGTCGATACCAGGTGAACTGCTCTTGCTGTATGTTGCTGTTTTGACGGTCGCCATCAGTGCTGTACTCCTCAGGGAGGAAGAAAGAAAGGATAAACCTGTATACTTCACCAGTAAAAGCCAGGTAGGAGCTAAAGTGAGGTATAAACGGATGGAGAAATTGTTGCTGGCCATTGTGACCGCCACACGAAAATCGAGTCCCTATTTTTAGGCACATAGCATCAAAGTGTTGACAGATTCACTTGTCAAGAGTCTTCTGCACTCTCCAGAAGTAAACAGGAGAATGAAAAAAATGGACAATTGATCTATGCCAGTATGACATTCATTACGAACCAAGAATCTCAATCAAAGGGAAGGCATTAGTAGACTTCGTTGCGGATTTCACTGAAGGAGAATTTGAAAGGGAACCTCGCAAAGAAATTAAGAACAAGCCTTGGAAACTATATGTTGATGGTGCTTCAAATAATAAAGGAGCAGGTGCAGGGGTGGTGATACAGAGCCTTTTTGGAGAAACATTAGAGCAGTCCATCTCTTTCGCATTCAATGCGTCAAACAATGAAGCGGAATATGAAGCATTAATAGCAGGAGTGCCCTTGCTATGGGAATATGAGGTAATAGTTGTGAAAATGTTCTGTGATTCCATGCTGATTGTAAAACAGATAACGGGAGAATATACAGTGAAATATGAAATGACGATGAGCTACCTACAATGGGCGAAGGACCTCCTATGTACATTAAAAAGCTACAGAATCCAACAGATCTCGAGTACTAAGAACGGGTACTCTGACTCATTGGAAAACTGATCATCATTTCAATTCGTGTACAAGAGGAACGTCCCCATAGAATTTTTGGAAAAATCAAGCATCTCGCTCCTATGGAATAGCGTAGCTGACATTAAAGTAGAAAGGGAACCCAGCTGGCAGGATGACATAATCCGCTACCTTAAAGAGGGAATACTTTCAAAGGATAAGCGCCTTGCTAGGAAAGTACAGCAACGGAGCACCAAGCACGTTAATGAGTGAACTGTTGCGTAAAAAATCCTTTACAGGCCTGTACCTGAAGTGTCTACGAGAGAAGGAAGCTCAATCTGTATTAGTGGAAATATATGACGGAATATGTGAAAATCATACTGGGGGTAGATCTTTAGCACACAAAGATATGAACGAGAGGTATTACTGGCAAAAAATGCACCAAGACGTTAAGCAGTATGCAAAGAAATGTGATAAGTGTCAGCGCTTTACACCCGTAGTCAAAATGATCCCTGGAGAACTCAAAACCGTAGCAAGTCCTTGGTCGTTTACGAAGTGGGCTCTATACATTGTTGGATCACTCTCCACAGCACCTGCTCAAAAGCGCTTTTTGTTGGTCGCAACAAATTACTTCATCAAATGGATTGAGGCTGAAGCCATCGCCAAAATTCGTGAAGATGAAGTAAAATGGTTCATATGGAAGAACATAATATGCCGATACGGAAATCCTTAGGTCCTTATATCTGATAACGAACTTCAGTTCACTAAAAACATGGTAAAGACATTTCACAAGGACTTGAAAATCATCAATTGATTCTCTACACCATAGAAACAGACAAGTTGAAATATCAAACCGAATTATACTCAACAGTATGAAAAAACAACTAGAGTCGGCCAAGGGGAAATGGGTGGAAGAATTGCCAGCAGTACTATGAGCGTACAGAACAAGTCCAAAAGAGACAACGGGTGAAACACTGTTTGCTCTAGCATATGGAACAAAAGCGATGATTCCTGTTGAAATTAGGAGCACCACTAAAATTAGAAGATGAGATCTTACTTCTAGAAGAAGGTATGGGAAAAAAATTTCAGAAGTGAGACCTAGTCCTAAAAATGATATTCCAAACAAAGGGAAAACTGGGGCCAACATGGGAATGGCCATATATCATCAGTGAGATAGGGGGAAGCGGCTACTACCATTTGAAAATAGAAGAAGGAACAAATCTACCAAAACCTTAGAATGCAGCTCACCTAAAGAAATACTTTGTTTAAAAATTGTAACATTCATTATAATGAACATTTTTCCCGTGGTTTTTTTCATGTAAAAATCCCGATAACGACTCTCTCCTTCACTCTAAGAACTATAACAGAAATAAGGGCGTAAAGTATTTGGAGGGACAATTCAAAAATCTTACTCTCAGAAGGAAATAAGGGCATAAAGTCCTTGGGGGTAGTTCATAAGTCCTACTCTCACAAGAAAATAAGGGCATAAAGTCTTTGGGAGGGGTAACTCATAAGTCCTACTCCTAGAAGGAACTAAGGCACAAAGTCCTTGGGAGGGGCATTTCATAAGTCATACTCTAAAAAAAATCTTCTAAAGAAAGGCGAAAAAAGGAGAATGAATGTCTTCGAAACGACAAATAAAATGAGGAAACAAAAATCTGTGAAAACGGGTGGCTCGACCAAATGGGAACGAGCCCGCCCTATTGTATTATAAATCAACCAAAGCAAATCCTATTCTTCGAGCCAACTTAAAAATATGAGCGGGTCTGGGTAAACTAGTAACTACAAAGATGAGAAATTTCTTGCTGAAGTGAAAATGTTTCGCTAAATTTTTGCTAGGTGTTTGAGAAAAGGACAGAAGGAAGCAGAAGCAAAAAATCATTTGAGTAAAGGAAAACTAATAAAATAGTGAAACGAGAAAGATCTTCTCATTGACTTTGGAAAAATACAAGAAGATCTGGCAAAAAGTAAAAGTACATGAAAAAATAAAATGCAAGGAAATTAAACTAAGACTCCTTTTCGGGAGTAGCTTCCGCATGAGAGTCAGAAGGAGGAACGAGAATGTCCGGTCCAGGTTTAACAGGGTCATCGGGAAGGTCAATAAGGGGCATGTAAGGAGTTCAGATTCTCGTTCCTGTGCAGATTCTCGTACCATGACACAATAGGCCGTACCCTCAACCTGCCGTAAGTTTAGATTCTCATTCACCGACCTTAGCTAAACTGCCTCTGTAGATGACAATTTCTCCTCTTCCTCGGCCAGTTTCCCTTTGACAACGGATAAGTTTCTCCCTGTTAATCTCAACAGCCTTCTCTAATACTTTTAGATATTCCTCCAACCTCGCCTGCTCAGCTGCAGCGACATCCAGTTCCTCATCAAGATGGGCGACAACCCCTTGAAGCTCCATCTCAACCTTCCTCAGATGGTCCCGTTCTGCGAGGACAGCGCCATGAGACTTGTTGATCTCCAGCATCTTCTTCCTAAAGCCTACCAACTCGAGCTCCATTGAGTAAATGTCCTCCCAGATCCCGTTGTGATAAGTCATAGCCAACAAAAATCCCCCGAGTGTTAGTAAACGAAAAAAGTTACTTGTATCAGGTTGTCGCTAAGGCTGATGACCTTGTTGTTAACATACATCTAGAAGATGGCAGATGTGTCCACGTTCGACATGATACCTTTATGATGATGTGTGAAAGAGGAGGAAAAAAGGGAGATTCAATCCTAAAGTTATATACGTGGGGGCTAGGGTGATTTTGTATGAGGGATGGCAAGTGAAAGACTTGGGTATTCCATCTGGGAAGCCGCAAATGAAATCTGGAGGAATACATCTTTATGATGATCCATAAACTGTTTAAACTCATTCTGGTTCCTAACTAAGGGTAGGGTGACCTTAAAACTCCCACCCCGTCATGACTGATGAAGAAAACTGAGAAAGAGAAAGTAACAGAATGGGAGCAAAAATGGAAGAAGAAGAGGATTCATAAGGGGCAGAGCAAATGTGAAGGAAATAATGATGAAGACGAAGACCTTATGTAGGCTATGGACGTGAAAAATGAATGCATTGAAATTTACGGATCTGAAAAAAAGAAGTAAAATGCGATTAATTTCTAAAAAGGTGTGAACTGCAACTTGCATATAGAACAGAGTGCTTAAAATGATAGCGCTAGCCGTCATCCGCAATGGGCAAATGACAAGACAATAGCTGGAAAGAGGAGGAAGCGCGTCTTGAAAACTCATACTAACCGAGAACATGAAGGTGAAATGACGCAGGCAATAACTCAGAGCGTGAACTGAAAACCCACGTTTGGCTCCAAGAACTGAGAACGGGAAGGTGGAATGACGCAGATGAATGACAAAGTACCATTTGTGATATATGCATCAGTAACAATGGGAAATGAGGAAATGATCGTATACATTTATATTAATTAATAATGTACGTTTCTGCCCGCTATTAATGTTTGCAGGACCAATAAAGTAGTGAAAAGTTGAAAAACGTCAAAGTTGCCAACTCCCTACCAAGACATGCGTGAAGTGCACTCAATACGACTCAACGAATTGAAATTCATTGATGTAATGGTGGACAAATGAACAGGTAGAAAATCTCTGTTGTGCCACATGGACGGAAAGGATCGATCAAGAGGGAGGGGGAGATCTCCACAGCACGAAAATGAGGAGAATGAGATTTGAATCACAAGATAAGATCACGTGCATACGGCTGAATTGACAGCTGAAAGACAGAGGGATGAGACAACTAAAGGGAATAGATGAAATGAAGGGACCCGCGTCTGACAAGAAATCTGATAAGCAAAAGAAAACCCCTTGAAAGCATAGGAGTGAGGGTGATCATTCCCCTCATTTTATTATTTTATTGTTAAGTTATTATTTCGTCTACACCTTAAGGCCTATATAAGGGGTTCGCCTAATGAATGAGAGGATCCAATTTTTCAATACAACAAAAAGTAACACTCAGAGCATTTACTACACTCCATCTCTCACTCTCTATTGGCCCAATAAAAAATCATTTACAGTGCTAACACTCGATAATGTGCTAAAGTTTCTCACCGCACCTATGTAGAAGTCAAAGTTCATAGGTGACCGAACAAATGTCAAAGAGATAAAGTAAGTAGTGAGATTTAAACATTTGACCTAAAATTTAACTTCTCGGGATATGAGCATACCTTTGAGAGCAAAAAGTTTGGTTATAACCCTTTATGAACATTTTAGTGAACATACTTACACATCGATGCTAGATTTGAACCCACCCAAACATCAGGTATGATTCATCTACTACTCATAGTTTGTCTTTTAAACTAATCATGTTATGTCAATTCAATTTAAATGCATAATATACGATGGTTGTAGGATTCAATCTTTCATAATATGATAATTCTCATACTTAAGGATTCCTAATCGAACGAAGACAAGCGACATAGAAAGGAAAAGAGTTTGATTAATAACTTGTCTTTTTCTATTATAACCACCCATTCTAACACAATGGTAAGGTCTGTGTGAACATGATTCCTAACTGCAAGACTCTATACAATGTAGTAGCTGAAAAATACATTTGCTTTAGAAAAATAAAGTTGTACACCTGCGAAACCGCTCTAAATATATAAGGGATCAAACTACACTTCTAACTATTTATACAATGTTCATGGGAGGGACAGACAAAACAAACTGAAAAATGAGGAGAAAAGAAAAAGGAAAAATTATATGATAACGACTTAGTATCAAACTAGAAGGTGATCTTGAACAGGGAAAAACCCGCCTAAGACACATGTACAAAAGGAAGTCGTGTAGACTATCGATGTGGCAAAACGGAAGAGCAAGCGAGAAAACTAAATAGGAAGAAGGAAGCCACGAAGGCCATCGATCTGACATAGCATGAGCATTAAAAGTAAGGAAAGAAGACCCATTTAAGGGTGATTTAATCATTACAACCGAATTCCCCTAAAATCTGGGGGAATATTTTGGCAATTTGTCAATTATGCTTGTAAATCCCCCAAATCAAGTTGCAATCTCTTAATTATGGTTGAATTCACCTAGAATACAGTGAATATTCCATTCTTAGAAGAATATTCTCGTTTTAAGAGATGTAACAAGATCATATGAGTAGCCTATAAATAAAGACTAATTGTAAATCAAAGGCAACCGATACAACCTACGATCAAACCACTTTTCTTTGAGCTCTATCTCTCTCTCATTTTAATTTACTTTTTGAGTGTCAGGAAAAAATCATTCAAATTTTGGTGCTTTCACTGAGAGCGAGTAGAAACCTCAGAGAATCCCTCCAAAAAACTAAACAATGCATCGAACTAGATCAAACAATACCCTCAATGAAGGAAACGAGAACGAGGATGAGCAAACTAATCAACCCTCTTCCCCCGCTGAGATGCTTCAGGCTATCTTGAACCGAATGCAGAAGATGGAGCAGCAGAACGCCGAAACACTGCACAACGCACGACAAACGATGCAAAGGCTTATAATTATGTGAATGAGCCAATTCTAATTTTACTTTTTCAGATACTTGTTTCATGGCTTTAATTTGAGCTGCAGATCCTACTCTAGAGATGGAGATACCCTCATTAATAACAGGTTTTATTCCACCATTGAATAGATTGGTGGATAAAAATATTTGTCCATCGGTAATAGAAATTACATTATGAACCTTTTTTGTTCGGTCATAAGTTGGTCCAAAGGACGAGATCTCACATATACGCGCGCCAAAGTCAGTCAACACACTAACCGTGAGGAACAGTAAAATTGTCAGGAAGGAGGCAGACGCGAAGCTAGACGAGAAGATAAAGAAAACAGTAGGAATGTGCAGAATGAAGATGTGGAGGTACAATCCCAAAACCATGAAAAAGAGTTAGCGGGAGAAGTTAATCTGCCAAAAGTTATGATAGAAGCAACGATGGAAGAGATGATGAAGAGAAAAGTGATAGAGCTGAGGAATCTGGGGAGTGCGGGAAAGGTATACCTTAAGTCACTCACTAGAACCCCATTGAGCCGGGAGGTTCTAGCCGCCCCAATACCAAAAAAAGTGTTTCTCATTTTTGGGCATAGATTGTAAGAAGGTATTCTGAATCTTCCATCACCACACGATACGTAGATTTTTGCTCTAAAAATACAGTAGCATGATAGTAAAATTAGTTATTGATTGAGCAGGGAGGGAATGATACCATTTAAGTGCAGTTCCATCCAGGCTTATGGGAAATATCCTGCACATCAAAGCATCCTCATGTTGGTATAGCACCATAACTTTACACCCAAAGGTTTAAAGAGGAGAAGTCTAAGGTGGAAAGATGTGATGAAAAAGTGGCCAGGTTGGCCTTTAGACGGGAGCTGGACCCAAAATCCGCCCTCTTTGAGGATTGATCAAAAGTTAAATCTTTAACCATGGTGGAAACCTTTTAGCGGGCACAAGCTTACATCACGTTGGGAGAAGAAAAGAAGAGTTTTTTAAAACAGACAAGACGACAGAATGATGAGCCTAAGAAAGAAGAACGGAGACAAGGGCCGACAGAAGCAGAACTAGAGGACAGAAAAAGACAGTGAGCAGGGAGATAGTAAATAGGATAAAACTGACAACTAGAAAAGATATGCTGATGACATCCACCCTAAGGATAAGATTTACACACCATTGACTGTATCGATAAACCAAGTCTTAGAAGTGATAAAGGACAAGCCTTTGTTGAAAAAGCCGACCCTGCTTACAAAGGAGTCGTACTCCAAGGATAAGGACAAGTATTGCTCATTCCACAAGAGTAGTGGAAATCATACAAAAGATTGTTATCAGCTCAAAGACTACGTAGAAAAGCTGGTAAAAGAAGGATACGTCAACCAGTTTGTGAAAAAAGAGGAGCCAAAATGCGAAGATGAAAATGAATTCTGGAATGGAGAAAAATGAGGACACATCATCTCCCTACAATGTTGTTATGGGAAGAACCTGGCTACACAAGATGAAAGCCGTACCATCCACCTATTACCAAGTACTGAAGTACCCATCTTCTAATGGGATCAATACCATAAGAGGATCCAGCTGCTGCCCATATTTACGCCATAACCGCTCTAGAGTCAACAAGAAAAAAGAAAATGGAAAAGAAGAAAAAGGAGCTGGTGGTTACTAATGAACAATAGCAATCATAGGAGCACGCCCATGTGGGCTTAAGGTATGAAGTAGGAGAAGAAACTGAACCCATCTGCTTATATGAAAAAACGCAGAAGACAACTAGCATTGGGGCCTACCTCGAGCAAGTAGAAAAATAGCGACTGATAGATTTCCTGCGGAAAAATAAAGAAATTTTTGCAACCACAACCTAAGAAATATCAGATATACCAGAAAATATAATATGTCATAAGTTGAATATTAACCCTATTGTCAGGCCATTGAAGCAACGAAAGAGGAGTTTCACGCCAGAAATGAATATGGCCATTAAAGAAGAAGTTGACAATTGTTAAAAGCAGGTTTCATCAAGGGGGGTAGATTATCCAGAATGACTTGCAAACGTTGTCATGGTAAAAAACAAAAAATGGGAAATGGAGAATCTACGTAGACTTCATAGACCTGAATAGAGCCTGCCCCAAAGACGAATATCTGCTGCCAAGAATAGATCAAATGGCAGATGCTAACTCGAGACATAAACTTTTAAGCTTCATGGATGCCTTCTCGGGATACAACCAGGTTAAAATGTTCCAACCTGATCAAGAAAAGACATCTTTCATAATTGAACATGGTACTTTCTATTATAAAGTAATGCCTTTCGGATCGAGAAATGCAGGTGCTACCTACTAGAGGTTGGTAAACAAAATCTTCTAAGAGTAGATCGGGAAAAACATGGAGCTGAATCCAGAGAAATGCACTTTTAGAGTGGCGGTCGGGAAATTCTTGGGTCACTTGATCACACAATGGGGAATTGAAGTCAACCTGGATCAAGTAAAATCCATAATGGAAATGAAATCCCTACGAAACTAGAAGGAAATACAAGGCTTAACAGCAAGATTGGTGGAATTAAACATATTCCTTTCAAGATCAACCGACAACTGTAAACCTTTCTTTGCAAAACTAAAAAAGAACTTTGTTGACGAGTGGGATGATGAGTGTGAAGAAGCTCTCAATAAGATTAATGGGTATTTTATAACTCCACCATTATTGTCAAAACCTAAACCAGGAGAACCCTTGTACTTATATGTAGTCATGTCACAAACAGCCGTTAGCGTCGTTCTTATCAGAGAAGAGGAAAGAAAGAAGAAACCGGTGTAGTTTGTCAGTAAAAGCTTGGTGGTGGTTGAAACCCGTTACAAGAGAATAGAAAAGTTGAGACCCTACTTTCAAGTGCACAACATAAATGTGCTGACAGAGTCACCAATCTTCTGCACTCACAAGAGGTCAGCGGAAGAATGAAAAAGTGGGAAATTGAGTTAAGCCAATACGAAATCCATTATGAACCAAGGACATCAATTAAAGGGTAAAACCTGGCTGACTCTATAGCAGACTTCACTGTCGACGATGGGGAAGAAACTAAAAATGGGTCACAAACAGTTAGAAAATGGGACATGGGAACTGTACATTAATGGAGCCTCAAACAACAAGGAAGTTGGAGCGGGAGTGGTAGTGAGGACCCCGCTTGGAAAAACACTAGAGCACTCCATTTAGTTTGGATCCAACACCTAGAATAACGAAGCAGATATGAAGCTTTGATAGCAGAAATCTCTTTATTGTAGGAGTTGGAGGTAATTGAAGTAAAAATATTTTATGATTCAATGCTAGTTGTGAAATAGGTCACGAGAAAGTTCATGGAAAATGATGAAAGGATGATCAATTATTTACAACGAGAAAAAAATATTACTGAATCAACGTAGGAATTACGAGATCCACCAAGTCTCAAGAGAAAAATGAGCACGTGGATGCATTGGCTAATCTAAGATATTCCCCACAACTCTCGCGAAAACAAAATGTGCTGGTTGAATTCCTTGAAAAACCAAGTATCATAGCGAAAAAGGTGACAGAAGTAAAAATTGAGGAAGAGCCCAATTAGCAAGACAATGTAATCTACTACCTGAAGGAAGGGATCTTGCCACATGAAAAAATTTGTGCAAAGAAAATCCAGCAGCAGAGTGCCATGTACTGCATGATTAATGTTTCATTATACAAGTGATCTTTTCTGGTTCGTATCTAAACTGCCTATGGGAAAAGGAAGCACAGTATGTGTTGCTAGAAATTCACAAAGGAGTGTGCGAGAACCATACTGATGGCAGATTCTTATCCCACAAGGTACTAAACGAAGGATATTACTAGCCGAAAATACATCAAAATGCCAAACAGTACACAGGGAAATGCGACACGTGTCAACGATTTATACCCATGGTAAAATTGGCCCCGGGAGAACTCAACATTGTGGTAAGCCCTTGGCCATTCATGCAGTGGGCTCTGGACATCGTTGGACCACTCCCTATGGAACCCACTCAGAAACGTTTCCTATTGGTTGTCACAGACTACTTCACCAAAAGGATTGAAGAAGATGCCTTTGCTAGGATTCGTGAGGAAGAAGTAAGAAGATTCCTGTGGAAAAACATAGTGTGCAGGTATGGAATTCCTCGAGTCTTAGCTTCTGACAACGGACTTCAATTCACTAGTAGAATGGTGAAGACCTTGTGCGAAGACCTAAAAGTTACCAACCAGTTCTCTACACCTTATTATCCACAAGGAAACGAATAAGCCAAGAGGTCAAACCAAATTACACTTGATAATATGAAGAAGTGCCTCGAATCAGTAAAAGGAAAATGAGTTAAAGAATTACCAGCAGTAGTGTGAGAATATAGGACAACTCCTAGAGAGGCAACGGGCGAGACACCATTGGCTCTAGCCTACAGAACGTAAGTAGTGATACCTGTAAAATTTGGGAATCTCACTCTGAGGCCAGAACTGGTTAAACAGCAAAGTGAAGAACTCAATAAAGAAATTCTCGACTTATTAGAAGAAATGAGAGAGGCACCACTCGTGCGAATGACTAATTACAATCAGAAAAAGAAAAGCCTACTTCCGGAGAAGAATTATAAAACTGGAATTCCAGATTGGAGATCTAGTTCTGAAAAATATCTTTCAAGCGGAAGGGAAATCCGGTCCATCCTGGGAAGGTCCATACATTGTCAAAGAGGTAGGTGACAACAGATAGTATCATCTCACAAGTGAATAAGGAATAGAATTGACGAAGTCGTGGAACACCAGTTATCTTAAGAAATAATTTGTTTAACTTATTAAATTTTGTTGCAATGAATAATTTTTCCACGTAAAAAACTTGTGTAAACTCTTTCCCTTATATCTTAAAATTAAATCTGGAAGTAAAAAGGTCAGCGGCCTGAAGCCTAAGCTCTTCAGAATAGGAAAAATCTTGTATCTAAAGTGTGAAAATAAAAAAGGTCGGCGACCTAGAAGCCTAAGCCCTTGAGAGCGGGAAAAAATTTATATCTACAATGTTGAAAAATGAGTATGAGAAAATGACAACGACCCAAAAGTCTCAGTCTCTTTGAGCGGGAAAACCCTCTCTCTAAATTGTGAAACCTAAAGGTCGACAGTTTAAATGACTAAAGCCTTGAGAGTGGGGACGCCTTCTCTCTAAAAAGAAATAATAAAAAAGGTCGACCACCTAGAAGCCAAAAGCCCTTGGGAGCGGGAAATCCTTCTCTCTAAAATGTGGAAAATAAATAAAGGAAGCAAATGAGAAAAAAATAAACAATGAAACAAAGTGCAAGGAACAAAGAAAGGAAAACGGCAAAGTGGGAAGTCCAAAAGAAGCGGAAGCGGGACAAGAAGTCACATCCGTCCTAAAAAGGAAATCCAAATACAACGCCTCTAGAAGCGATAAAGAGAAAAGTTGGAAAATAAAAGCACTGTAAGCGGAAAATCTTCTAAGAATTGTTGAGTTTTTACTAAATTATTGCTTAAGTGTTTAAAGGAGGAAAGTCTTAAGCCTTAAATCGTTTGTTGAGGAAAAGAACTAAAGTATTAAACTACTTGTTGGTTTTCTTTGCCAATCGCTAGAGAAGTTAGTAAAAGAAAGGACAAAGGATGTTAGGCGAAAGAAAACATTTAAAGATCAGGGAAAAATTACAAGGAAAAGAAAATGCAAGTACATAAAATGAAAATTAGAGGGAAATTTCAAAAGTTCAGACTTCATCAACGTGGATGACTTCAACAATGGGCACGTAGGAGTCAGCAACGACATCCTCACCAGTAGGAACACCCTCGAGAGAAGCGGCCATTTCGGCATCCGCAGCATCCCCGAGAGAGACCTGGGGATGGTTGTTCTCCTTCCCATCCTTGTATCCAGCAAGATAAACTTTCTTCTCAGCCTTGTGAAACAAGGCTTCGAAGACATCTTCAGTATCTCTCTCTCCTCTTAGCTTCATCCCGAGCTAGCTCTGCGACAGCCAACTTCTCCTAAAAAATCTTCAAGTTTTCGTAGGAAAAAGTCTGGCACCTCTCGGATTCCTCAAGAGATTCCTATGCAACCTTCATAGAATCCTCCAACTTGGAAACTTCAGCTGCTACTCTGTAGGGAAACTCATCCACTGTGCCCTGAAGTTTAGCCTCCCTCTTCATCAACTGCTCGGTCCCTGCCTGGTGACACTCGAGAACGACATGGGCGGCTTGAACTTCATTTTTTCCACTGAGCCATACTCTGCTCATTAACAATGAAGTATTCTTGAAGGCTGTTGTGGAAAATGATGGCCTACAAAACACAAAAAAAAAAAGATAAGATGTTGATAAAGAGAAATAAAGTAAAAGAAATAAAAGGAAACAGATGAGTAAAATACCTTCATTAAACCATTGCTGAAGAGTAGATATGGTTCCTAACCATCATGTTGCGGGTAGTGGCCATGTCCGCATCAGATTAGATGCCACAAAGCATGATGTGTGCTAAACGAAGGCCATTCAGGAAGTTGACAGAAGAAGGAATGGAGGCGACGCTGTGGAAACGTCTTCACCTCCACACTAAAGGGTCTTCACCCCCTCATTGAGATTCGAAAGAGTGAGCAGGCTGTGGGAAAGGGAGATGAGAGGTTGGACGCTATTGAGAACATTCCTTGGGGACCAATGAGTAGGAGGAATGACCAGAGAATGATCTATTGGAGCAACGAGAACAACAACAGGAGTGGGAGGATGACTCAAAGTTGCTCGAGAGGAGTTTGGGGCTCCATGCCTTGGGCAAACATTTCTTTCTTCCGTAATATCCCCCAACAATTGTGTTGTGTAAACACCTTGACGTAACTACACTTACAGTGAAATTTTAAAGCAAACATTCATGTTCTACGTCCTCCCATTCAGACCCAGAGAAGATAGAAATACTTGAAATGGAAACAGCAAAAATGGAATGAAAGTAGGAAACGAGAATACTTCTCGAGAGTTCAGGAGAAGACGGTTGAGCTGACAAAGATGGTTGAGCTGGCGAAGACAATTGAGCTGGCGAAGATGGTTGATCAGACGAAAATGGTTGAGAAGAAACGGAAGTGGCTTGAGCAGTGTGAGGAACGAAAGCAACGTTGATTTCCCATCGTGGATCAAGAAGGTCATCCTAGTCCCGTCCGTGAACGTTGAAAACAACTATAATCTTCTCCCTTGGACTCCCTGGAAAGGAACGACGACCTATTCCTTTTGTTATCTGTGAAGGAGAAAAAGTCAAGGTTAGCTTCTAAAATAATAAAAATTAATATAAACAACAGAAAGTTAGAAATGAATTAAAAATGGCAACCAGGGCTCTAACGACTTACCGAAGACTCCCCATCTACGGGCGATTGTCCAGCGGCCATCACCTCCTTCATTTTCTCCGATTTGAATGATGTCCCATTCACAGCCTTTGTCCCCTTTTGGAATTCTGGATATCATTTTTCTCTTTTCAGAACCGGGATGAGGGGCAAGGTAATAGATGTCATTATGATACTTAGTGATATAGGAAGCATGAAGCTCGTCAACGCCTAAATCTAGGTCATATCTTCTATTTAGGGTCTCAAAACCTAATAGAATCCTATAAGAACTAAGAGTAAATTGAGATGGAACAAGCCCAACAGTTTGGAAGAACTCTTGAAAAAGGAGAAAAATGAAGCTTCAGTCATGAAGCTATGTCCATTGGACTAAAGGTAATTTGGAATGGAGATCTACATTCTAGGCTAGGATGACCACTCTATTTTAATCCACAAATGACATCGGGAGGAAATGCATCTCTGTGGGAAGCAGCGAAATGGTCAAGCTCAGCTTGGGCCCTAACTAAGGGAATGAGAGGTTTGAACCTATTACTACCCACCATGCTTAAATGACTTAAAGGAAAGTATACACAACAAAAATTGGCAGAAAAGAAGAAGACGAAGAAGAACTTACAGAAAAAGATGAAGGTAGGGAGGAAATGGGCAGAGAAAAGCCCTTAAATAGACTACAAATTTGAAAACAAAATGAAACGCACCTTGTAAATTTTGAAAATAGGAATTGAAAGAGACGTTTTTGTGAAGAGATGTGACTGACAAGACAGAATCGTTGCCTACACTAGCGAATGACATTGTGACAATTGGAAAAGAAAATGAAATAAAATGCACTCTACACGGAATAATTAAAAGCGGGAAGCTGAACATACTGGAAATGATAAGAAGCCGTTTCAGAGACAGAACGTCAGCGAAAGCAGGAAACGAAGCGACAACTCAAGTAAGGCACGTGTCTCTCTCTTCTATTTAATTAATATTATGTATTTGTTCTTGTAGGTTCCCGATGGATGACGTAAAAGAGAAAGTGATTGATCTGTCCCTCATAAAGTTTCTCATCATTACACATCAATAAATAAGACTTTATTGAATGTAGTTGGGGCAAATGATCATGGAAAAACTTGCCTAAGACATGTGTACAAAAGGATCAACCAAAGGAAGCCGCATAGATTGTTAAGTGGGAAGAAGGAAGCCAGGAAGGTCATCGACGTGGCAGAGCAGAAGCGTTAAAAGGAAGGAAAGAAAACCCATTTAAGTATGGTTTAACCGTTAAAGTCGAATTCCCCCAAAATCTGGGGGAATATTCTGATAATTTGTTAATTATGTTTGTAAACCCCAAAATCAAGTTGTAATCTCTTAATTATAGTTGAGTTCCTCTATAATACAGTAACTATTCCATTTTTAGGAGAAATTTTCTGTTTTAAGAGATGTAGCAAAATCATATGAGTAGCCTATAAATAAAGGCTAATTGTAAATCAAAGGCAAGCAATGCAATTTACGATCAAACTATTTTTCTTTGAGCTCTTTCTCCCTCATCTTAATTTACTTTTTGAGTGCGAGGAAAAAAATCCTTTACAGATCTATCATTGAATCGTTCTATATACGGGTCTTGATACCCGAGAAAAGCTAGTTGTCTCTTAATATTATGAGCTTTTGGCATAATGACTCCATTATACAACTTGTAGGTAAAAATGACCCATCAATTAAATAGTATGCAAAAATGGCAATTTTTAAGTTAAAAAATCTTAAGTCAGTTATGAACTTACTATTTCACCATTTCACTTTTATAAGCACAAAAAGTAATTCCTCATTTTTTTTCTTATGTTAGCTTATGATATTATATCACCTCTCTTAAATAATTTCTTTTATTTCTCAAGAAAATAAAATAAATAAAAATAATTTCCTTCAAAACACATTATATAAAATAAACTATATTTTTATTTTCTTCGTGGGTACTGTGTCGCCTACTCTCTCTCTCTCTCCCTCTCTCTTTCTCTCTCTATCCCTCATGCGAGATCCCCATCTCTGTTTATTTTTCTTTTTTTGAAAAAGGAAAAAATAGAATGGGACATCCCCACGCCCTTACTCGTTCAACTGCATCTATCTCATCAATAGGTAAACATTAATTTTACTTTTGATTAATAATTGTTTACCTACTATTATGTTACATTCTAATGTATCATATTTTTCATCATTCTCGTGTCTTTGTTGAACGCTGATCAAAAGATATACATCATCTTCAGTTTTACAGTCAATTATCTTTGTAGATGAGAGTAAAAAAAAATTACAATGTAAACTTTAACGATAAGTACATAAAATATTTACCTATTTCAAATTGCGAAAAATAACTTGTAAATTAAACCAAGAACATAAAAGAATTTAAAATGAATTCTGTAGATTTATTGTAGAATAGACAATTTTTTCGAAAGCAAGCTGAACAAGATTTAGTAGAATTTGAAAAAATACCATAAACAACCATAAGATAAAAAAACAAAAGTGGCGGGAAGTTACTCTTGATGATTACAAAATAAGTGGAGAATAAAAATAATTTCATAATTAATTTAAACTTCATAAACTTAAAAATGATCATTTTTGTATATATACATATGAATGATCATTTTTGCATAGTTAATAAAAAAAATACATCTACTACAATTACTACAACTTCCGTAACATGATCATGTCTTAAGGGCCATAGCTGAAGGGCCATAAGGAGCCATTGGCTTTAGGCCCACCTAGGATGAGCCTGCGTTCCATTGAAAACTAGTTGGCAAAAGTCGACTATCTTAGCTTAAGCAGCTAAAACTGAAGGTGTTTCGCGGAGTAGTTAAGCCCACCACCTTTGTTCGCGAGTCCCGATCTTCTCCTTCTTCTTCTTCTCCTTCTTCTTCATATTCTGTTCTCTCTGCTATCTGAGCTCTCTCTCTTCGTTGACCAACGTTGTTGTTCTCCTTCTGGCACCACAGTGCGAAACGTAGAAGAATTAAACCTCTGGGGATAGTTGCGGCAATCAATTGGGGAAAGTCTAGGTCAAGTAGAGTTTATCTCTCTTCCTTCCATAAAAGGGAAGTGTTATTGATTTGTCTACCTCCGCCATTGTGCTTAAGTTGCAAAAGGCGAAATACATGGCGGGTCGTAGAGATAAAGCTCAATCAGATCGTGGATCTAAGATTGCTGTCGCAATTTTGATCGGAGTTCTTCTCGGTTGTGTTTTCGCATTCTTCTTTCCGCACGGGTTATTCAGCTCCGTTCCGCCTATCCAAAACCGTCGACTCGGAAAATCCGATTTGCAGGTTCGGACACTGACCTCCTAATTTCTCAATGTTTGACTTCAAGTTTAATACTTTTGTCATTGGAAATTGGTTCTGTAATGCATATCATATGGTCTGCTTAATTTTTCTGAATCTATTGATTGGTACCGGCTCTGAGAAGTGTGGATTTAAGAGATGATACTGGTGAGTTTGATGGATGATATGTAACTGGAGTTGTCTATTTGTTGTCCAGAATTTTAGGCGTTAGTCCCATACATGTGGTGAAGTAGGCTTTTTCGCAATTTCTCTTGCTGGGGGATAGTCGAGACAATGATTTCTGGCGTACAAGCAATGCTTGCATCTTAAATATCATAGTTTGGAGTGAAATCTATCTTGCATCAGTATTTGATAGTGGAAATCTTTTTTATTTTTTGGATAGGAAATAAGAGTATTTAATGGTGGAACTGCTCACCCAAGTAAGATATAAGTAATTCCTGACAGGTAGTTGCTGTTGGAGTGATCTTAATGTCTGAGAGTTAGAACTTAGAAGAATCAACCTTGTCGTGTTTATTGCGTTTATGTACATGGTAGTGTTTTTACTTGACATTAGCAATTCTTAGCATAATATTCTACGACGTTAACGTGTCCTTGTATTTTCACTTTTCCTGTTTGTTAGATTAGTTCATCCACATGTGAATCTTCAGAGCGGATTAGGATGCTGAAGTCTGATATTGTATCACTATCAGAGAAAAATGTCCAGTTGGAAAAGCGTTTGAAGGATCTCACTACAAAGCTGCGGCTGGCTGATCAAGGAAAAGATAATGCCGAGAAGCAGTTCTTGGTCCTTGGAGAAAAGCATAAGGCCGGGCCTTTTGGCACTGTCAAGAGTCTAAGGACTAACCCTACCGTCATTCCTGACGAGTCTGTGAATCCCCGATTGGCAAAGCTCCTGGAGAGAGTTGCTTCACAGAGAGAGCTTATAGTTGCACTTGCCAATTCAAATGTGAAAAGTATGTTGGAGGTCTGGTTTACCAGCATTAAGAAAGTTGGTATAACAAATTATTTAGTTGTGGCATTAGATGAGGAGATAGAAGAATTCTGCAAAACCAATGATGTTCCAGTCTACAAGAGGGATCCAGATGATGGTATAGATACGGTTGGAAAAACAGGTGGTAATCATGCTGTCTCTGGATTAAAATTTCGTATATTGAGGGAGTTCTTGCAGCTTGGTTACAGTGTTCTTCTGTCAGATGTTGACATTGTATACTTGCAAAACCCTTTTGATTATCTTTACCGGGATTCAGACGTAGAGTCGATGACTGATGGTCACAATAATATGACTGCTTATGGATATAATGATGTATTTGATGAACCTGCCATGGGTTGGGCTCGATATGCTCATACAATGAGGATATGGGTTTATAATTCCGGTTTCTTTTACATAAGGCCTACACTTGCTTCAATCGAGCTTTTGGATCGTGTTGCTGGTCGACTTTCTCGAGAAAACGCGTGGGACCAAGCCGTTTTTAACGAGGAGCTATATTTCCCCTCACATCCTGGATATGATGGGCTTCATGCTGCTAAGAGAACTATGGACTTTTATCTCTTTATGAACAGTAAGGTCCTCTTCAAGACAGTTAGGAAAGATGCTAAACTAAAAAAGTTGAAGCCTGTTATTGTTCATGTGAACTACCACCCTGATAAATTACCAAGAATGAAAGCAGTTGTAGAGTTCTACGTTAATGGCAAGCAAGATGCGCTGGAGCCGTTCCCTGATGGTTCTGGTTAGTTAGCTGGCCCCACAGAAGATTTCATCTCAGCCATGGACTATATGTGCAGCCTTGGACGATCTACATTTAGTGGATACAAGTTGATTAACTAGATTTTACTCCCTTAGATTCTGCATCAAGTTTTGTAACTTCTGTTTAAGCTTTATTTGGAGCAACATCTGGTCAGACAGTCTTCATTGCAAATCATGTACTATTTTGCGTTTTATTAAGGTTCGTCTTCTTCCTTGATTCATAATTTCAGCACATGTACTGGTGTATTGCATATATGTCTCAGTTAAGCAAATAATTTACTTGTTTTGAATCTCTTCTAAATTGAAGTTATGGTTTCTGATTTGCATTGTCTTGGTGTATGGCTCAGTTCTTTGTTTTAATTCTAAATGGGTTCACTATTTTTTGAGAAAATTTCTCTAACCACCCGTGTACTTTGTTTAAATGTCACAGATACCTTTCTAGTTTAAAAAATGACACAAATCACCATTCATGTTTGGTATCATTGACAAAAACCCTAAACCGTCAAAATTTCAAACTTTTATCATTTAAATAATATGTAATATCAAAATTACTCAATTCTAAAATATTAAACTCAATTTATTTTATTATTCAAACAAGAATTCATTTAATCGAAAAACTCAAGTGATTAGAGAAATAGTTGGATAAGATTGGTTAGAGGGATAATCTTGTCTTTTAACACATAAATTAACATAATTTTAACTAATGTACTTAGTTATTATTTTTGAAACTATAAAAATGTTTTTGTCATTTAAGCAAAATAGAGAGAATATCATATAATTTTTCTATTTTTTCTTTTTTGAGCGCACAACTATGGGAGCCATGCTGAATCGAAGTGCTATAAAAGAAATGCAGTACAAGTGAAAATTCAAAATCTAAACAATGGCAGTGGCTTGGCTGGATGATCAAGCCAGGCACAGTATTTACATTGACACTCATTTGATGCTAAATGGGTCACTCACCAACCAAAAACGGAAAAGAAAGGTGAATTTTGATTATATGGTGGTGAGAAGAAAATCGATTTACAGTTGGCTGATAAGATCGTCTGTTTGGGCAGCTGGCTTGAAGACCCTTCTTGGAGGGAGGGAAAGGGACCCATTTTTGATTCCGCTGGAACAAGATCTTTGCGCGCAGTTAAACAATCAGACGAGCTATGAAAGGTGGAAACGCAAAGTTACTGAGTCGATTAAAAATGACGAAACTTGGAAGTGATTGCAACAGATTATTCCACCAACCAGACAATTTTGATGTTCTCTGTCGTATTCTGTAGACGCCCAAGTAAATAAACTGTAAATTTTGTGAAGCTGTCTACTGGTTGGTCTCTAGAAATGACAAGACAAGAAATATGAGAGAGAGAGACGAGGGAAGCACTTATCAAGGTAGGATGTCTACTGACTTATGGGACATGGATCCTAAGCAGAATGGGTTTCGTTGGGGGGTTTGGTTCTCCAGATCTTATTTACATGTTGGAGAGAAATATGCTATACAATCATCACACGCTAAACATGATTCACAGTCTAACTCGTTTGTGTGCTTCACGTGTGAGGAGAAATTATTAATTCTGAGGGTCATGATGTGGCTCTGAGATTGAGATTTTGAAGAAGTTAAGTTAGGTCATATCTTGGTGTTCATTTAGATCTAGACGAACTAGATTTGATCTTACTATTGGGTTTTATTTTTTTTGCATCATATTTGTATTTCTTTTACTTTTCTTTACTCGAGCTGGACATACTAGATGCAAGTGCCTTTCTACAGTTGCTCGACAACTATAGATAGTCACAATCTATTGTCGTGAACCCATCTTTAAATATATCTAGACTGTAGGTTGATATCTGAACAATTCATATCCATCTAAAAAGAAAATATAAAAAATAGGAGTTAAAAATAGAACTGAACAGAAACTTTCAGTTCGGCCACACATCGAATTGAATTAAATGAACTATGAATTTTATATAAATCAGTTCGATTCTATAGTTCGGAAGTATCATGAACAAATCAAGAAAAAAAATTAGAGCGTACAACATGTGATTGATAAATGATACTTTGACATTTTGGAGTGTTGGACACGTGGTTGACAACATCATATGATTTGTATTCATGAGTACTTCTATTGGTATATGATTATTAGCATTTTGTGAGTTAATATTTATGAGAGTTGTATTTGCAAATAATAACTACTTTATCCGCTGTTCTTATCAAAATGTAGTTGGGAATGAGGGAAGGTGAGTAAGCACAAGATGTTCATGAATTCATTTAAAAAAAGGGGACATAAGCAGCTGTGTCTATGTCATTAAGAGCTGTCTATTTTTGTTGTACTTAATAAGGTATGCTTTATTATGTTTACCTTTATCATTACACTATTACACTATAGAGCATCATAGAATTACATTATGTTTTCATAGTTATTTTTAATGAAATCTTCTCTGAGAATATTTAGGAGATTGTTTTGATAAGCAATACTAAAAACAGTAATTAATCTTTCATCATGCTTACTATTTCTTTCCAAATTTTGGGGGTGAAAAATGGAAATGGGTTGGGTTAGATTTGTTTGTCACATTTTATTTTTTTCATATGAAACAAGTATTTTGTGGGATAAAACATTGCTTGATAATATGTAAACAAAATCTCGTTATCAATATTTATACTAATAAATAATAATATTAGTCAGTCACTATCTTATCATAGTTATCATAGTTATAAATTTAAGAGACATTGAAACACTTATTATTTAAATCAATGAAATTTATAATATGAGTACGAGTATTAATCCAATATATGAATAATCTAGTACCGTCAAAATAAAAGATAATTAGTTCTTAATTGCTGGGGAAAAAGAATCAAAGAGAAGAAAATAGCGAAGAGAGTAGTAGATATGGGAATTCTTGGTTTAACGTTTCCTTTAGTTTGGATTCGAATTAGGCCATGTTCTTCTTTTTTACCCCTTTAAATCATCATCATTGGGCCACAAATCAACGAAGAAACTCCAAGATTCGACCAATGCACGTGCTTTAAAAGACAAAAAAATACCTGTAAACGAGGTAAATTACAAGACAACTCTTACTCTTCCCAAACCCCGCCTCTCTCACTCTCTCTCTCTCACTCTCTCTCTCTACCTGTAATTTATCTGCTTTCACGAACGCTTGTCTCTAGCAGTGAGATAATAGGAGAGAGACAAAGTTGGCATTTGCTTCCAATTTAAGCTTCTTACTCCATTTCATTCTTTGGCATTCCTCAGATTATCAGAAACAGTGGTGGTTTGTTCCTTGTGGTCACTGAACCATATTGGGCTTGATGGTGGGGTGATTCTCTTTTCGTCAGTTCTAATGCCTAGATTCAGATCTTCAATCCGTGAGTTCACTTCCCCCCTAAAAATGTGTTTTTTTTCTTCATTTCATAAATTAGACATATACTCTCATTGTTCTATTACTTGTTACTGATTCCTTTCTGAGTTACGCATTTTCTTTTGTTAAGTGAGAATTTAGGGGGAGATTGTAAGAATTTTGTAATGTGAGGTAGATTGTCTGTAGTTTTTGCCTTCCTTTTCTTGACAGCTGAAAAGAACAATGCCTTTTCTATTTGGGAGCTAAAATTAAATGCACTTCATCTGTTTGATACTTTGCTTCAAAGAACAGTTTTATATTGGCAAAGTTAATTTCATATCTATATATGTTGTCAATATATTCTCCCAAGATCTGAACTAAGTTTCAAAGGCATTCTCTTAGATTTCACTAAATTAGAAGTCATTAGGCTTTTTAGATAAGATGCTACTATTTTCAGCCATTTTTGGGTGTTTATGCTGGAAGGTGCAGTAGTAGACCTGATGTATTTTTCATGGATAGTGGTAGAAGAAGAAGGAAGTTCATGGAGCAGTTCTCTCTGGGACAGTTGGATAGTAAATTGTTTCTGGAATACGATGGTGAGGGTGAGAAAGCAAGTTAAGATTATTGTGTTTGGTATACCGTACACAAACAAAATATAGTCCAATGTTGAGATGTTATATATTTTTTTATTACTTTTTTAAAACATAGCTATATTTCGAAGAATATTAACGGATATCATATTAGGGAGAAACATCTATGAACAATGCCATAAGAACGTAATAAAGTTCAAATATGGAATTCCTCTAACAACTCTGTAGTCTTTAAATGATCAGACATAAAAAATGACAAATAAATCACTTTTATTAAAAATGTGTTAGTTTATGAATGAAAATACATTATTATTTTTATGACTAATCCGACCCAACTATTGTTTCTATCTTGAACTATTAATTGACCGAGTTGTTTCCGTTTAGATGAATCCGCGTTTGAATATTAATTTTTTTTATTTTTATGTTTTTCGAATAAGAAAAAATGAGAGGTAATTTTGATATTATATGTTATTTATATATCGTTAGTTTGAAATTTAACTGTTTTGAGTTTTTTTCACCAAAACTGAGTTTTTTTCACCAAAACCTAACGAATAAAAGATTGAGTCATTTCCTAAACTATAAATATATTTCTGTTACTCTTCAGTTCAACAACAGGTTGAGAAACTTTTCCTTAAAAAATGTGTTGTTTTGAATTGTTTTTTTTATCTCTGCCCTTAATTGTTAATTAATTATACTGTATCTGCCCCCATATGTGTAGGCTGGGTGTTCGTATAAGTCAAGTTTAGTGAAAAAAAATGAAACTTGGGTCGAAGAAAGGATGGAAATCCATTGTACCTCTACATTTGAAAGGCAAATCAGCTACCCCTTTCTGTACGTTTCGAAAAGCCAAGCCAGCTAGCTATGGTCCAGGCAAAACACCAGTTTATCTCAATGTTTATGACTTAACCCCCATGAATGGCTATGTCTATTGGGCAGGCTTCGGTATCTTTCACTCTGGTGTTGAAGGTAACAATGTTCTATTTCATCTTTCCTTTGCTTACAAAAGCATAACGCATATGCGGACAGATTCATAGACAAATAGATGAAAAAAAACCCAAAAATCTTTGTTCTCTTAGGTTGTGTTTGGATCTTAGAAAATAGTAGGGAAAGAAAAATGAGAAGAAACGTAAGTGCAATTAAAGATGAATGGAAAGGGATTATTAATATAGTAAACTTCATTCAAACAGGTATTTCCCTCTACATATTCTGAAGACTAAACAACGGAAATGTAATATTTTAATTTTTTGTCCTATTAGTTTTTAAGATCCAAACATAGTCTTAATAAAATGGAATATGGAGATAGTAGGCATAATAGTGATTTCTTGCAGCATGAACAAAGATGATGACTAAAATTGTGTTTGAGAGTGCTTTCTGAAAGATAATTTTCTGCCGTTAAGATGAACATGTGTTAGACCGCAGTCTAACGAAATATTTTTTTAGACCATGATTTAACAGACATCAAGTTTAACCGAAGATTTTGTTTTCAAGAATAGAGAACAGCCAAAAAAGAGTTTGCAAACAGTCCCTAAAAGGTTTAGCTTCTCTCACTTTGATTGTAACTATTAAGCTCTCTAACAATCAGACTCTGCAACACGCAGTCCATGGGGTAGAGTATGCATTTGGAGCACATGACTATCCAACCAGTGGCGTTTTCGAAGTTGAACCTCGGCAATGTCCAGGCTTCAAGTTCAGGAAGTCAATATTGATTGGGACCACATGCTTGGATCCAACTGAAGTTCGGGAGTTTATGGAGTGCCGATCTTCAAGTTACTATGGCGATACGTACCATCTGATTGTCAAGAACTGCAACCACTTCTGTAAGGACGTTTGTTACGAACTGACTGGAAAATCAATTCCTAAATGGGTAAATCGACTCGCAAAGATAGGTAATTTTCGTTATTCTTTGTTTTGCATATCAGTATAATGCAATATATAAACTCATCTGAAAACCAGACATTGATGGCTTCCTCATAATCTTATTGTAAAACTGTGTTGTAGGTTCGATATGTAATTGTATACTTCCAGAATCTCTAAAGATATCAGCTGTGCAACACGAACCCGATTACCAGCCAAGTGAGAGCGAGAAGACGAGGCTGAGGAGTGCCTTCAGCTGCTTGTCTTCAATCTCAATGCGACAGAAGCAGTTATCGACCTCTTCGTTGTTTCTACAGTCACCCTTGAAAGGCTGCCTACTGCCATGGGAATTGAGAAAGTCTAGGAATAATTTGTTGAAGGAAAGGTGATGGAGAGTGATCTGGTTTGGGATTCTTGAATTTACAGTCGCCCTGCGGTATTCAGAAGGCTGATGGACCCCCTTCTGTTTGCTTAGTTTCTTAAATCAATGGAGGGGTGATTGTGAAGAAAACCTAATCAGTCGTATCATTGTAGAGAGGCTATGTCTTCTTGCCTTATCCAGTGTATATGTATTTCTCCCAGCATTACTCATTGTCCTTGGTAGATTTATCTCATTGCTCTTATTACATACATCAATTCACCCTTGAAGACAGTTGACTCAGCTCAACATCAGTCTTCAACTGGTTTTAGAAGTACTTCTAATGAAGCATTCACGACAGTGGATTCATGAGAAACTAAAAGTCAAAATCCAAAATCTATACAAATTACATAACAACTGATCAAACTAAAGCTTTAAACAAGAAATCCAACTGCACATTAGAAAACTGTGTATGGTGGCCATGCTTTTGTAATTTACAGGAACTATAATGATAATTTCTGCATGTATGGGTAATGGGTAGCTCCCCTTGCTGGAATAGTGGATTCATGAGAAACTAAGAAACTCAACCAGGACTCGAGTAATTCGTGTACAAAATTTCAATAGTCTTTCTGATGCAAAACACCGGGCGGGAACTTAATACCTTTCAGAGCAGCATGATATATTCTCTTCTCAGTCAACCGAATATCTGTCAATATCAAATTGCCCTGATAGTGCAGTCACAATGGAAAAATAAATACAATCCGTACAAAGTAGCTGAAGTCCCAAACAAACAATATTTTCTTGCAGTCATATATGTTATCATTCTGCAATTTAACAAAGTGTCAATTTAACAGTAGTTTTTAGTACTCTTTCAAGCTTTCTGCTGACACGTGATACGAAGAATTACTGAGAATTTTCTTCAAAAGAAATTATCCTAACAAGAATAACTAAGACGAGTCATATAATATTGCAGCTTTACGTAGAATAACTAAGACAGTCATATAATATTGCAGCTTTACGTGACTAAAAAGAATAACTAAGACGAGTCATATAACAGTGACTCTGACCTTAGGTTGAAAGCATACCTCACTAGCCATTAGCCTTCTGACATTATTAGCATAAAGTTTTGGATCATCTTTTTCTTGCTGTGAAGGGTAATAAACAGGTAACCATGTCACCTCTATATAATTTACAAACTGACAGAGAAGAAGTATAACATGCCGCACCTATAAACAAATAAAATAGATGTACGTGTAAAAAATAGAGCCCAATTATTTTATTATCTACCAAGTTGGGAGAATGACAAAAGTTGAAACTGTGTTAGAAAAACTTACCCCTGATATCGAGTCCCAGGCGAGGCTGAATCTCTGGTATGGGTATTTTATAATCACTGGAATCACTGGAGCTCCTGACAGAAACGCTCCCGTTTTGAATGGGAGGAGGAAGTTTCCATTTGTAGTGGTGCCTTCTATAGGAAAATTTGAAGATATAAAGCAACAGTAATTATAAAAAGTACCTAAGACCTTGATCAATGCTCTGAGTCTCAAAGATTTGCATCTTTGTGACGATTTGCATCGACTGTTATTCTCTCGACCTACCTATTACGAGAAAACCCGCCTAAGCAGTAATGCTAGTACGGTTATATATAAGCAAACCCAAAATGCCGTGCCAAATAAGTAGAGTAACATATTCAATTCATTTACACTTTAAGCGCAAAGCGGGTCAACAAATTATAGATAACAACAACAATAAAGCTGAGAAATTTATCAGATAACAATTATTCAAGACAGAAACCTGGAAAAATCATCATCATAGGAGCAGAGGGGGTTTTAGTAGCTTCTCGGATTCTCTCACTAACAACTCCTGCAAGAATATCAGATTCAGAAGCAGGCAGCTACATGCTTATGTCGGCTGATGAAATATAATAACAGATTCAATATTATGTTTTATATTGATTTTGGCAATCTTTTTTTTTTTATGAGAAACAAATGTATTGATGTATAAAATGTACAGAAAGGTTCAGTGAATAAGAAGTCCAACCGAACTCCGAAAGGACAAAAATCACCCTATACAAGCAGCTGTCCATTCCATTAATAAAAAACAGGGAAATATTACGGCAATCTTCACATCTGGCTTAATTTCTAAAGTTAAACTAATCGAGATTGACATGAGATAACTCAAAATCTAGATTTCTACTTTTACTTTTAGAACAAACAAACAGAAAAGTGAAAAGGCGCTGATCCAGAGTTTTACAATAATTGAAAACGACATTCAATTTCTTAATTGTACACCCATTCTAACAAATAAAAATCAAGCTTTCAAGGCTTTCTCTATAATAAGTAGTACAGAGATATGAAAAGGGTACAAATTGATCAATGTTCACTAATTATTTAACATCGTTATTTTGCTGCTGATTTCAAAATCAGGATGCATGCTTGACAAAAGTATCATTTCTACTATCATCAAGCTATCAAATATGGATGTTTATTAAAGTTTTATCCATAATTCCTTAATATATTCCAAGAAACTTTGACAAGGCACCAACATGAATGGACAGGGAGCGACTGGTAAAAAAAGTTATTCAACTTAATTTAAAGATGCATCAACATTCAGAACAAAAGTACTGATGTACCTGCTACACCTTTGGAGTAAGATGCCTTTGACTCCCGCTGAACATAGACACAACCTAGGCACTTGCTGTCAAAACCACACCACAAAATGGATATAATACTCCAGAAAGTTCTGTTAAGTAATGTACTAGGAGTAGAGAGAAAGAGAGAGATTAGGAGAGAGAAGAATGAGAATTTTTTTTCTCTACTCTCCATTCTCTCTTTCTCTCTCTCCTCTCATGGTATTGTTAACAGTAACATAGAATGACCCAAATATTCTAGATGAGATTATTGTAAAGGTAAACTATGAGCAAAGGAAAACAAGCATGTAGCATTTGCTCAACATAAATTTGAGAAAGGTAGAAACTTTAAAAGGGTCCAAAGGTATGTTTAAAGAATTAAGAAATGGACCAACCTGACTAGACCAGCTATAGGAATTTCAGCCACCGATTTCTTCAGCAATAAAATCCAGGTTTAGGAATGACAGCATCAGTGGCAACACAAAAAGGTTTAAACAAATTGCAAGGTTACACAGAGTAACATACATACCTTTGCAACAAAGCTTGGAAAGGTAGAATACATTTGATACAAAATATCCAAATATGATACATGGTTAGATATTATAGCCCCAGGCCTATCAAGCTCTTGACACTCATCTTTGCTTTCCTTCTGTCAAAGTAAGTGAAAGTTATATGGCATTTGACATGAGACTAATTGCCCATTCAAATTTGACAAAAATCACATGGAGACCAACCAGGCAGTATCATTGCCAGTGATAAAACGTGATTAGTCTTAACAACTAGTGTTAAATGACCAGTAATCCTAAAGATTGGTATTAAGACGAAATTAAAGGAATTAGATAACTTCACCTCAGGGATTGACTTGTCATTTTCAGGCGGAACAAGATATGTCTCTTGAACCCAATAAAACCCTAGCAAAAACAGCATAACTCTTGAGAGAAATTTCCCAGTTTTTACAATCACAGACCTCCTCCAACCACCCATATGAGCATAACCCTCCTGACCAACCTCCTCTCTATTAGGAGACAAAAACTGGGTACAAACTCTGCAAATAAGGTAGTAGAACAAAGACAAACTTATCCCTAACATCAGTCTTACAGGCACGAGCGTCACCAAAGCCACAGCCAGTAGCACCTTCTCCGTCCACGGAAGCTCCCCTCGTCCCATTGTGCCATAGACATCTCGCCGCACAAAAGCAGCATATTTCTCCTCGAGATTCTCGTGGGAGATACAATTGGAGACAGGTTTGGAAATTTGGGGGTTTGGGGGATGAAGGCTGAAGTATTTGAGCTCAGACTCCATTGAGATAATTAAACACAAATGGAAGTAATTGTTATGGGTCTGTGTAATCAGTGTTTGGTATAGTGGAAAAGATATCCATTTCGATCAGGAATGTGATGAAGAGGAGGAAGAGAAGTCTCTGTTGATTTCTGCAATGCGTCATCTTCTTAGAGCGTATGTTCGTTCTTTGGTGTCGCGAAGAATCCTGAAAAGACGCACCTCGTAGTCGTACGTGCTGGAATCTGGACTGGAGTGGCGTTCTAGAGTGTTGCATCAACTTCCGTGTCTGGCTTTTGTCAAGGGTCTGACTTGTCAACTCAATTGGGTTTTCTTTTGTTAAAACTAAAGGACCATTTGAAAAGATTTTTTTTATTGAACTATACCCATAGAAAAAATATTTTATAGAAATATTTTATTGATCTAATTTTTACTTAATCTAATTTCTGGTCTATTTTGCATTTGAAATCAGTTTATGAAACTATTAAAATATACATTCACGTATGCCAAACGCCTATTTGAAAAAAAAATAATGATTATATCTTTTCGTGAAACATTTTCTACACAAAACACACCCCTCTATGTACCATTTTCATAATTTCTTCGTCTACTCGAACATTTCCTTCATTATTCTCTCTTAGGTTTATCATCTCTCTCTCTCTTGAAGTCGCAGCATCTCTCTCTCCACAGCAAGAAATCACAACAATATATGTTTTTTGGTTTTTGAGTTTTTTTTTTCTGAATTTTTTTTGGGTTTCTGAGTTTCTGTTTTTTGTGGGTTTATTGACAACACGTCCGTCGCATACCTAATCTTATAGTGTACATGATGACTTCACGTTCATCTTTACCCCATCATGCACACTATATGATAGGATACACGATGATCATGTAGCTTACACGATTGGTACACGGTCATCATGTACTCATCATGTAGTATACATGAAGACTACACGGTCATCGTGCAATACATCATATACACTACTCGATGCCTTCATGATCATCGTGTACCCATCATGTAGTCTACTTTAAATCTCTGAATTTTCCACAAGTTATGGCTTCATCAATGATGCAACCACGATATGTCCATGACGTTACTAGAATTCTTAAAGCAAGGGTACACGCAAAGTGCAATACCCACGTGATAGAGGTTATCACGAACAAGCTGACAATGACTCAACTATCTTTATTTAGGGAGACATGCTTTAGCCATCTCTTAGATCTCCCATCCATGAAGTATTTCAACCATTGTCTACCACCAGGTGTTGGCCAAGGAAGCCGAATATATGAACGACACTCCATATGAGGAGGAAACCTGGTTTCTTAGCAATGATGAACCACTGTACTTTTCCAAGAAAGAGTTCTCGCTGATGACTGGACTGAAGTTTGGTGATGTCCGAGATGAGAAGAAGACTTGTGGCCCCAACAAACTCTCTAATTTGTATTTTGCCAAAGCCCATGGAATAACCATGGCTGATTTGGAGGAGAAGTTCAAAAACAGTGAATATAAGTCAGATTCTGATGTTGTCAAGGTGGCTCTTATTTATTTACTAGAGCAATTTGTTGGGTAATGAGACTCAAACCTAAATTGAGAAGAAATGGATGGTTTTGGTCGACAACCTTGAAGTGTTCAACCAATGTCCGTGGGGGAGCTCTCTTTCTCCAGAACAATAAAATCACTATTATCTGTGAAAAATACACATGTTGTTTTGGTGATCTTAAATATCAAGGAAAAAAACATAGGAAATTCACAATATTGTTCATGCATATTCATTTAATGGAGTCCATTTACCTTCCAGATAAATTTTATTTAATTCTATATAATGATATTTTGATTAATTTATGCGTTGAATACTAAATTACTCTCTTTTGTTTAAATAGACATGGATATTTGAATCTATCCTCTTGGTGGGTAGTTTGTATGGTAACAGGTTTCGACCAAGGTACCAAGGATTCTCAAGTGGTGTCCGACCATATTGGTACCAGTTGAGAGTATGCAAAAATAAATTTTTTCGAAGGAAAATGTAAGTTGCGAATCATGTTGACAACTTAATTTATATTACTTGCACATATACTAATTTATATTATTGACATTTTTAGTTGACAGTTCTTTTCTTGATCCATACGAAGAAGGAAGAAGAAACTAGCTACTGGAGATCAGTAGCCGGAGAGAATGTATGTTCAAAATCATGTTGTACCCTTCTTCTTCTTGTACACGGATATTATGAAATCTACACGATGGTTACATTGACATCGTGTAATCATCGTGCATGCTACATGATGGTTATACTAACCTTATGAACCAATCACGTAGGCGACATGATGGTTACACGGCTACCAAGTACCCATCTTGTGGACTACATGATGGGTACACGAGATCAGTGTAACCATCGTGTAGAGTTCACGATGACTACACGAGGTCAGTGTAATCATCGTGTAGTCTACAAGATAGTTACACAGCCACCGTGTACCCATCGTGTATACTACACGATAGTTACACACATCGTGTAGCCTACATGATAGGTACACAGTCATCATGTACTCATCTTTTAACTTGTTTGTCTGATTTATATTACATATTTTTTCAGTCGATGCCTCATTTATCCTTACCATGGGTAGAAGAGGAAGATGATGAGAAGAATAAGAAGAAGAGGAAGAGGTTCGAGGAGGATGGCATTGAAAAGACAGAGGAGAAGAAGAAGAATGAGGATTGAGTGAGGAAATGTTTAATTGGAATGGAGCAAAAGATCACTTCAACGGACAAGAAGATTGTGTCCATACAATCAAATATTTCATTTGCAATTTCTCAAATCAAGATTTTAATGGAACATCTGGTAACATTAGGGATCAATGATTACTCGTTCTGTTCTTGATCTACCATGATGATGACTGTCGATGAGGAGGAGATGGAGACAGATATAGAATAAGAGGAAAAAGAAAACAAAAGGAGAGAAAAAAGAGGATGAAGATTTAGAAAAGATAGTGGAAGAAAAAGAAGAGAGATAAGAAAGTGAATAAGATAAAGAAAGAGAGAAAAAAAGGATGAAGAGTTAGAAAAGATGGTGAAAAAAAAGAAGAGAGAGAAGAGAAAGAATAAGAAGAAAATCGATGACAATAAGAGAAAGAAGAAGCATATAAAGGTAAGAAAGAAGAGGGAGATGAAAAGAAATAAGAAAAAAATGAAGAAAAAACAGAGAATGAGAAAGAAGAACAAGAAAAAGAAGGACAAGAAGATAAGAAAGAAGAGAAAAAGTTTGAAAAAATAGAGAATGAGAAAGAAGAAGTATGAAAAAAGAAGAAAAAAAAGGAGAAAAAAATAAGAATAAGAAGAAAGAAAGAAGAAAAAGAAGTGAGAAAGGAGAAAAAAAGGAAGAAAAACCTGATAAAGAAAAAAAATAAAAAAATAAAAGAAGAAGAAGCTAAAAAAGAAGAAGAATGAATAAAAAAGGAAGAAGCTATTGTTGCATCGATAATATCAGACTTAATGGATTCAGTTACGTCAACAGAGCAGTTCAACGATGGAGAAGAAGGAGAGCTCGTCTTCCTTAGTGATGGTAAGAGGAAAATAAAGAGATCTCTAGTCCTAGAGTCACCTACTTGGGTAACGGAACAAGATGAAAAGAAGAAGCAGTTAAGAAAAAATGTTAATGAAAAAGTCGTCGCCACAGCGAACTTCAAACATTTTCAATCATTCGATGATGTACTTCAGAGGATGAAACCCGTTTTAAAGCCTAATTTACCTCCCCAATGGCAAAGTAAGTTCTGTAATTTTCTCATACACTTCTTATTCTCATACACAAACATCTTGTATTCATTGTGTAGCCTACAAAATGATTACACTGACATCATGTAGACTGCACGATGGTTACATGGACATCGTGTAGTTTACACGCTTGATACACTAACATCGTGTATGTTACATGATGGTTACACGGTCATCGTATAAACTACACGATCTTTATATGATCATTGAGTACCAATAATATTACTCCTAATTTTGATATGTAAGTACTTTGTACAGGAACGAGAAAGTAGAAGTTGAATTATGCACCATTGACCTTATATAGTTAAAAAAACTAGTCTCCCTACCTTATCAATGAGTTGAGTCAGATGTAAACATTTATTTATAATCTTTTTTAATGTGGTATTTAAAATAAATATAAATATCTTATGTAATCTTTATTACATTACAGCATATCGATGCATACTTGAAACTCACGAGGAGGGATTTGCATGAGTACAACCCTCATATCAGAATTATTATTGGTGATTTGATTCTGGAAGTAAGTAAGATGTTTTATGTTTTTGAACTTCATGAAGTGTACACGAGGCCTTCATGGCAGCGTGTAGATTTCATGTAGTCTACACAAGGCCTTCATGGGCATCGTGTAGAACTCATGTAGTCTACATGAGGCGTTCATGGACATCGTGTAGACTCCATGATCTTTTTTTAGTGTAGACTCCATGATCATTTTTTTTATTGATTTAAAATATTTCGCGTGACATTACAGGGAAACATGTCGGGTCGAGTAAAAGAGTTCGAGCAAGATCCCGCCGGATGGAATATTAAGGTTGAGAATACGCTCCGGTACACAGTCCTTAACTTGTAGACGAAATTCGGAAGGGACTGGAAAGAGTCTGATAAGGTATATCTTGTAAAAAAGCTAGTAAACATACTATTTTTTTACTTATAAAAACCAATATTTATTCTTATCTATGAATTTCTATATGTTATATTTTCAATGAATGTGAGCAAAAGTCATTAGATTACGGTGGAACTTGATTTGAATAGTTAGTGTATTCGTATTTATAACTCTATGAATATGCCACATCAATGCTCCTTGTATCCTGGAATAATGAAACCTTATATGAAGATTGTCCCTCGTCATCTTTAAATGATGAACACTTATAAGAAAAGAAATGAGCTTCAAACCCAAAGATAAGTAAAAATATGAGATCATGCTGTGTACACAACAAGAGAATGAGTAAGTGAAATATACATATTTTTAAAGTCCACTATGCACTTAAAATTTTGTACATATTATTTAATTGTGTTTCATTTATTTTATAACTTTGATTGTGTGATATTCTCTCTTAAGTTTGTCGAAACCCTCACATATGAGAAAAATCTCTAAGAAATAACTCAACAGAAAATGCCCGAATATCGAAAATGAATTACAATTGAGTTATTTGCACGTGAAAAAGTAGTTCCAAAATAATTTTTTATTCTATAACTTGAAAATGTATTCTTTCCATGTGGACAAGTAGTACCAAAATAAATTTTTATTTTATAACTTGGAAATGTATTCTTTGCACGTGGACAAGTAGTACCAAACTAATATTTTATTCTATAACTTGGAAATGTATTCTTTATACTTACTATATGTTTATGTTCTAATTTTTGTTTGTAAGCTACACGATGACTTCACTGTCATCATGTAGGCTACATGACGACTTCACGATCATTGTGTAAACTTCATGATAGTATTAAATAAAAACCACAAGTCTCTTTCTATATTAATATTTAAAAAATTACAAAGGTCATTATTTATATTTTAAGTGGCTAGTAGGGGTGTTTACGGATTGGTTCGGTCAGTTTTTAAGTGAAAATTGAACTGAACCGGAATTGCGGTTCGACGACAAAACCGAATCGAACCAACCCAAACCGTGAGTTCCGGTTCGGTTTGGTTTGATATTATTAATTAAAAATAAGTTTTTGAATAATCTTTTAATGATATTATTGAAAAAACAAATATAAAATTATTTTGGTTCAGTTCGGTTTTATAAGAAATTGTATATAAAAAATTAAAAACTCATATAAATTTAAAGTTTTGGTTCGGTTCGAAAATCACCAAATTCTGAACCTAACCAATGTAAAGAACCGACCGAACCGACCATTTTGGTTCGGTTCACCCAGTTCAGTTCGGTTTTGAACACCCCTAGTGGCTTGGTCATGACGTTGAGAGAGAGGAATTGGATTTCTACACGTTTGTCGGTTTGTGGCCAATTTGCCCACAATGTGTGCACTTCCTTCTTACTGCTTCCTCACCTCTAGATGAAATTCTTTATGTCCTAGGTCTGCCACTTTGCCGCCTCGTTATAGGTGGCAGTATAACCTTTTCTTGAACCTCCTAGCTGATGACTGAATCTACTTAATCTTCGAGATGATGTATTGTTTCTGCATACGCAACGATTAAAGCCTCATTTTTATAGTACATCGAACACATATTGCATGCGTAAATATTGTGCTGCCGACATGCAGCCAACACATATTGCATGAGAATGTTGATAATTTTAAAAAAAATCAAGATTTTTAAAACCGATATTTGGGTTTTTCCCCTTTTCTCACTGGTGAAATTATTTTTATTCTCCTTTTGCTTGAAATACTCCAACAGCCCCCAAAACTATTTATTCTTCATTCAACTATTATGAGTGTTCAAAATTGTCATGAATCAACGAGAACAAAAATGACCGATTCAGTCAGTTATTTATGCGTTCGGTTCGGGAGAATGAGAGAACCGAAGTTTCAGTTCAGTTAAAAATTTTGATGATTTTCGAAATGAAGCATTAAATTTATATTATTTTTTTCGAACTGAATTGAAACCAAACTTTAATTTTATATTTTTTTAAAAAAAAACTTATTTTAATTAATAATATCCAACCAAATAATCAAAGGGAACCAAATTATTGACGTGAACACCCTACAACTAACACTCTCAATTCTTGCTATGTGTTCTATCTTAAGAATGGCGTCTTAGTTCTTGAGGCTTTGCAACTCACTTGGCTGTCACCGTACGAAGCTCGTCGTCACCTTTCTCTCTTCTCTCATCTAAATGTTTAGCGATCTCTCAGAATGTCTTTCTCTGAACATTCGTTGCCCTAGCCTTGAGCGCCTCACCTCGCGAAGCTCGTCTTGGCCTCATCATCCCACGAAGGTCCTCGTCGCCAAGAAGCTAGGCCGTCCAAGGTAGCTGTTAAATTTTTCTAGCTGAGTTTCATAAAATTTTCCTGTTTCAACTTTAAAGGTCTTCGAGCGCCTCACCCACTTCTTCTCTGCTACCGAAGCCTCCCCGTTAAGATTTGGTAATATGGGTCTTCAATTGGACCTTCCGATCAATGACCCAGAGAAAGGAACATTGAGACGGAATGGCTGGGAGGTTGTAATAGTTGGGTTTATGTTGCCGTTTTTGAAATTACTCATCGTTCCTTGTGAAGCCCGAGTTTTATTTGCAGAATTTATTCGTAAGATAATGTTATAGGAGAAAGGATTTGAGAAGATGTTGTCGGTGGTGGCTTTGAAAATGGGGTCTGAAAGAATTGAGTTTGTAGGGCTTGTTTGAAATATTAATGCCATAAAATTCTATGAAGAAATTGGCTAAAATGGGGCATGAAGATGCTCGTCTCACTGTGAGGTACTTGAAACTTACGAAAATTCTAATTAATGGGTTATTTTTTCTCTTTTGCTTTCTTCTTCATTTTTTCCTTTCTTATGAGATGGTTGATTAAAATAGAATACATGTGAACTGAGGTATATGTAATTAGCCTGTGTTAGCATTTGAACCAATGTTTCTAAGACTTCCTTTGAGTCTGATTTTTCATTAGTTTGCTCATTTGCAGTTCCTTTTGAATTATGGTACTAGACAACATTTTATACAAAAATATTGTTTTATCATTCACATGCTCAGATGCTCTCTTGATTAAAGTTTGCCTTATTTTTGTTGATGACTGAGAGTAAATATTTTGTATTTTTACTTTGGAATTGTTCAACAAGGTTCATGCCATGCCAGATTATAATGTTAAACTCCTTCAAACTTCAATATTATGTTGTGGAAAGTTTGGTTGCTTATATTTGAATTTCCAGCTTTGGACATTTTGAAGTGTAAAATTTCAAATGCTTGCGGTCAAGTATTTTGTGCAGTTGTTTAAATATGTGAGCCAATCCAACAATGATTATGCTTTCCTAGGCTTGTGAGTTTTTGCTTTGTCATTCGGGTAAGGATTTATCTGATAAATGCTGTTATATTACTGCTTTCTTGTCTGATAAATGATGCTGGCTGTCCATATTTAAGGACTGGATATTATAAAGATTAATGTTTTCTTATATGATAAATGATGTTGGATGTCTATATTTGAATGTATTTCATGAGGTTCTTTCTCATCCGACATGTCTGATTGTGAAATATTCACTCTTAAGTTTATTGAGTTTCATTGGAGAGGACTCGACTTATCGTTGTAAACCCAGATAAGAAAGTAGTTTTATTGCCGGAAGATTGCTATAGACTCGTTCATTCGTTAAAAAAAGATTGCTAGTGAAAGTGTATTCAGAATGATTGTAAAATATGGATATTTAATTTAGAATTTGGAGTAGTACTTTTGTGTACAATAGACAATTTCTCATTTGAAATGGTACTTATTGTGTAGAATTGACAATATACAATATAACCTACTTAATGTAAAATACGTGCGTTAGGATTTACTTATTGTCTACATAGTTAAAATAAAGAAGGCAAAAATCTACTTCGACCTACCAAATAGATTTTACAATTTATTTGTTCAAAACAAGTAGTTTTTGCGATTCTGGACAATTTAAAATGAAGAAGTCAAAAATTTATTTGGTCAGACCAAGTAGATTTTATAATCTACATGCTCTGAGCAAATAGATTTTTTATTCTAGACAATTCAAAATGTAGAAGGTAAAATCTACTTGGTTAGACCCAGTAGATTTTATAATCTACTTGTTCTAAGTAAGTAGATTTTTCGATTCTGGACAATTCAAAAAATAGAAGGCAAAAACTATTTGGACATACCAAGTAGATTTTATAATCCACTTACTTTAAGTAAGTAGATATTTAGTTTCTGGACAATTCAAATTGAAGAATACATAATCTAATTGCTTTAAATTTATGATTGCGGACAATTTAAAATGTAGAAGGCACAATCTATTTGGTCAGATTAAATAGATTTTAAAATCTAATTGTTTTGAGCAGATAGATATGTCGATGTACTATAATTAACTTACATTTTAATGGTAAAGAAGGCAAAATCTGGTTGGCTGAACAAACTATTAACACGCACATTACTCTGCACTAGAGAAATGGTAAAGATGCTCAATTCCTTTTGAGTAAGCACGAGTTCTATTACGCTAATCTTGTCAGTTGTATTAATTCATCAACGATTTTAAAAACTTTAAGGCCCCATTTAGTACATAGGAACCGTTACACAATTTGTCCTAGGTTTTCCATATTTGAATTGAAGGGAATGTAATTTCCTATGACTTTTTTAGATAAAATTGCGTCGACATGGATTTTTCAGACTTAAATACCCTCAAAATGAGGGTTTTTAAAGCCCATATGAAGTGGTTGATTCCTAACCTTCCTCATCATGGAAATGATGGCAAAACAAATATTTTTATATTTTATGCTTCTAAATTATCATTAACAAAATAATTATGTAAAAAATATGAATCTATATTTTAAAGACTAAAAACTTAACATGATTTGTTTGACAGTCAGGATAGTACTGTATTAAATCTGTCGGACTATACTATATTGTGTTGGATTAAATAATATTGTTCAGTGTTTGGTGCTGTATTAGATAAAAATACTGTATTACTTGTACAACGTTTGGCACATCATAGTACTGAATTACTGTAAAATTGTTTGTCATAATTTGATTTATACAAGTCTGCTTTGGAACTCATTAACATGTTATTTAACATTTTCAATTATAAAATAAACATTCATTCAACCAATCAATAATAATAATTAAAATACTTTAAAAAAGATCTTTAAACGTCATCATTATTTTCATAATTTATAATAATATTCATACAAAAAATCATCACCAAGGCATCACAAAATAAGTTTTCATATTCACGACATAATGCCCTTCCACCAAGGCATCACAAAAGAATCATAACATATAACATATATACTCCCTATAATGTCTATCCACCAAGGCATCACAAAAAATCATCACATCAAAATAAGTATCCACAAAATATCATCATTTAACAAAATATCATACATCCACAAAATAAGTACGAAAGGAAGCCTAAATTCATCTCTGACGGAGTAGTTTTGCGACAAATGTTTGCTTGCCCTTATCTTTCAAAGATCTGAAAGCCAACACATTTTCTGATTTTGCTACAATAAGAGTAAAAGCATCAATCTCATCATCAACAGAAAGCCCGAAACTTTGTAACTCATCAGCAATGTCAATGTAATTTTTATCTTCACCTGTGATTCTACTGCTAATTGTTTCCATTCTCTCAAAGGACTTCTCAAACATTTTCTAAAAAACATTAGCAATCTGATTCAAGCCAGTATGAAAGTTACTCCCCGCTCTTGTTCTCTTTTTACCAATTAGTTGAGACTGAGCCTTGTTACTTTGTTGAGAACTTGAAGTTTGTGGTATTGAATAAGGAGAAATAGGCAAATCTTTACCTATGTCATGTATATTAGCTTCCTCGTACTCTCGGTCCATGTTCTTAACCATATCATTAGGAGTTTCAACACCAAGTCTTGTTGCACGATCTTTACCAAATATAGGAGCAAGCCTTTCATAGTACGAAAAAGGCTTGTCTCTCCATCCTTCTGCATCCTTGTTATGCTACAAGAATAAACTAATGTAAGTTAATATTATGACAACATATTCCTGACGTCAAACCAAATAAACATAACATTAGTTTCAACCTGCACATAATCTTGCCATACTTTATTACTCTCCACTTCCACACACTTTCTAACATCATTCCAACCAAAACCGCTCTTGGCCAACATGTTAATAACAATTTCATACATTTTTTTCCATTTTCTTCGCTTGGACTCAATTTGTGGATTAGCCTTTAGCCCAAAGTCAGGATACTTTTCATTCAAGCTTTTCTCCATAAACGTTAGAGTACCAGATTTAAAAGAACCGGTATCACAATGATGACCTCCTGCAACTACTTCATCAAGTAAGTCCAATAACGCCTCTTCCTCCATTTTGGTCCAAGAACGCGTACTGGTTCTTCGTGTAGTCTGCTCATTATTTTGATTGTTATCCTCATCCATTCCTAACAAAACATATCTCAATCAATAAAAGTATTGCAACTCAATCCAACAATAAAATGTTATTGCAACTCAATCCAACAATAAAAGGTTATTGCAACTCAATCCAACAATAAAAGTATAAGGTAACTCAATCCAACAATAAAAGTATATTGCAACTCAATCCAACAATAAAAGTATATTGCAACTCAATCCAACAATAAAAGTGTAAGGCAACTCGATCCAACAATAAAGTTTAAATCCTAAAAATGAAACAAGGGAAATTCTATCTTAAGGACTCAGTTCCTTCTCCTTTCATTGTACATCTGCATAGCTAAATTATTCCTCCATGCACTCCATTGATCAGACGAGTCTATTGTCCCCATAGTATCAATCTCCTCCCCATCTGCAGGACCACCATTTACTTCATCTAGCTCAATTTCTATTGGATCTATTGACATTTCTGTCCTAATCAGATTATGTAAAAGACAACAAGCGGTAATAATGCGACAATGAGTTTGTGTAGGATATAATGATGGACTTCTTAAGATAGCCCATCGTATCTTGAGCAAACCAAAATATCTTTCAATAACATTTCTTGCAGCTGCATACTTCATATTAAATAGTTCTTCACGATTTAAAGGTGTACGCCCGTTTATCCACTCTGATAGATGATAATGTGTTCCTCTAAATGGTGCAAGAAATCCCTCACAATTTATGTATCCAACATCTACAAGATAATAGTAACCTGTGAAATGGAGCTTCAATTAGATTACTTATGAAAGCCCAATCATGTTACGGATAGAAAGATGGACTTCTTAAGATTGCTCATCCTTACCCGTAGGGACTTGAAGTCCATTAGGTCTACTAAGCGCATTTCGAAGTACTCTAGAGTCAGAAGCAGATCCTTCCTATCCTGGTAGAACAAATATAAACTTCATGTTTGGGGAACAAACGCCCAATACATTTGTGGCACTTGCTCCCTTTCTTGTCTTATACCTTGGCTTCTCACTTTCGGCGACACGAACATCAATATAAGTACCGTCTAAGGCTCCCAAACCATTCTATAAAACATATTAACACTCGGATTATTATTTGAATAATTAAAAATAATTAACATTTTTCATGAAGAAAACTTAAAATAATGTATACCTTAAACCATTTCCATATCTCATCATTACAATTTGCTTACACCGGAGTTGCTACTTTAAGTAGACAGCCTTGTAGTCGTAAAACTCCATGTAATACAGAATTTAAATACCTACTTATGGTCTCCCCTGAATGTTTGAATCTATTACCTATTGTACGAATCTTTACATGATGAGCAAGTATATGCAAGAATATGCACACTTGCTCCTCTAAAGTAACCAAGCCATCTTTTTTCACTCTTCTATCTTTATGAAGTAATTCAAATAAGATACCACATGTTCTTTTATCCATTCTGAGTTGATTCACGCACGATGTATCACTATCTCCTATTATACTATCCAAATAACGTAGTCGTGTTTCATGATAGTAAAAGTACGATCAGCTAACAAATAAGTTTTATAATGCTTCTCTGTCATATCAACTATCATCCATAGTGTCATCATGAACATACTCATCATTTTTAAATGCCACATCTCCAATACAAGATACATCAAAAGCTTCATCTTATCCATCTCTATTCAAAACAAAAATATTTTAGCTAAATAATTCATATCAATTATCACAAAGCCTATTAATGTTATTGAGCAAGTCATCAAGAGATCAGCTGTCCATATTCAAAATAGTGTCTATTTTAAAGAATTTGGACTTCTCCTACAGGAGTTACAGAAACTAATTAACATGATAAGAAATCAACCAAGC